>JBBDHG010000144.1:112500-347500 GCA_037951165.1 Lophius americanus | reverse complement strand
CACACTGATATATACACACACACACACACTCGCATACATTTACACACACACAGACATACACACAAACAGACACATGAACACATACTCAAACACACACATTAATATATAAAAACTTTCAAATACACACAAACACACCCCCACTTACACATACACACGCATCTACATATATACAACAACCATAAACACACCCACATACACACAAACACACACGGACTCATACGCACAAACACTGATGCACATACACACACACAAAAACACTTAGGCTCATAGACACATAGACACACAAACATACATACAGACACACACACACACACTGACAAACACACACACAATCAGACATCCACACACAGGCACACTAACTGACACACACAAACACACACACACTCGTACAAACACACACACACTGGTACAAACACACACACACTCGTACAAACACAAACACACTGGTACAAACACACACACACACACACACACTCAAAGGTCGTGTTTTCCCCCCACGCCTCAGTGTCCAGATCACAGCAGCATTTACAGTAAGGGATGTTATGAGACACGGGGTCACTGGGCGAGCAGAGCGGGGGCATCGTTCAGCCGTCATCGTTCAGCCGTCACCCCGGCCCTCTCTCCTCGTCAGCGTCTGGTCCGGCCCGCTGACGGACGTCGGTTCCGCTGCAGCACAGCTGGACAGACGACCCGTTTCCGCTGGCTTATCCCGGAGAGCGTGAGTGTTTGCGTTGGCACTACTGAGCCGGGTGTGTGTGATCATATCGGAGAGTCCAGCAGGTGGTAAACACACACGCACACGCACGCACACACCCACCCACGCACACACACCCACCCAGACACACACACACACACACACACTCAGCAGTACCGCTGAGCTCACAGACGGACTGGTTTATCATTTGCTCGTTGAAAAACACAACCTTGATGGTTGATGGTCATGTCAGGGCACGGTCTTGTTGTGTTGCCTTGACAACCTGTCACTCTGGACTTACACACACACACACACACACACGCACACACACACACACACACACACACACAGACATTCGAGCACAAACATTTTCACATCGCTGATGAAGATTTGGAAGTCGGCTCTTCCTGCAACAGGACTTGAAACATCCCCTTCGCACTCGACGACTCCACACACAAACAGAAACAGCGATCCCGCCCCGCGTTTGTTTTGTTCTCCTTTTCCTTTTCAGATCCCCCCCCAGGGGGGGGGTTGAGGAGAGACAGTAACATGTAGAACTCTCGGAGGGTCTCACGCCACAGACCGTTTTCACGCGTTATTGAGAAAACAAAAGTTGGTTCACTGCTTATTTTCATAACGTCCATCAGAGACCGAGAGTCTCGTCACATCAGCGACCGATTCGACCGCGACATTTTTAATGCCACAGAATTCAATCCGACAATTTCAGGTCAAAGATTTTTCTCTTCTCTGTTGTTGTTGTTTTTTCCATTCAGAATGTTCGGATGGGAATCAGTGGAGATGTTAGAGATGTACAGGACAACATGATGATGTGTGCAGTAGGAGTGACACATGGCTTTCGGTCGGAGGTGGTACTGCATCAAGGATGGGCTCTGAGCCCCTTCTTGTTTACTGTGGTGATGGACAGGCTGACAGATGAGGTCAGGCAGGAGTTTCCGTGGACTGTGATGTTGGTGGAGGACATTGTGATCTGTAGTGAGAGCAGGGAGCAGGTGGAGTAGAACCTGGAGAGGTGGAGGTATGCGCTGAGGAGTGGGTGGAGAAGAGTGTTGGGAGTTATCTGTGACAGAAGAGCAGCAGCAGGAGTGAAGGGAAAGGTTTCCAAGAAGGAGGTGAGAGCAGATCTTCTGGATGGTTTAGAGACGGTGGTTCTGACCAGAAGACAGGAGGCAGAGATGAAGATGTTCAGATGTTCTCTGGGAGTGAGGAGGAAGGACAGGATTAGAGAGGAGGACATCAGAGGGACAGTCCAGGTTAGACGTCTTAGACAAAGTCAGAGAGGACAGATTGAGATGGTTCTGACCCGTGAATAGGAGGGATAGTGGAACTACTGGTAAAAGGATGCCGGAGCTGCCAGGAGAAGACCAAAGAGGAGGTGTCTGGATGTGGTGAGAGAGGAAATGCAGTTGGTTGGCGATGTAGAGGACAGGGCAAGGTGGAAACCAATTATCCGCTGTGGAGACCTCTAAAGGGAACAGACAAAAGAAGAAGAAGATGTTTGGATCTCAGGGTCGTAGATCTCTTTACGGAAAGTCATTCCTGTATTTTCTTCACTGAGACAAACAAACATCTTAATAGAACCCAATAACGCCGAGACGGTTCTGTTCTGCCCGTTATGTCACTGCTTCTGAAAGAAACCGACTCCCGATCGTCCGACCGTCGTGATGCGACGCTCCGACCATGAAAAGTGGTTTACTTCATTTTTTAGACACATCAAATTCATCCCTTTGGACCCGGTCCGGTATCATACGGTGTCCCACTACTTCTAAAGGCAATGTCATCCTTACGTTTTACACACTTTTAAACCCAATTTGACCTCATTTAATTATGTATAATAGTGAACTAATGATTTTTTTTACAGTGTAGGAGGACGGCTTTAAGTCGGCCCATATACTTTACTATCATTAATATGAAGTCATTACCTGACACCTGACACCTGTCTATCTTCTCCGGATGAACTCTTTCCACACCGGTCTCTATTCAATTATGCAATCCATCGGCCGTCGTGTTTTTTCTGGTAGCCGACGTGTTTGTGACATCAGCACGGACCCCCCCCTCGGAACAACACAGCTGGAATCTTGTTGCTACGCTGTTTGTCTTCTCTTACGCAACTGTGTGTGTGTGTGTGTGTGTGTGTGTGTGTGTGTGTGTGTGTGTGTGTGTGTGTGTGTGTGTGTGTGTGTGTGAGAGAGCACAGGAGCGGCTTTAATAGGAGACAGGCCTCCGCCGGTTTTATTTTTATGCTCATAATACGTCAATAACGTCGCAGTGCAAACACTTAGTAGAAAATATCTGGTCTTTAACAAAATTTACATTCACATAAAACATCTGAATAAATACATCTTCGACCAAAGAACTCGAGAAATATCGGATCAGTCATAATATACCTCTTAGAAAGACTGAGTAATAGATAGTAATACCTACATATGACAATTGAAACCCGTATCATACAGTATGAAAATATTTAATTTACAGGAAATATAGTGTTCACAAATGTCCGTCAACTTTCTAAAGCAAGTGTATAAAAATCCTCTTTTTCTTTCCCCGTTTATTTTCCAAACCTCGTAGAAACTCGTATGGACTCGATGCGGCGCCCCACTTTCCAAAAATCAACACTTGCCGTCAGTTTGTCTGCGATACAAAACTCTTAAAGGAACGGGCTCAAACAGTAAAAATGCAGCTATTCGACGACAAAAAAACGGAAATCGAACAGCAGCCGTTTGCCGCACGCGTTCCGTTGTGCTACAGCTCGACCGAAAGAGTTTGATATGTTTATGAAAATAGGTTGGCACATTTGAAAGGAAAAAAAAAAAAAACCCCAGCTACCTGTGGAGTTCAGCTGGAGCGGCGGAAGAAACCGTCCTGAAAATGTCCTGACACACCAAGAAGACGCGGGTCGAAAAAAGCACCGTACATCCAAGGAGGACCGCTTCCTGTAGCGCATGCATGACGTTAAAACACCGGGTGCCCCGCCGCTCGGCCCGTATCGTTTCATCGGACCGTGCAATGATGGAGCAGCAGGCAGTGCATGCTGGGACAGATTTAGAGTTAATGGCCGCGGCGGGCCGTACCTACCGCCAGTCGCATGCTATACCTTTAAAATAAATCGTGGTGTGAGGATTAGCTGGCCTCCTCTGAAACACGTGTTCTGTTCTGTAACAAAGCAGCTTTTCTAAGTTCATAAAAACTAGTAAAACGGAATATTTTTAACCATAGAAAATATTTCTTAGTAAACAAACAGGAAAAAGTTTTTTTTCGCACTCGTACGATACAGAAAATAAGTTTTCTAAGTCATGCTCCACAGAGATAGCTATGGCTAGCTAGCTAGCTATGCACACTGGATTGGCTACATACACTATCAGGACCCAGCTGGCTACAGCATGCAAAGGAGGACCGGGCTGAGATAGGAAGGAGACGAAGACCGCTTTATTGCTACACTTGGACGAGGAAGAATCTGGAAGTCAAGCATCACAGGGAAAAAAAACGGACAGCTAACGTGACTGGACTGCAGCGATGGCATCATGCGCTTAAAAATAGTCGAGAGTTTAGCTCAAGTGAAAGGACCCGCAAAATAACTGAAGGCCCTGCCGTGTGTCAGGCGGGTTTATACCTGCCGGTTTTACAATTATACATTTTGGCTTCATCCAGCACAAAAAAGCTTGCCTCTCCTGGACAGTAATGCCCCTGCCCCAGACTAAATCGTCTGGATTGCTGTCGAAGGCTGAAGAATGAAGGGTCCAAAAGGCATCAAAAGAAAATGGCCTGGTGAGGAGTGGTCGCGAAGGCAACAGCATCGATTTGGTTTGAGAGAAACAGGGTCTGCTATTAAAGGAATTTCCCGTTGTGGCGGTTGAGAGGCTGTGAGTGCTGACACCACCGATTGTGCATTTAGATCTAGTTTGCGGAGACACCTTGAATGATTGCAGAGCATCCCGTATCCTGAAAAGGCTGGCAGGAGGTCCGAAACGCGGTCCAAGCCAACCGTGTGGCGATGTCCGCATTGCCGCCTTGCTGAGTCATAAGGACTGTAGAAGAAGAACGGCGGTACTCTGTTGTTGCCATCCATTCCTCACGTCCATCTTGTTTTCCACGGTCACCATTGACACAGCATACGTCACACCATAGCCGTGGGGACAGAGGGCAGGAACCTGGTGGTGCTGGTGGAGGTGGTTGGTTTGGCCATACTCGGGCTCGGGGTCCTGATGGTGGCGTAGGTGGTCACTGTGGGGGCGGGGTTCAGCCTGGTGCACACGCTGCCGTGGGTGAATGCGCTGGACCGGCGCTCGGCGATGGCGGGCTGTTGCTGGCTCTTAGACGGCCTCCTGCGCCCTTCCAGGAAGTAAGTGAGCATCTGACCCTTGCCCTTTACGCTGACCTGGCCGCGGCACACAAAGTTGTAGTAATCGGCGAGGAGGCGGTGGACTTCCTCCGTCACCTGGAGAAGAGACACACAAGTATGTCAGTCCACCTGCACGCTGCTTCTTCACGTACAGAAGAACTACTTTTAGAGATTAAATCCAGTTTGGAGACCGCGGTCCTGTACCTGGATCTTGCCTTGAACTCCGGTGCTGTCCATCCTACTGGCTACGTTCACCGTGTTTCCCCAGATGTCATACTGAGGTCTTCGGGCTCCGATCACTCCCGCCACCACTGGACCCACGTTGATGCCTGGAATGTGAAAGACATGACAGTGAGAGGAAACACACCCTATTATTTTAAAGGAACTTTGTTGTACTGCACCTCCAGCTGAAAGATGGTGGCGATGAGCTGTTCACGGGACTTTTTGGCAAAACCGAAGCCACGGAAGTTAGTTTGAAGGCATTACATTCTAGAATGAATACATCTGTGACGTCACATTAGTTTGGTTTACGGGGAAAACATAATTACGAATAGATTCGGAAAATGCGAATAATCGGAAAGAAGATGCTGCATGGACACACCCCTTTCTGAACGAGATGTCATTCCTTTACAAGGAGGTAGTCTAAGTCCTTTCATGAAAGTCTTTCTGATAGCCAGTCGCAGGTAAATGCTCCTTCTGGAGGATTGGTGTTCTGATCTGTTCACACCCAGCGTCATGACGTAGTGATGCGGCTTCTTTTTTTTTCAGCGCCGCGACGCATTAGAAATACGGCGAAATCAAACCAGTACCGGTCTACATCGGAGAGTCAATTACTCATCACAATCTGAAAGAGTTAAACATAGCTGGACGGTTAGGTGGACGAAAAGTCAATTCCGCGCATGTCCTCTTTGTGGTATCCTTCTACTGGGCGCTTGCTGGCGGTTGGCGCCCAGCTCATAGTAGCATTATCGGCGCCTTATGAACGGGAGTGTGGATCATGTGAGCGTGTCAGGAAACTGTTTGCGATAGGATGAGTCGATGCGTGTGAACACCGGGTCGGAAAAGATATAGAAATATATATATATATACTTGTATGTATGTATGTAATCTATGTATATATGTATATATATATATATATGTACATACAGACATATACATATACATATATCACATATATACACTTAGTTATGTGGAATCTGTCTTTCCGTAAAACTACGATATGAACGATGACAACCGTGCTGCTGTGATGCTTCTGCTGCATCTCGTCTGGAGGTCGGACCTGTTCAGGATGTGCGGCCCAAACGAAACCAGGCCAAACGTTGTCCTCTCGACCTTCCTGAAACGCCGTCAGATTAGCATAAATTGCGTTTGTGGTAAGCGGGTTCAGCCATGCACACAAACACACGGAGCCCCTCTGCTGCAGACAGGATGACAATGTATACACCAGGCTACGCCGGGATTAAACAAGGGCTCCCGCTGCAGGCTCCCCACAGGATACCCAACACAATGGAACCCAGAACCTCGGGCCTGGCTGTGACGAGCTTCCTAGAGGCGACGCTTTCTCTGTGATGCATTTCCTCACAAACTTATTGGCACTGAGCGTCGACGGCGTCCTGTGCAGTGGGTCAGGAATCCCCTAAACAAAAAGTTTTCACGGAGCGGCGCGTGAGATTTCGCGCTCACCTACTCTCAGGACAAAGTCGTTGTACGACTGGTAGTTGATGGCATCCAGGACGTCAAACATCTCGATGGCGAAATCGGAAACGGTGCATAAATGTGAGGTGATGGACTTCTTGGCCTGTGAAAGAGAAAGAAACAAACAAAAACAACGCACAAAGTTAGAAAACCCAACGCCGCCCCCCGACATAATCGTCATGATCCGCACAGAAGCAAACGCACTTTGTCAAAGTCAAACAGCCTCTCCTGAGCTGCAGCACAAAGGAGACTTTTGTTGGTCAGCTTTGCAGGATTTAGCGAAACTTTACCAATGCGGAACACGTTGACGGCGCGGAGGCCGCTAATCCGGCGCAGAGGATTTGAGGATTGGAACGTGACAGCGCTCAAAATATCAACAGGGCCCAAAAATAGTCGTACACCTCTTAAAAGAATGTGCATTCCACACAGTTTCGAAATGCATCTAACACCCTGCAGGCACAAACAAACGCTCTAAATATAGCTGCTGTGTGTGTTTACCTTGGAGGCTGTTGTAGGTACCAGCCCCACTGCAGCCATGTACGTACTACCGATGGTCTTGATCTTCTCAATGTCCCTGTAGCACTCTTTATCCATCAGCTGGGGGGGGGGGGAAGGAACCGGACAAATGAGACATAAAACAAGGGAAAGAAGATTACGACTACAAACAAAACAAGGTCATAGTCCTACAATGATCGGCCAAAATATTCGAACCACTGCCTTGTGAAGTCAGGATTACAGCGTTACCATGGATATTTAAGTAATTAAAATGGGCAACCGTAAAGAGCAGAATGAATTTCGGAAGAAATGGAAGGAATAATTGGTCAGAGAAACGCCAGAACTGCAGGTCTTGTTGGGCGACTTCGGTCCACAGTCACAGAAGCACAAATTATGAGGTAGTATCAGGGTCCTGAGCACCCAAGGTCCACGGACGCATGGAGATAAACCTGTGTTGTCTGGGTTGTCTGTCAAACCACTGATGCTGGTTCTGATGGAAACATGTTATCAAAACTTGCTATGTATGAAGCAGCATATCTGCGGACCGGTCAGAGTGACCATGTGGACCCGTTTCCCACTGTTGAAGCCCCTAGAACTGGTCCAAGGAGCAATGGAAGACGGTCTGGTTCAAATCATGTGCATGTGTATGTGGGCCCCTAACTTGGGTATGAGATGGCAAAAGGATGCATTGTGGGAAGAATATAAGCCAGGGGTTGGAGTGGGATGTGTTCCTTTGACACTTAGCACCAAACCTTTACATTCTGGCAGACCAAGCCTAGCATAAATGTAAAAATTGCAGATTGACGACCGACAGAAACGGTCGGCTCACCTCGTCGAAGTCGGCGATGATCTCATTGAGCAGCCGCAAACACTCGACACCCATGTTGTTGCCGTCCAGTTCGATGTAGAAGTCGTTGAAGTTGGCGATGGAGGCAAACAGCACTCCGACCTGAGCGTAGGACTGGTAATAAAGGTCCTGTAGGCGAGGGAAGGCAGCGTTCAAAAAGGTCTTAAATGAGCAATGGAGAAATCACGAGACAGTTATGTCTCTGGGCTATGAGGACATGCCGACTCGAACCCTAACCAGAACCCGTTATCTGAGACCTGGAGTTTCGAAAGTAGAGTAAAGGTCCGTAATGGCCAGAGGAACCAGTGGCAAATAAATTTAAAAAAAGGGTACTGGCTCTGGAGGGGACTTTTCAGGGTCAGAAGGACGATGAAGAAACTCTTCTAAAAAACCCACGAAGAAGAAGATGAATCAGTTATTGCAGGATATGGGCAAAAAGTCATTGTTTCTCAAAAACGTTTATGGGCCTTAATTCCTAACCGTTGGTCCAATTTGGTTAAAATTTCATTGCATTTGGATCAAATCGCGCAAATCTATTTATATACTGTATATCTATAGATATAAAGACATATATATATATATATACCATATTTTATTTACTCTAATAATTTCTTTTTTACCCCTCTTAAGGGCTTTTTTAACAACTCTTTCATTTCCTCTCCAAAAATTTAAAAAATACTGTGGAAAAATGATCTTTTTAAATATCTTATTTCTTTGGGACGTTTATTAATTTAATATCTTAGACACTCTAAATTTACCATTAAATGAATAAATCCGTTGGTGAGGCATATTTTCAAACAGCAAAGGAAAATCAGACTCATGACGAAATTTTGTATTTCATGGAAAATAGTCAATTTCAATTAGATTGGTACAACTTTCTAGTAAAGAAGTTTTTTACAAAACCATATGATGCTTATTAAAGGATCATAATATTTTTTTCTGGTTGTATAAAGTTACATAATTCTCTTTGGTGATTCCCTCACAAGCCCAAAAAGATCCTGTTAATCGAATAGAACTTTCGATTAACCAACCAAATAGTTGAGCAGGACATTGAAGGGTTAACAAAACAAAAATCACTGTTTTTCAGCCATAAAGTCTGATTCATTGGTCTAATTAAGTCCAGACCACTTTATGAAAAGCCTAGTTGTATCCCACTCACAAGGGGGGCTTTTTTTCTTTTTCTTTTTTTAAAAAAAAAGAACATAGTTTCTCGTCTGAAACTTTCCAACCACAAGTCCAACTGTGTCTAATTTTAGCTGCAATAAATCGACACAAGGAAATCTTGTCTCGTTTTATTCCTGGTCTCAGAAAAATTATAGCTGACCGTTTTTGATCTTCATCATTGAGTCACTATGGGATCTGATCTCGATTGAAATGTTTTCGCTTGAGATATTTGCGCCTGATCTGAACCCGCACCGAATTAAACAGATTCCACCGAAATAATTTGTGCAATTTACTTCATTTTCACGCAATACTGTTGGCGAACTCTGCGACAGAAAAATATGACCCCTTCGGTGGAGAAAACAATAGCTGGAGCAGAGGAACTTTGAATTTCAGGCGGCGGCAGCAGTAGCGGCGGCGGCGTCCCACTGCGCTGCTGTGAATACAGTGTATGGTTGAACTTTAGCCCAGAGGAAAGAGAGGAAGTCTTTCTATACACTGCAGCTCAGAGGGGGTCACCAATGTGCCGGAAACATAGTTCCTGACTTCCTGCCCCCCAGTGTTTACTAGTCTCAGCCTCGGACCGTACCTGCACCGTCTGATGAACGGCCTGCTGGTTGTCAAAGGGTAAGACCTTCATCTTTGTGTTATTTCTAACAAAGCCCATGACAAGACCAAAACCAACAAGGGATTTAACCTACAAACCAGCGCCGCCTGTGTGGCCACAGCATGTTTGGCCGATGTGTCTGTGCTGCAAAGCTGAAATGTTGTCCACAGTACAAATAAAGAAAAAAACTAGAGGTAGTGAACAACACGTCTACGAAAAGTCCTGGATATAATAAAATCATCTACGACGATCCTACGTGTTAGCGCGATAACTCAAAAAATATTGCAGCTGTTTTAATACCAAAAATCTGAAATGATTTTATCCCTGCAGTGTTTTTTGGCAAGAATTACACGTTGTTAAAAAGAGATTTATGGTGATTTTTAAATCAAGCACTTTCAACTTGAATGAATAAATTGCGCTCAAAAATGCGTCAATTAATTATGGATTCTATTTGAGGTAAGATCATCAACAAATTTAATTTTACAGTGCATGATTAGACCTCAAAAGCATTTTTAAAAAAAAGATAAATTCCAGCTTTGGAAATTCATCAAATCTCAATACATTTTTATTTATTTTTTTACAGTGTACAAGAATCCAAATAGAGGTCTGAAAGTTTAAGGTGTAGTGAGGAACTCAGAAAATTATAAGTTTTATCATCTTTAATGACCAAGTGCAATGAAAAGACACTATCAGGGTGCATTGTGGGAAATGTAGGATCATGGGTTGTTGTTTTTTTTAAACTTTACCGAAATAAGTTTCTGGATCTGGAACTTTGACTCAAATTGTATTATTCCCTGCTTGTACATCTATGTTGCAATGCAGAAAAACAGTTTTAAGATAATAATACGTTAAATAGAAATATTCATTATAGAGTTTTGACAGAAATGACAGAAAAAATGAAAATTGTGTTTCCATCATTTTCACTAGTGGAGACTTTGTGCCTTTATGCTCGCGCTGAATTTAAGATTCTCACCCAAAAAACATTTGTGTCCTTCAAGAATCACAGATCTAGGGTTTCACACACCGAGCTGGTCCTTTTGCGGGAATTTGGATTTCCTGAAAGGATGTAAGTTTTCATCACTCCCTCAAGGGGGAGGCGAGGAAGGAACAGAGATCGACGGAGGGGATGTCCATCAATCAGTGGGTCCATCAGCGGGCTGCCAGCTCACACTTCCACTCTAACACCACAACACATGGCCGCCGCCATTGTCCCAAACAGCTGGGAGACTTTCCCACATTAAGAGCGCCTCGTGAGGGCTCATAGGAAATACAGGAAAACATATTCACCCCGAAAACAAAGAGCAAACTCTCCTCTTCTTCACTTGATTACCAGCTGAACCGGCGGTTTATTTGTTGAAGGACGTCTCCATGGGCTGAATTTAACTCATACGTATGTTCTAGCTTTAAGTTTCCCACAAACAGAAATCTACTGTTTCATTATGAGCAATATTCCTAATTCAGTGGGAAGAATCTGCAATTCAATTATAGCTTTATTTATGTAAATAAGCCACTTCAAACTGCTCATTTTTGGTTATTTACTTTTACTTTGGTTGTTTATTCTTTCACATCAAATTGATTTTGGAACATTTTTAACGGAATCCATTTTTTAGAATTTTGATTTTTTTGGATATTTGAGAAACAAAAAATAAGATTTTTTTACTGAAAAAAATGCTGTTTTCAGAAAGTAACTCCCTTAACTGTTTTAACTCCCTTAGTTCACATATAGTAAATATGAATTGAGTAGAGGGGATCAGTCAGTGGGTGGGTTTTACATGGACCCTTTTATGATGAATTGAAATCTGAAGAAAATCAGATATAAATTTCTGCATGTAAACACTTCTTTCCGAAAAAAAAACATCAGGAGCCGCGATGGACCGACGCTTTGAACAAACTAAAAAGGCTCTGGAAAACCTTGAAGGCAAGAAAAGCGGATCAGAAGAACCTGCTTCACTTTTTTCTGCAACGATAAATGAAGTGATTAAAGAGGAAGTAGACATCTGTGAAAAACTCTGACCATCGGTGGATCTGGCTTTTCAGAATAAAAGCATGAGTTCTAGGAGTTTCTGCTTTTAACGTTAAGTCTGATGATGTTGATGCTAACGTAATATTTCTGGTGAGTTCACCACACAACAAGTCCTCACTCATAACTTCAGGTTTGCTAGCGTCGTGATGATATAACGTTAGTCAGAGTAAAACCACTCCGAGGTACCGACGATGCTCGGATGTTGCCTCTTCCTCTCTCCCTCCCCTCGTGTCTCCTTGAGGCTTTAGGAGAAAATACGAGTTTTTAATAAAGCTGCTGCTTCATTAAAGCATCGCGATAACAGAAAATACTGCCCTGATCAGAGATAAAGATATTTGCCCCAATGCCCCATGGGAACCGACGGAATCAGGACTGGCTTCAAACCGACACCTTTAACCGGTACCGGTGTGAGGCAGGGATCGCAAACTGGGTCTTAGAATAACAATAAAGCACTTTTTTCCCCCTCTTCATGCTCGCAGACGTTGTTCCAGTGGAGATCCACTCCACCCTCACGATGACACCGACTCCCTGAAGATGTTTCTCTTCCCTGTCACACTTGGCCCAGTTTTGACTAGAATGTTTAAACGCCTTTTGACCCGCAAATCCCCAGACCAGCACCTCCTGTGTTTCTCCCAGAGAGGCGTCGACCTCTCCTGGGAGAGCTGATCCGAGCCGGACGAGCCCCAACAGGCCTGACGATGCTCACCATGTTCCTGGGGTTAGACATGAGGAAGTGCTGAGCCACATGAGCCGGCAGCAGGTTGAACAGGATCCTTTTATTGTCCAGCTTCACCTTCTCCATGTCATCCCGATCCTCCTCCGCCTGCACCGCATCCACAATCAGGAAAGAGAGAGGTGGGAAAAGCAGAAAAAAAAACCCTTTACTCTGGCACAAAACTCAAAGGTTGCTGTAATTTCCGGCTCTTATCACTAGAGGGAGATAATGATTTGCAAACAGGAGAAAAGCTGCTGCCGGGCTTAAAATAGAAACAAGTCCTGACTCTGATCCACAGAGACTGCAGGAGAGGAATATGCAATAAATCAAACGCCCTACTATCAAAAGGTCGTTCAGCTCACGCAGAACGATTCCATCAGAAATGTTCAAGTACTTCTTATAAATGAGTTAGGGTCTTTTTTTTATTTTTTACTTCCTTCCATAATATAATTACAGCCGGGTCAAGATTATGGGAAAACGAAAGGGTGCGATTAAAAAAATTAGTTTTTGTTTACAATGGTCTGCTTAAGTATACAGGACTGTGAAAAAGTATTGGACCCCTTTCTTGGTAATTTTTTTTTTTTTTTTTAGACTAATCTAAATTTTTACATAAAACAATCAGAATAAAGAAAACCTGTAAATAAAAAAATAAAAAAAAACTTAAAATGAGACTTTTATCCAATGAGACAAAATTGTTTCCCAACATGTCACCCGGTGTGAAAAAGTATTCACACCCCGATCTTCATGTTTAGTTGTTTCACCTCGAGCGACAACCTGGAGATCAAACTCCGACGTCACTGCGGTGGAATGTTGGTCCACTTTTCTTTGAATGACCGCTTTCGTGCCACATTGGAGGTTTGGTGAGCATGAACTGACCTTCTCAGGTTCTACCGCGGCGTCTCAACGGCGTTTCCAGTCCAGACTTTGACGATGCCACTCCAAAACTCCAGCGTTAAGTTCGCACACGACCTTCAACTCGCAGACTGAAGACCCGACATTCTCTTCCGTCAGAATGTTCAGACAAAGAATTCAGAATTCATGTTTCCCTCAATGGTGGCGAGTGGTCCTGGACCTGAAGCAGCGGATCATCTTCATAACATTCCACTGCCTCCTCCATGTTTGACCGTAGGTTCTGATGTTCTTCTAGTGGAATGCTGTGTTTGGTTTCCACCAGATGGAGCTGGACCCCTGTCTTCAAACACTTCACTCCAGAGAAGATTCTGCCAGAAGCTCTGAGGGTCATCAAGGTGCATTGTGGGTGAATTTATACAAGCCTGAATGTGTTTCCCCAGCGTTTTTGGAAAAACGGAGCCTTGACCTCTGACCTTTGGCGAGGTTAAGAGAGGCCTGAAGATCCTGGGATGTTTTCTTTGGATCTTCTGTGACTTCCTGAAAGACCCTTCTCCGTGCTCTTGGAGGAATTCTGGAAGGTTGTCCACTTCTGTGAAGGTCCATCTTTGGAGTCCCAGAACCTTAGAAACTTCAGAACCCTTCCCAGACTGATGGATCTCAATCACCTCCTGGAATTATTATTGATTTGGGCATAGCGTTCTACTGGTGAGACCTTGGAGCCAACTTCCTGCTTCTGAAGATGGTCTATGATGTGCTTGAACAGGTCTGGTTGGGATCAGGTCTGGGTGGGTCCGATCCAGCTGGAACCAGCTATGACGGCATTTTTGGTAGCTTTACGGATTTAGAACCCAAAGTTCTGGCCTCATGGACAAACCCGGTTGACAAAAAAAAAAACAGTTAGTTAACAAACTCTCATTTCTTGAGGACATACCTGAGTAGCCCACAGGTAGTCCAGCCTCAGCTTCAGGTCCAGCTGTCGTGAGTGAAGAGCCAGAGCTCCAGAGAACAGCAGGACGGCTAAGACGGGGTCATAGCCCCGAGTGTGGAGAAACCCCCCACTGACGGGCAGAGAGGAGAAGACATATCAGTGAAAGCACCGTCACACGTCTTTGCACATCACACGCAGCCCAGCCTCACCCCACAGCTTGGCGATAGCCGCTGGTCTCCATGACGACGGTGTAGGTGACTGAGAGGAGGAGCAGCAGGAAGATCTTGGGGAGCGAGGAGACTCGGAGGTAAGGGACGAGAGTGAGAGTTCCAGCCACGCAGGACAGCAGGCCGTACGCCATGTTGGGACAAGCTCTGTCCACTCCTGTGCTGTTGGAATTGACCAGGAAGTCTTCAACCGAGTCGCTGGAGTTCATCACAACCCCCCCCCATGGAACGCATCCCACCTGGAGGACAGGGGGAAATCAAGGCGGTGACAAAAAACAAACGCTAATATGACAGGATTTATGATAACAAAATAAAACTAGTCCCAGACAGCAAGGATATGTCCCCCCAGGAGACCCCCGATAATAATAATAATAATAATCTAAATAGGAGAAAGATCTCCCTGTGAAGTGTGTTTTTTTTACAAGAAAAAGCCCCTCTAGTGAATGAAACATGAACAATTACTATAAAATATGGAGTCCCGGAGGCGAAGGAGGAGGTAAAACTTAAAAACAGTGTTTTGTTAAAACCCTTGTGAGTAAAATATGAACCGTTTGATTTATAAAAGGTACAAGAGTGGATTAATACAAACCAAACTGGGAATATCATTAATGTCTATTGAAGAAGAACCAGCTTGGGGAAAAGCAGAATTTTAAGGTCATCTTCATCAAGATGAGTTCAAATGTAATCTCGTAAAAAACTTGAATAAAAGAGTTTTTTGAAAGAGCAGATTGTGGATTTTTTAACGGCAACGTAAAATAAAACCGATATCAGAGATGGAATTGTGACAAATGTTAAGAATTAAAGACATTATTATTACTTTTTGGTATTCTTCAGTTTTTTTCAGTTGCTTTCTCAAAAACAGGAAGTTCAAAATCCTCCGACTCCTGTTTAAACAACGTGTCCCCCTTCATTACGCTGGTTAAACAAATCCCACACATGAACTATAATTACATCAGCTGACGCGACACACAAACAGCGCCGTCATCCCTTCATGCGTCCCGTCCCTGCCGCTACACCTGCGTGTTTTTTATCTCCTACATCCTGACCCAGTTCTGGCGCCGATGCTGACAAGGACCGTTTTTTTGGCGCCCGGAAATATTCTAACGAGCGTTTTACACTCCGGCGACAAAATGTTTGATGGTTCCGAGAGTCTGTTCGGCACCATCTGCTCAGTTGTGACGCGTTTTTAGTCTGCCAGCTAATTAACCGCGGAGACGCGCCGATAGCGGAGGCTTGCTGGTTGAACAAATAAAGGATGATGACATCCATTTTACTCCAGAGCGTTTTCTTTTCTTTTTTTCTGCATTATTTATTTTATTGTTTTTTTTATCTTTATTTTTAGACAGGCCTGGGAGCCTCTGTGTGATGAAACCCACTCTGTAAGAATAATACTTATGCTATTCACAGCTGTATCGTAGATTTAGTTTGAGCATATTAATATCATACTACCTCACTGAGCACCATGGCTCTTCCTGTAATAGCACTATTGCACATCTACACCTGGTCAACTATTGTACATCTGCACCTGGACAACTATTGCATATCTGCACCTGGTTAACAATTGCACATCTGCACCTCGTCAACTATTGTACATCTACACCTGGTCAACAATAGCACATCTGCACCTGGTCAACTATTCCACCTCTACACCTGGTCAACCATTGCACATCTGCACCTGGTCAACTATTGCACATCTACACCTGGTCAACCATTGCATATCTGCACCTGGTCAACCATTGCATATCTGCACCTGGTCAACTATTGGTCATCTACACCTGGTCAACTATTGCACATCTGCACCAGGTCAACTATTACACATCTGCACCTAGTCAACCCCAGCACCGACCCCGTGCTAGTCTAGAGCAAAAAAACGATTACCCAAGTGGCCGGGGACATTATTTTAATCCAAATTTGACTCATTCGAGACCTAACTTTTAATCGTCTTATTTATAGTCGTTATTGAGTCACTATGGGAACCGATCCCAGAGCAGAATGCCGACTTCATATAGTCAGGTTTAGTCAGTATGGACTGTTTGAGATTATTAATGAGTCGCATTTAGTTTGAGGCGTTCAATCAGGGGGGATTGCCTGTACAAAGCAGGGGGATTGGGAGCTGTCCGGGGACATACCCTTTCGATCGTAGGACTAGTTTTTGAAGAACACCTCTGTTTGGGATGGTGAAGACAAACTCACCACACAGGCCTGGGTAACGGAGTAGGTCAGCAACACGAGGAAGACACACAGAACTGTTCGGATCTGGATGGTGAGGCAGCTCGGCTGGCACTAGAACCAAAGGAGGAGATGAAGAGGGGAGGGGAGGGGAGGGGGAGTGGTTGGAAAAAAAGAAGGCGTCGGTAAATGAAGCACCTGTTTATCTACCGCAATAGCATTTTGGACACATCATTAGCCAGGAGAGGAAATGAAACGAGTGCATTTTGTGGGTCGGCTCATTTACGCGGAGGCCGATTAGAGGAGAGGCTTTAAAGGACGTGACGACGGTTCAGTGTAGCGTGAGAGCGGCGCTGTCATACCGAGGGTGTGAGAGCGAGGAGAAGTTGTCACGGTCACTCCAACCTGCCCGGTAAGTCTCGCATTTAAAGACTGTTTGAAAGTGAGGCTGAGAGAGACGGAAGATACAACGTACCTCCGTTTATTTATAGCCTTCTAATCCCTAAAAACCTTCATGAGATAAAATTAGCATAACGACCAGGGAGCCACTTTTGATCTTATGCCGCATTCGCACTGCGGCCTAAAATTAAAATACGGGTGGGAAATTAATGCGACCTCCCTCCATGTTGAAAGCCGGGGATTTAACATATCTTTTTTAATTTAACTAGTGAGGATTCGGTGGAATATTGGACTGTTCCTCAAAAGTAGGGTAAAAAGGCAAACAGCTGGAAACAAAATGATACTCGCTTTCTGACTCGGAACCTTCCTCCTGGAGCTTCAGAGACAGAAACCAGCTTCTGGCAGAGATCGAGAGGAACCTCATGACCCATCAGAACCAAAGTCTAGTCCAGCGTTCAGTTGCATAACTTTGAATTTCTTTGGGTGTTTGTTTATTCAAATTGAAGTTCTCGCCGGAATTTTCCACATGATTCTTTTTATATAATTCCTTTTTTTTGTGCCACTTTAGAGTAAGACGACATTCGTAAAGGACTTATAAATGGTTTAAAATTAAGTTATAAATAAGGTAGTAAACACTTTATAAGTCAATAGTTGACGTTTAACTTTCATTCATTTTACTTTAGCACTTTGAGATTTGATCCAAATGTAAAGTGCGTTATATATGAATATATAAATGTATTATTATTATCATTATTATTATTATTATCATTGTTATTTATAACCAGCTTATAACGTAGCTCTCAATTTATCAGTGCGGATCATTATTTGGCAATTTGAAGGTAGCAGTACAAATGAATGTGCTCACTATTTGGCATCGGGTCGGTGATACCCTTCATATCTAATGAGTTATAGGAGCTTATTCATGATTTTAAAAGTGTAAACAACATCTATACCACTTACTGTACTTTTGGACTACTATATCTCTTTACTCTACTTTAACCTTTCATTTTGAAAGTAGTGTCTTATTTCTGATTAAAAACTGACAGCACTTATACAGTAAAGACAAAGGGGCCCAGGACTGAGCCCTGGGGGACACCACATGTCAAAGGGGGATTATAATAATATGTTTCTATAGTTGTGTTTTTTCCTGGTAAGGACATTAAAGTATTTAGTTCAAGTCTTTACAGGATCTCAACTGGGTGGTGCAACCAGATAAACAGTCCGGAGGAGACGGAGGCCTCACCTGAACGCTGGTGAGGTGCAGGTACATGACACAGGCCACGTGGAAACACACACACAGCACCAGCAGCAGAAGCACCAACATCCCCCTGAAGGAGCAGAGGAAACACCAGAATCAGGAGGGGGGTCTTCACCAGTCCTCCATCCACCGCTGTGGAGACACCTCCCTTATAATTGTCTCACGACGCTGTTTGTGTGTGTGTGTGATTGTGTGTGTGTGTGTGCGTGTGTGTGTGTGTGTGTGTGTGTGTGCGTGTGTGTGTGTGTGTGTGTGTCTGTACGTACTGCGGGATCATTAGTAAGTAGATAAGGCCAAACAGAGTGGCGAGGATCAGGGAGAGAACCACAGCGCTGATGAAATGGTCATCATACACCTGGTGATACTAGGAGAGAAGAAAACAGAGAGAAAGTGTGAACAAGAGAAGAATCCGTCCTTTAGATGTTTGTCAGTGGGGTTGAGGTCCCACCACAGCATCTCTGTGGGGTTCAGGTCCCACCACAGCATCTCTGTGGGGTTCAGGTCCCAACACAGCATCTCTGTGGGGTTCAGGTCCCACCACAGCATCTGTGTGGGGTTCAGGTCCCACCACAGCATCTCTGTGGGGTTCGGGTCCCACCACAGCATCTCTGTGGGGTTCAGGTCCCACCACAGCATCTCAGTGGGGTTCAGGTCCCACCACAGCATCTCTGTGGGGTTCAGGTCCCACCACAGCATCTCAGTGGGGTTCAGGTCCCACCACAGCATCTCAGTGGGGTTCAGGTCCCACCACAGCATCTCTGTGGGGTTCAGGTCCAACGACAGCATCAAAGTGGGGTTCAGGTCCCAACACAGCATCCCTGTGGGGTTCAGGTCCCACTACAGCATCAGAGTGGGGTTCAGGTCCAACCACAGCATCAGAGTGGGGTTCAGGTCCCACCACATCATCAGAGTGGGGTTCAGGTCCAACCACAGCATCAGAGTGGGGTTCAGGTCCCACCACATCATCAGAGTGGGGTTCAGGTCCCACTACAGCATCAGAGTGGGGTTCAGGTCCAACCACAGCATCAGAGTGGGGTTCAGGTCCCACTACAGCATCAGAGTGGGGTTCAGGTCCCACTACAGCATCAGAGTGGGGTTCAGGTCCAACCACAGCATCAGAGTGGGGTTCAGGTCCAACCACAGCATCAGAGTGGGGTTCAGGTCCCACCAAGCATCAGAGTGGGGTTCAGGTCCAACCACAGCATCAGAGTGGGGTTCAGGTCCAACCACAGCATCAGAGTGGGGTTCAGGTCCCACCACAGCATCTCAGCTGGAACCAGCTGTTAATGCAGTCTGGACTGAGTTCCTCGAGGGTGTTAATACTTTCTCACACAGAACATGTTTGTATCCTAGGAACCTTTTTGTCTCAATAAATAAATATCAAACATTTAAGAGGTTTAATGAGGCTGCGTCGTGACAAATGTGGTCTGAGGATCCTCCTGTTCCTCCGGTGCCTCTGAGGCTGGATCAGGCCTCTGCGTGGAAGAAGCCGCGTGCTTATTCTGGGATGTCTCACCTACACTGTGTTTGTAAGCATTTCGGTGAATATCCTTTCAGTCCTTATTTACATCAGAGGTCCGATCAAACGCTCAGCGCCTCCGACGCTCACATCCACCCGCTCCGCGGAGGACATTTGGGAAGTGTTCACGCCGGCTCCCCTGCAAAACTGGCTGACCTACATTCTCAGCCACCTCCCCTTCCCTCTCCGAGACGACCGGCAGAGACGTTAACCTGAATCTTCAGAGAACCGCAACTCCGACCCGCGTGAACTAATTGGATTTCCAGCCAGGTTTTGTGACGGCAAATTGAATTGCGAGCACCGAATATTCTGCCTTCCGTCTCGCACGTAATATTCTGTTGTTTGGCTGCAGGAATAATGGAGGGACGCCGAGAATATCCGGCATAGTATGAGTGTTTGGTTCCCATTTATTACATCTTTATTATCGCTCTTATGCTGCATAATTTTGGCTCCAGCAATTTTGTTGTGTGCAGATTGAAAGATTGGGGTTGGGGCTCCAGCGCCCCGTCCTGGATTTTTGACACGCTCAGAATAAACCCAAAGATGAGTGGGTTTATAAGACGGAGGTAAATGCACTGCACACATCCATTTGAAAACAATCTGCAAAAGCCGCAACACAACACGGAAGAAAGAGGATCTGCAAAAGCCGCAAAACAACATATGAAGAAAAAACAATCTGCAAAAGCCACAAGACAACACATGAAGAAAGACGATCTGCAAAAGCCGCAACACAACACATGAAGAAAAAAGGATCTGCAAAAGCCGCAAAACAACATATGAAGAAAAAACAATCTGCAAAAGCCACAAGACAACACATGAAGAAAGACAATCTGTAAAAACCGCAACACAATACATGAAGAAAGACGATCTGCAGAAGCCACAACGCATTGAGAAAAAACGGTCTGCAATAACCACAGGACAAGCTAGCACGGCTAATCAAAATATCATGAAATGTTTTTGCATTTTTTCCGTTATTCATTAAATGAAACAATAAAAAAGCGCGCCAGGGGATGCATCACTTTTAAATGTCCTAAACACTAAACTACACGTCTAGTCTAGCAGATCGTTTTTCTCCATGTTCTGTGGCTGTTGCAGATCGTTTCTCTTCATGTGTTGAATTGTGGCTCTTGCAGCGTGTGTGTGTTGTCAAAATTGATGGAGATGTTTTGTTTATTTGCAGCATGGGCATATTTTCAAATTGATGTTTTTACAGTGCGTTTGCCGCCGTCACCCACCGTACAAAGATGCCGATTCATCCTGAATCACATCCACTGCAGCAGCACTCATGCTTTATGATGAGACGTTCACCCGAGCAGCCGGTATCTTAAAGCATTCGGTCGGAACCTTAAGTCCTGAGTGGAGCGGCGACTTTAGCCTCGGCTTCACGCATTAACGCACCTGAGTGGCGTTAACTCCAGCGCCTGTTCTCACTCTCCAGCTTAACCTCCCTCTCATCACCTGGAGATACGAGGCCAACCAACAGGAAACACCCTTCTAACATGAAACGGAGGAATCAGGCCAGATCAGAAAAGAAAGAAGCGGCTTTGCAGGAATTTTTGACTCCACCCTGTAGGTCAGGATGTTTCTGTTTTCATTATCTACTGGTTCAGGGTAGGCCATGTAGCCAAGATGACCCCGCTGTTTCCAAGACAACGGTTTTCACATCGAGTGGAGAACTTTTATTATTGCTTGTCGTTTCTGTCACGGGAAAATAGACTGGAAATGCAAACTTTCATTTACATCTCCATGTGAACTGGCCATTTCTGTGAAAACAGTGACATCATGGTTTCTAGTAGCTTTTGTGGAGATGAAGCTCGGGGGCAGCTTTATCAGAACTTTTCAGACCATAATTTCTCAACAGTTGGTCCCATTTGGTCAGAATTCGGAGACACCCGTGGACAAAACAACTGATAGGACATTAAGGTAAACAAAAAAACAATGGTGGACTATTTAATTTGTTCTTCACGCACGGTTGAGTTTATTTACGCTTGTGCTGCTAAGAGATCATCTACACGTCCTGGTGGGTCTTCTTCTGTCGTGTTGCTGTTGAAACTTGTTCTCCCGGCGTACACACTACAGCATTTTCAATCGTTTTGTGAAGGAGACAGCTACGTCTCCAGAGGCAGCAGTCTCAGGACCCTCGGTTTTTTCCTAACCCTACCCATAAGCCTGAACTACCAGTCATAGATGAAGATCTATGAGCGCCACCTCTGCCTATGAATGTGTAATTTCTATGTTTAGACAGTGACAGTAAACAGGGCCTTCGTAGTTAGGGATATGGCATTGCAAACAAGAAGGGGCCCAGAGCCGATCCTTGGTGCAGTCACACCTCCCATCTGTAGAAGAAAGCATCACATTGTAGTGGGTTGGCGCTTTATTTGAGGTTCTAATTATATGGATAATTGGTATAATACCCTTAGAGTCTCTGGGGACAGATTTGGCAGGATTAGCCAGAACTCAGGAAAAAAACCCGTCATATTCAGCATCTTTAACGAGGCAAACCGGAGCAGATCTAAAGGCTGCACACTGAAGATCTGTCGCCATATTAGACGGCATAACCTGCACCGTGTCTTTACTAATGAGGGTTCTCTCAGGATCCTGTGGTTCCTGCTAACTAGCATCACGCTGCCAGCTCTCTCTACAAACCCCCGGTCAATGCCGCTTCAGTTGGTTCGCAGAAAAATCAAAGCGACCCACCCATCCTAGAGGTCTGATCCGAGCTTCAGGAACAACAGCTGTGTCCTGAACTCTACATGCGTCTCATGAAAGGAATCTTTCCACAGTAGCTGTGTGGGAGTTTCGAAATCCGTGTCCTCGATTGTTCTGCTGCTGGTATTTTCCCAATTTCTAACATACGAGCATAACATTTTTTTTTCTTTTCTTCTTCTTACATTGCAAGGGGTTTTAATTCTTCTGCTACTGGTTTGGGTGTCTTGATTGCACAGATACTGACACAAACTCGCAAACCAGTCCCTGCTCTGTGTCTCCTTTATGGCTCTACCCACGCACACATAGGAGAAAGATATCACGTGTAGAGCTCAGAGGTTCCCAAATCATTATCTTCACCCCCTCCTGAGAAGGTGGGTGGATTCCTCGCACACATGCACATAGATATCATAGACAACAGGCGTGGGAGAAGCCAGGAAGGGGAGAATTAGAGAGTGTGTAGGGTGTGTGAGAGAAGAACATGCAGTCACGAAGCATGATGCCTTTACGCGTAATGAGGAAAGTACGCATTTGTTGCGTCGGGGCAACCTTTTTTTCCAAATAGAAACACGACTCGAGGACTTGCTCACCCTGCGCTCCTTGTCTCTGCTCCTGTAGAACAAGGTGATGAAGTCGAGGTCCGACGTCTCCGACTCGGTCTGCCTCGCTTCGATGAGCCGTCCGATGTAGCGGTTGACTCGCGTTCCCGGCGAGTGCTGCACGGCGGTCGCTGAGAAGGAGGTCCGGCTCCTCAGCTTCTCCGAGGCGGTCCGCAAGGCCCTCCGCTGTCAGGCGCCAAAGAGACAACACAATCATTTCTCCGCAGAAGTCGTCCTGTCTGATGCTTTAAGGTTGACTGGTTCCCAATTGGTGTGCTTGAAAAAAAAAGCAATGTAGGTTTTGAAAGGTGGGTGTAAGTGAGGCTACGTTGGAAGTCGCAAAAATCAGTAGAAACGAGATGAAAAGTGAGGTCGCTCCTTCTTGTAGCATGAATTGACATGAAAGGCTCAGGATGCTAATTTCACTGAATAATATCAGTTGGAATAAAGTCTGACATTAAGTGTCTTTAAGTGTAAGAAGGGAAAGAACAAGTTCCAACTATCAGTTTTCCGTTGCTACTTATCCTATGATGTAGCCTACCCTAACTGACATAGGGTGAAAGCAATGGTTGCCACCTTGACAAGGCATCAGTCAACAGGTAGAAACAAACAACTACTCACACTCACATTAGAGCATTGGAGAGCCACCAATTCACCTACGTAGCCTGTTTTGGACTGTGGAAGGAAGCTGGCAGTGAACCCAAACAGACATGCTAACTCCACAAAGAGGGGCCCCAAACGCCAGAGCTGGATTCTAAAAAGCCCTTGATGGCCCTGACCACATAAAATAATTACTTGCACTCTCTGAGCCAAGCTGCTGTCTGCACTCCTAAGGCAGGAAACTTTCTAACTGTTCCCTCAGCCCGACTCACTACAATGGGGGAGGGGGCGTTTTCCGTTAGGGCTCCACAGCTGTGGAATTCCCTGCCTGAGGAAATTAGGCTGGAAAAGACAGTTCCCTCGTGAAAATCAACTCTCAAATATTACTTCTACAAGAAGGTTGTTTTTGGAAGCTTATTGTTCTTGTTTCAGAACGTCCCTTTAGGGGGCAACGCAGCGGATCACCTCCTTACCGCATATTGATCCAGCAAAGGTTTTACATCAGGGCCCTTCCTGACACAACCCGGACCAATTCTTCCGGGCACTAGAAGTACACTGGCTTTTTTTTAAATCTTCTAACAATGTGTTAATACTTTCATGTTCCTCATTATCTTCTCTGTTTTATCAGCTCTCGTGTTTTTTTTCCCCAATATTGACAGTGAAATTCTGTTTTATCTTGTTCTATGAAGCACTTTGTGACTGTGTTTTTTGAAAAGTGCCTTACAAATGAAGTTGCTGTTTTTTTAATGATCTTCAAACATCTGCACAGCATCTAACAGCTGCTCAAACAGCTGAATCGCAAATGTGCGACAGAGTCCAAACAAATCGTCTGTTTTCCATTTGTTATCGGCACAAAAGTCATTTAGAATATTTCACGACTCGGACTCGGCTTTATTTATATTCACAGAGATTCTCTCACAGCTGACACTGCAGAAACGCAAATGTAATAATCAGTCATTAATGATGGCTCCGTTTTTACTTTAATGTCCCAGTAAGTTGGTTAGCTTGCAGACAGCAGACCAGATCCCCGACACCGGTACACCTAAACACAATTAAGTTATAATTATCGTCATCAGAGACACCTGTGCTCTACGAAAACAATTGGACCTGTCATCGGGTCTCTAACTGAAGCTGGGACCAATAACAGCTCCTCACATCTACGCTAACATCACATCTTGCTAACATATCGCCACAGTTGAGTGTATTTCACCTTCATTACACTGACACTGTGCTTTGAAGAGGATGAAGAGAGGAAAGGCGGTTGATCCTGATGACATATCGGTGGGGGTATGGAGGTGCCTAGAAGAGAGGCTGTGGAGTTTTTGAGGATTTTGTTCGCATGATCCTGGAGAGTGGGAGGATGCCTGAGGAGTGATGAAAAATGAACTGATAGCATTAGCCACATTGCTATCAGTTCATTGATGCTGCTTTCCAAGAAAAAGGCTGATGTTCATCAGAGATGCAGCGGCTCAGAGGTAGAAGAGTGATGAGCCTCACAATGAAGATGTGGGAAAGGAGTAGTGGAAGCTAGGTTTAGAAATGAGGTGACGATATGTGAGCAGCAGTATGGTTTCATGCCAAGAAGGAGCTCTACAGAAGAAGTGGAGAAGTACAGAGAAGGTCAGAAGGAGCTGCATTGTGACTTTGTGGATTTTGAGAAAGGGTCCGACACAGCGCCGAGGGAGGAATTCTGGGATTGCAGGAGGAAGTCTGCAGTGACAGAGAAGTATGTAAGAGTTGTCCAGGATATGTATGACAGCAGCAAGACAGCAGTGGGGTGTGTAGTAGGAGTGATGGAGGAGTTCAAGGTGGAGGTGGGACTGCACCAAAGGTCAGCTCTGAGCCCCCTCTTGTTTGCTGTGATGATGAACAGGCTGACAGATGAGGTCAGGCAGGAGTCTCAGTATGCGGTATTATGTCGGTGGAGGACATTATGATCTGGAGTGAGACCAGGTGGAGGGGAACCTGGAGGGGTGGAGGTATGTGCTGGGGAGAAGAGGAATGAAGGTCAGCGGCAAGAAGACAGAATACATGAATGAATGAAGGGATGCAGGAGGAATATTGATGATGATGGAGTAGAGGTGGAGAAGATGCAGGAGTTTAAGGACCTGGGGTCAACTGGTCAGAGGAGCAGGGAGTGCGGAAATGTGGTGACGAAGTGAGCGCAGTCAGGGTGGAGTGGGTGGAGAAGAGTGTCGGAAGTTATCCGTTACAGAAGAGCAGCAGCAGGAATGAAGGGAAAGGTTTCCAAGATGGAGGTGGGAGTAACTCTTCTGGAAGGTTTAGAGACGGTGGTTCTGCCCAGAAGACAGGAGGCAGAGCTTAAGAATTTCAGATGTTCTCTGGGAGTGAGGAGGAAGGACAGGATTAGAAATGAGGACATCAGAGGGACAGTCCAGGTTAGACGTCCTGGAGACAAAGTCAGAGAGGACAGACTGAGATGGTTCTGACCCGTGAAGAGGAGGGATAGTGGATCTACTGGTAGAAGACATGCAGTTGGTTGGAGTGACAGAGGAAGATGCAAAAGACTGGGAAACAGATGAGAAAACAGCCAAAGTAATAAGACGCTCATGGATCCAGCAGTCTTTACAAACTTATTCAATATCTTGCGTTAAGGACCTGCAAGGTTTTTTTTTCATTCATTGGTTCATTCGGATCACATATTTCTGTCCCTACATCCGCCGTAGACCGTAGACCTGTATTGTTGCGGCGCCGACTATTCAGATTTGCAGGGTCATAATTCCATCCTTAACCTCTGCGCCGTAACAATGCTAGGATTTTGGCTACTTGGATAATCGTGCAACAATGTGGCTAATGCTATTAGGAGAGAGGATAGCAGGCTGTGGGTGATTACCAGCGGTCACAATGCAACCTCATCAGAATCATCAAGAACTTATGCCTGGCCCGGCTCACACGGTCAGGCGGATTACAGCTAGCCGGCTATTTCTGACTCGCTCTGCCACCTATCATACGCCGCCAAACGCCAGTGGAACGGCCTCACAATGAACCGCATAGAGTTTTCCAAACAGAAAGGGGAACACGTGACGAGGTTGATGTTACCAGCAGATCCGGGATCGGACCAGTGGCTAATAATGCACCGAGTGAACGTCAAAAGTTGCTCATCATATCACTTCCAGGGGCTTTACTGTTCCACAACTAGTTGTAATGCACCACAGCGTTGTATTCCTGATGCTGCCACATCTGAAGGTCCAGATTATGGTGTTATGCTGTGTGTGTGTGTGTGTGTGTGTGTGTGTGTGTGTGTGTGTGTGTGTGTGTGTGTGTGTGTGTGGTGTGTGTGTGTGTGTGTGGTGTGTGTGTGTGTGTGTGTGTGGCAGATTAGTGATCCAAGCAGGATTTCACTCCATCATAAATGGACATACAAACCCATTATCAGGATTTCTCTTACCAAGCAGACCAGAAATATTCCAACTCATCCTGCAGGAGGAGAACATCAATGGACGCAAACATTCAACATCACACGCCATGGGGAAAATCCACTGAATTCCATCCAGCGGTGTTTGGACGGAAACACTTCCCCCCGGGGAGGAATTAGTCCTAAATTCCCCAAAAATCAAAAGACTATTCTTGATTGGAAACGAGTTACAAAAATTATTTATCTTTTATATTATTGTCCTGGAAACTGTGAACCGAGACAAACGCCCCTCACAGAATGAGCCTAAATTCAACTTGTGTCGCACCGTCTCCCCAGGGATCCTGTGAGATGCTGTCAGGCCCGCGGGTTGTTGCCTTACCCGGTCAGAAGCCGACTGTGACTGATTTAGAACGAGATAAAAAAAAAAAGGCCGTGTGAAGGACAGACTGAGAGAAAAGAGGACAAAAAGTTTGGGATATTCATATTTTACTCAGTAGGGGGAGTTTTTTCACAAAAACTAACGTCGGTAATTCAGTCTGAATTATCTCCAATGAATCGACTCGAGGAAAAACTAGTTAACTGTATTTATCCTCATCGTTGAGTCAGTATGGGATCTGATCCTAGAACAGACTGATGACATCATTGAAGTAGTTAGGTTGAGTCAGTATGGGATCTGATCCTAGAACAGACTGATGACATCATAGAAGTAGTTAGGTTGAGTCAGTATGGGATCTGATCCTAGGACAGACTGATGACATCATAGAAGTAGTTAGGTTGAGTCAGTTTGAGATTATCAATGAGTCCCGTTTAATCTGAGGAGTCAAATCCGTGATAATTGTCTGGAGAAAGATTGATTTCAGATGTACTCCTTAAAATGGAAACCCCCCCCCCCATCCCTCCTCACTTCCTTCCTGGTGACCTATTTGACCCCCTGGCCCACCTTGTCGTCGTCCTCGCAGGTCATGACGTTGGAGAAGGGGATCTCGGCCTTGAACATCTTCCTGCAGTGCATCAGCTGCACCAGCAGGTAGCAGACCGTCTTGAACTTCATCCTCTTGGCTGGTTTGATGTCGGACAGAATGAGACCTGGAAAGATCTGGAAGCAGACAGAGATGATGCTGAAAGAGAATTTCTTTGGTGGCAAGTATAAATTTAACATTTTCAGACATTCTAAATTTAACATCAAATGAAAAACTGTTCAGTCAAGCACCTTTTTAAACAATAATAAAAATCCGAATCTAATTGACCGACTTCTCAAATAGTACTTTCTCAATAGCCACGGTCAATGCCTCCTCCTCTCTGGCCCCCCTTCGTCATGTGGTGCCCCTCAGGGCTCCGTCCTGGGCCCCTTGTTCTTCAGCATAAACATGCAGTTATAAACAAGTTCAGTCACATTTTTCAAAACGAAATAGTGACTCGAATTGGGCTCAACCAACCAGAGGAGCCGAAAATTTAGTAGGATCTAGTGTGTTTTTTACAGTAAACTGTGAAAGCAACGCTACAAAATAGTGGGCGGGAGCTTTAAGCCGTGGTTATGGAATGCTATCACGGAGCTCTGCTTCACATGACAGTGACAGTGGCCATGTGTGGGGGGCGGCTTAACACGTGACGCGCCTCCAACTCCTGATCAGAGGATTAAACGTCGTGATTCTGAGAGATGTGATGTCACCTGTTGGGTTGCAAAAATGCAGAAATGCCAGAAACAGGGGGAAGCGGCGTACTTTGCGTCGGTGCGACGGCACGATGAAATACGTCTCTATTTGATGCTTCTGAAGGAAGGCGTGTCTCTCGTGGCCAAAGCCCGGCTCCACCTCGTAGTCGCCGTTCAGACACTCCAGGGTGGTCCGGGTGATGTGCACCTTGCTGGGCAGAGCAGAGGACAGGAAGCAGTTAGCGATGAAAAGTCCCGGCCTCATTTTTAGGCCAAATGTTTGATGAGGTGACGTTTTTTAGCATTGCATGATGGGACATTTTGGCCCTTTTCCCCACAGAATTGTTTTCCAAAAAACTTTCTGGAGGGCTTCTCTCATAGGCGAGCAATCTCAACAGACACCTCTAGGACTGCTCTGTCTTACTGGAGGTTTACAAACTGCCTTTTTTTTTTAATTTCAACTATATTTATATTCCTGGAAAGGTCGGGGGTATTAAGAGATTTTTATAACTGACTGCACTGCAGTTCATCGTTCGTCTTAACAATATAACTCAAAAACCATTTCATGGATCTTTTTCAAATGTAATACTCTGATAGACCTTAGTGCGAGGAAGAACTGGATGGATTTTGGGAAAGGTCGGTTGCATATTACCGCCACTAGGGGGCGTCTTATCTCCAACACCACAGTTTTTGGGTCATCATTTTTCAACCGTTGGTCCGATTTAGTCCAAAGTTGGTGCCTGTGAATCAACCTTTTGGAAATCCATCTTTTTATCACTAGGGGGCGCTTTTTTCTCACAGAGAACCCTTGTTTTTTATCCTAAACGTTGGTTCCATTTAGTCTAAAATTTAGCTCAGAAAACTAGTTAACTGTATTTATCGTCACGATTGAATCACTATGGGATCTGATCCCACAACAGACCGCTGACCTCATAGAAATAGTTAGGTTGAGTCAATTTGGACCATTTCAGATTATTAATGAGTCACATTTAATCTGAGGATTTCAATCGGGGGGGAATTGCTTGTACAACGCAGGGGATTTGGGGCTTTTCGTGGATGTATACCCAAGGGCGGGGTTTTCTAGTTTCCGCTCTATTTTGAAACAACATAAGCGAATAGAACCTTAAAAATATGCCTCAGGGGTCAGAAACTCCACAGTTTGCAGACTCTCTGCAGCAGAATGTTTTCAAATTTAGCCGAAACTTTTTTCTGAGCTTTCAGAAGTCCGTGTCTGCCGAACCGGGTCCACGTCCAAAGTCTGGTTATTGGATTTTTGTAGCTCAACGCCGCTCTGTCACCCTTTGACAACCGGCGTCCGGAGGCTCTGTAGACACATCGAGCTGCAAACGTCATGCAAGCACCAAGTTATTGCTCTTTCTCGTCTTCTTCACAGAGGTGGATGGATCACGGGTCACTTTCTCACATCGATCGCTCACAATCACCGTTAAAACATCCCATGATAACATCGTGGGATATTTTAACGCTCCCCATAAATTACCTCATCCGTATCCGCCGCTAATCATCCATATATCCTATATTAATAAATCAGAAAACCGACTTGTAATCGGGATACTACAGATCTGGTAACCTTTCGGAGGGAGAAGCCCTTAATTCTCAGACCTGAGGTTATAATTTGAGTTAACTTTTATCTCTCTCTTTTTCTGTGTTTGTTTGTTTTGTTTTATTATAATAAAGTGGTGAAATTATGGGAGCGTCATGCTGTCTGATGAAAAGTCTATTTCCCCGCTGGTTTCCGCTGTGAGTGGAGGCTCACATCGTAAGGCGGCACTCTGCTCTGTTGCTGGGATACTGTGTGTGTGTGTGTGTGTGTGTGTGTGTGTGTGTGTGTGTGTGTGTACGTGTGTGTGTGTGTGCGTGCGTGCGTTGGTAGGTGGGTGTATTTGTACTGTGGGCGTAGCAGTCAGCACTGACCCAGGCAGCCCCCCGGCTTCCATCACATTCGCCAGCGTGACATCGTTGGACCAGACGTCATACTGCCATTTCCTGAGGCCCAGAACGCCACACAGAACCCGTCCTGTGTGCAGGCCCACACGCATGTTCAGGTCCACCTCCGTCGCCTCCACCACCGACCTGCAGGGAGTGGGAGGAAAGCCCATAACCGAAATTAAAAATGGAGGAAGGTATTTCTACCAATTAGGCTCGGATCGAATTTCTCGGAAAGTTTATTCGTGGGCCGGATCTCTCGGACGTCTGTCGTCGTCTCATCTTTAACAATAATACCAAACCTTTAAAACCTTAAAAGCATTAAATACTCCGGATCCTTCTCCAGCGATGCATTTTCGTTAAGAGCGAAGACGGAAAACTGATCAGCCATAACATTATAACCACTGAGAGGAGATGTCAGAATACCATTGTTTATCTTGTTACCATGACGCCTCTGTCGCCAGGAAGGATCTATCAGGCAGGAAGTGTGTTTTTTTTTTTTTTTATCCTGAAGTTGATTTGTTAGGATTAAGGATTTAAAGAAAAATGCTCTTTTCCAATTTTTTTTTTTTTTTCTTGCTGGTGTGTGTTATAGAAAAGTGACTCACGCGATGGTGTCAATCATGTCCAGTCCCATCTCCACGCAGCAGTGGGCGTGGTCAGCTTTGGGCTGGGTCAGGCCCGACACACAGTAGTAACAGTCGCCCAGGATCTTTATCCTCCTGCAGTGATTCTCCTGCAGACAGACGGGATCGGAAAAATCACATCGGGAAAACTTTATCCAGCCTACACTGTAAAACCCGATGAGGTCGTTCAACTCAAATAAACAGATGAAACTGATGACATCGGCAGATTTAAGTCTCATTAACTTAATATTTTAAGTTGAAGAACCTTTCAAAGTCGCTTTCAATCGTTGTTTTTTTTTCTAGTCCTCAGCACAAATGTAAATAAAGTGTAGTTCACTTAAATGTCTTAATTAACTTCAACATAAATCTTCTCGATAACAGAATAAAGCTTCAATTTAGTTTTATATGTGTGTTTTTTATGTGTCAGTGTGTGTGTGTGTGTGGGTGTGTGTGTGTGTTGGTGTGTATGTGTGTTAGCTTCAACATAAATCTTCTCAATGACAGAATAAAGTTTTAATTTAAAAACAAATCACACACGATAATTGAAAAACATTATTTTTCAACTATTTGGAACTTATGTCTAAAAAAAACGTTGTAATATTTCTATAAAGAAATCGCCCTGGTGAGTAAAACCCATTAAATAAAAGATAGATCTCCTCCAGTTGATACATCTGCACCACATTTGAACTTAATCAGACCAACAGTTGATAAATTAAGGCCCAGAAAAGTTTCGGAGGTGAAGCTCCCCCTGGTTACCGACCTTTCCCAAAATCAATCCAGTTCTTCCTCGCACTAGAGTATATGTGGGGATAAGACTATTATCCAGAACATGTTAAGAAAGGTCAAAATCCCTTCAACTATGTAAATATTTGATATTTATGATTAAGACTGATTTAAGTCAAAATGATGAAATCATTAATTGGTTCAACTCGAGCACCTCCTAAGAACCTGTTTGCTATTCCATTGACAAGGAGCCAAGTCAGAGCCACGCCATTACGTAACCGTAGAACGTTATCGGTTTTTGGCTCTAGACAAGCAAAGAGTTGGTGCTTGTGTGGCACCAGTTTTGAGAGCCAATAGCTGGTGCTTCAGCTGTCGAAATAGCAAAGAAGCTAAGTTAGGCTCTGGCTCCGAACTAGCCCTGGAACCAGCTCGGTGGAAAAAGGGGTGAGAATGAGCAGTTACAGGAAATCTGACTGCAGCGAACGCAACATCTCTGCTGGTCTAAATCAAAGGTGTGCATTCAAGTGTGGGGTGTGTGTGTGTGTGTGTGTGTGCGTGCGTGTGTGCGTGCGTGTGTGCGTGTGCGTGTGTGTGTGTGTTGCTAGTTGAGGCCAACCCTAATTGCTCTGACATGCTCTTGAAGTAGAATCCCGCCCACGTATTCCCAGAGAGATCAACGATTTGTCACATAGTGCAACCAACTCATACACTCACACCTTAACAACACACACACACACACAGACCCACACACACACCTACGGAAAAACTCGTACTACATGCACACACTCCGCACAGGTACGTCGCCGTCGCTGCATGCACAGGGTTTCCGTTTGGCGCAGGAAAAACATATTGGTGGATCCTACAAAGCTCAGCCTGGAGTGACACACACACACACACACACACACACACACATACACATACACATACACACACACATACACACACACACACACACAGACACACACAGACACACTTTCACGGAGGCAGAGGATTCATGACAACTGTAGGGTGAGAGGCAGAGCTGAGAAGAGAGGAGAAAGGGGTGCGCTGGTTTTCTGCTCACGGGGGCAGAAAGATTCTGGCGTGGGAGGATATGAGAATCCAGAACATGGATGAATGTGTGTGTGTGTGTGTGTGTGTGCATGTGTGTGTGTGTGTGTGTGTGCAGAAATAACTGTGTGCATATTTGGCGAGAGATGTGGGATTCCAATCCAGCAGAGAGGGGCCGGTTTGTGGAAATGGAGGAAGAATCCTGATTGGTTTGTCTTCATTATGTTCCGATAAAAGGTTTGGGTTAAATCGGGCGTGTGTGTGTTAATCCGGGCTTTGAGTCGGGCCTTCGGGGAATAGATGTGTTGTGTAGCACACAGCAGTCAGACAGGCTCGGCAACTGTGACAGAGACGCTTTGAAAGTGAATTCCTCTTTCGCTAACGCGACGGGGAATAAATCTCAATTAGAATGCAGCTGCAGCATCACACACACACCACACACACACACACACACACACACACGCACACGCACACGCACACACATATTTCCCTATAATGGCTTTCTGAGGGCTGGAGCAGATAGCGACTCACATCTCACCTTGTAACTTGCTCTTTTTCTCCCTCCGACCCTCTCCACCCCGTTCAGCCGTGACTGATTGCTGGGATGCAGAATGAGCGGGGGGGGGATAATCCTTCTGGTCACGTGATCATCGGGAGGTTTCTCCATGAGCTCTCTCATTTCTCTAAAGGCGATTGAGTTTAATTGTTTGCAATGTGATCGTCACATAAGCCATAACACTATAACCGCTGATAAATTAAGTCCGATTAATATCGTGTATGGGGGCTGCCTGATAGGGGTTAGGGAGATGCGGTGTGGGGGGTCGGTTTGCACACATGTCCTCTTCCAGGCCCAATCAGGGCTGATCCCTTTAGGGGTCTTCATAGCCGATTATCTGAATCCAACTATAGTTTGATCTAAATTTTGAAACTGACATTTTAACTGCTGAGAGGTGTTCTTGTCTGCATTGCCAGATTTGTGCAGCTCTGCAAGTTTTTCTTTGCTCCTCATTGCTGTGTTCTTTGGTCTTACCCATCGCAAAGAACCTCAGAGAGAATCAGGCCTGTGTCACCTCATATTTATACCCTAGTCAAACAGGAAGTCACTGTTCACCACCTCAGAGTTCCTGCTCAAACGTGTGAAGCTGAACAAGGTTGATGAGATAAAAGCATGTCGAGCAGACGGATCTGAAGGGTGATAGTTAGACAACTGGGTCAGAGCATCTTCAGAATTCCTGGTCTGGATGGTTGTTCCTGGTCTAAGGAAGAGCATCCATGAAGCAGTCATGGAGACCCGAGGTTCATTCCTGCACTAGGGTCGTGAAGTCAAGCCCATGTGGTCCGATACCACTGAAGAGCTGCTGCAGCTGAAATTGCTGAAGAGGTTCATGCTGGTTCTGAATGAAGGGTCATCATTCAGTGACATCACAGAGATGTTTCAGCAGCAAAAAGAGGGACGCTGTTATCTGTTCAACCGCCGAACCTTCCTTAGACAACTTTGGTAGGTCCTGACCACTACAGACCAGGGAGCCTCAACAAGACCTGCGGTTCTGGAGATGCTTGACCCAGTTATCTATCCATCACAATCGGGTCTTTGGATAGCCTCAGGCTTGAATACTTTTCCGGTTCCACTCATCGAGATCAGGACAAAATGTTACAGATGTAATGAGATAATCTTGTTCTGATGTCCCCTGTAAGTGGTTATAATGTTATGGCTGATCCTTTTATATTGTTTTCTCCCAGATTTGTTTGCAGTACTGGAACATCCACTTCTAGGTTTTATCATCATCATCATCATCATCATCATTACCATTATTAGTAGTAGCTAGGATGTCGGCCCTTTTGAATGAACATCCCCACGTTCAACAGCATCCGCCCAAACTTCCCGAGATTGATGGAAGTCCCGCCCTGAAGACTAAGTTCGACAGGAAATGATATGTTTATTGACTTTAATAACTTACTGCTAGCCCATTAACACAAATAAAGTTTAAATTGAGTCAGAAAAATATTTGGGCCAGTTGGAGATTTCACGCCATAAAACATAAACATCGTAAATCCAATGTAGATCGTCCGATATAACTTAACATGCTGGATACGAGTCCCGCCATGAAGACGTCCACGTAACAGTGATAGCGCCACCCGCTGGAAACAGGAAGTTAGCCTAAAGTGGATATAGTGAGATTTACTTATCATCATGATTATTATTTTTCTAAATGTAAGAAGAAAAAAAAACAGGCCATATCCTGACGGAAAAAAAAGGGGAAAAAAAAAAAAGTTTTGCAGTAAAAGACAAAATATTTGTTCTGGCAGTAAAAAACAGGAACAAGCAGTTTTTTATTTTTAGATCTTTTTATATCTTTCTACTGGAGGGAACGTTTGGAGCATATTTGAGGATTCCTCCCCCAGTAGATCAATTTTGAGTGCCGAGCAGGGGCTTACTGTACTATATCATACAGGATGTACTCTAACGATAAAGCCAGTGTGTGTGTGTGTGTGAGTGTGTGTGTAGGCGTGTTAGTGTGTGTGTATGTGTGTGTGTGTGCGTCTCATGCAGTATTAATATAATTCTAGTAGCAGATAACCTATCACTCACCTAATCTTCTCTCTCCCAGAGAGCAGGCTTACTGACAGTCCGTGCAACCGTACACACACACACACACACACACACACACACGCACACACACACACACACACATACACACACACACATACACACACACACTCATACTTACACACATACACTCCTTTATCTGTGTGTATATATATATATATGTCTATATTCATGATAGTAGCACTAATGCTCTCACACACACACACACACACACACACACACACACACACACACACACACATACACACACACACATACACACACACACACAAACACCCCCTCCTTAGCCCTTATCTCCCCTCTGTCTTAAAATCGGTTCACTCATCCCTCCCTCTATTACCCTTCCTTCCTTCTTCTTCTTGACCTTCATCTCCTCCTCCTCTTCCTCCTCCTCCTCCACATCACCGAGCCTCCACAGCTTTACTTTCACAAGTGGATCGATATACGGCTCGGCATAATAAATGAGCTCCAGGACTAAATAATGCATTTGGTACCGCCGAGGAACCGCAGGCAGGAGCAGAACTTCAGAACCGCTCACAGACGTCGCAGAGATGAGACCCGACCACATGACCTCACGATAAATCATCACATCCAATGAAAAATAAAATCGGCTCAATTTTGGGCTTTTTACTCGCTGAAAACGAGCTCCACTAATTCTGCGTTCACGACACCAGTTTGGTTTTAATTGCATGTTTACGCTTTTCAGAGGAAGCTGGGTTCAAGCCCGAAGATTTTACGTAATTACCCTTTAGAGTCAGCACATATCACAATCTTTAATACCCGAATATTAAGTTACCGTAATGGTTTTTAAATGAACAGGGGATTAAATGAATGGAATTAATATCTCTGGTAATAAATCACGATCTGTAATGAGACCACTTATCCCAAAAAAAAACATTAACTCGTCAGCCATAACATTAAAACCGCCCACCCTAATATTGTCTAAGCCACCAAAAGAGTTCTGTGATGGAGTGAGTTCTGCAGAATCGGACTACATGCTGCGGCATTCACTCCCCAGATGCACCAATGGGCCAGTCGCAAGATCACTTAGACCACTTTGGTCGGTACCGACGACTGCAGAGCAGGAGCACACGTTCTATGCAATGCAGCGCAAAATGTTCAATTCAGATTTGGTCAGTCGGACCTGATCATGACGTATTTACAGCTGGCATGGACTCAAACGGAAGAACTACTGAGGCACAGAAAGAGATCAGTCTGGTTCTGACACGGAGGTATCAGAACACACAGTGACATCACAGAGAGATTCTATGACAATATTAATCCATCAGAACCAAATCCATTTATCCCTTAAGTAAAATTATGGGGTATATAAACAAGGAAGATATTGAAATGTATTTAAATGCTGCTCATAGAATTGTTATGTTTCTTTTATATATTCTTTTGGGCTGGCGGGACGTTTATTGTATCTTTTTTTTCCACTAATTTGAAAATAAATCACATTAATGTTAAATCTGTTAAGTGATTTTGGGCTTTTTGGGCTTTTTTTTTAACTGATTGACAACTTTGGATGGTTGGATGTTATCTTTTGTTTGCAGTTCCACAACGCTGAATGGAAATTGTATGAAAAAAGCCATTTCTAAGCTTCATCAATCCTTAAATGTACAACGGGAAATGTTTTTTTTTAATCGCGCTAGAATCAAGACTGTAATGAGGGCCCATGGTTCTCTCTACGGCGCTCCATCCTCCTCCACCCACCCGCTGCAGCACCTGAGTGTGATTAGCTCCACAGGTGGAGGAGGAGGAGGAGATCCAGAGAAGCTAAAGGGGGAGGAGCCGGGGGACCACGCAGCAGCACTTGTAGCAGAGCGCTCTCTCTCTCACTCTCTCTCTCTCTCTCTCTCTCTCTCTCTCTCTCTCTCTCTGGTGATTTTTTTCTTTTTTGTCTAGATCGTTGGTTTTTAATGCGTTAGTTTATTGTTTTACTTTGAGCGGTAGACCACCAGTTTTCAGGATTCATTTTATTTTTGAGTTTATGTGGAGGCACTTGTAGCGAAGGCCCATTTCTTGGGTGCCTCCCCTTCTTTTTGTGGCCGGGGTCGAACTTTAGGATTCCTGGGTCCTCTTATTATTAGTCTCCAAACGAGCCACCGTCTTCTTTTAATAATAAACGATAACTAGACCGACGCTGTCGTCCCTGACAGCAGGGGTATATCCCCGAAAAGTCCCCAATCCCCTGCGTTGTATAAGCAATTTCCAGTCTTTTTTTTTTTTTTTTTCCAGGACGCTCTTTTTAGTAAGTAGCATATAAAACATGCAGCGGAAGCTCAGTGACCGAGATTGAAGAAAAGATACGACGCCTCCGATAAAGGCAAAAAAAAAACGTTTGCACAAATTGCAGATACTACATTTTGCCTTTGTAGGTGCGTAGATGTTAAAATCTATTTAAGTCTTAAGTATATTATATTATTTTAAACATGTCAGTAAGGAATACTACTTAAGAATAGGGTGTCCGGTGATATTATCGGCACATTCACTTTTTTTTCGCATTCTATAGAAAAAAAAGTGCAAATCTGTGTTGAAAACATATTTTAATGTACTAAATTCAGGCCACTTTTTTTCACCTGTATTAAAGGAGGCGGCGCCTCATGAGGGTGAAGGACGAGCACTTACTGTCGCCAGCTCATCGAACTTCCCAAAGAGTTCGTTGAGCAGTTTGACGAGTTCCTGAGCGGTGCACTGAGACGCCAGGCTGGTGAAACCCACGATGTCCGCAAACAGGATGCTGCGAGACGAGAGAGAGGAATAAAAACTTAAACCTGATACAAACTAATACGCTTAAAAAAATGAATAAATACAGGAGAGGTGTTTTATCGGCACAGGGTCGTATTCTCATGAAAAAAACCCACAGAGCGCGTTGGAAAACGGATAATGGTGATCAAAAGTGAAGCCGTATCATAATTCAATCCCCTTGATAAGTGGAGGAGTCCTTTAGTCCGACCACTAAATCAATTACGGAGCTAAATTGCCTGCTGTTGGCTAGATGCTGGAGTGGGGATGAGGAAGGTGTTGAAAGCTACTTAGACCCCCCCCACCGTTCATTTGCTCAGAGGCGGCCCAGATGGCAACAAAACAAGGTGTGATGGATCTTATTGACTCTCAGTCAGAAAGAACAAGACGGATCACCGCTCCCTGTGGAGGCCAACGACATCCGAGCTACAGCTGCGGGGTTATTTGATAATGTCATCTAATAATATAAGATATAATCACCATAATAGTAACTAGACCTTCGTTTTCTGTCCCTTACGGCGAGGGTAGGTCGCCGAAAAAGTCCCCGATCCACTGCGTTGTACGTGCAATCCCCCTGATGGAACTCCTCAAATTAAATGTGGAGTTATGTCCACAGTAGACCTCTTCAAGTCGATTTATTCGCAACAAATTTGGAATAAATCAAGTTAACGGTTGAGAAATAATGCCTCTAAAACTGGGATTTGGGAGGTAAAGCTCCCTCTAGTGGCTGTGATATGCGACAAAACCTTTCCCAAAATCCCTCCAGTTCTTTCTCGCGTTACGATACATGTGGTTATGAAATTTAAAAACGAACCATGAAGCAGTTTTCGAGTTAATCTCGTTAACATGAATAATCCGCGGAGGCCGTTAATGGTAACAAGAGTTATGTTATTTTTTCAGAAAACTGTTAGGGCCAAACAACTTAATAGTTAAAGTTTACTCATCTATTTTTCTGTTCTGCTAAATTATCTCTTGTCATGTTACAAAACGCTCTGTTTAAGACCCAAAATGCGCAAAATTTTCTGTGACGTTCTGTGACGTTCTGTGACGTTCTGCAACGTTCTGCGACGTTCTGTGACGTTCTGTGACGTTCTGTGACGTTCTGTGACGACTTTGGATTGATGTCTCACCGTGACTCCGACAAAAAAACTCTTTGTCTCTTTTTCTTCTTCTTTTGGGGATTAACGGCACGTTTTTAACGAGACGACAGAATTCTCCTCTCTTCAGACAAAACACTTCCAACACTTGTTTATGGAACACATTCCAAGACCCTTCCTCCATCACCGGTCCCTCATCTTCTCTGCCCTCTCGCCTCCCTCGTCGGCCCACCTCATTCTAACAAGCTCATTTCCACTGAGGTTCTGCGTCTTCATCCTAGTTGCTCTGTTGAAGCCCGCTTTAGTTCTCGCCCTCGGGTTCCTGTTGCCCGTACCTGCCGAAGTGCCTTCAAGCCACAACTTTAAACAAGCCTCCCTGCTCACCTGCCTTGTAATCTCCGGTTGGGCTCCTCTCCCGTTACAACCCCAGCAGCCATGACAGGAGAGGAAGCTTCCATGAAAAGCAGGCAATTTTTTCTGCCGTTAGCTGTAAGAATCAACAAAAAATACTTCGTCTCCTGCCGTCTGAGGGTCTCACGACCCAACTTAACTTTTTGATGGAGCAAATCCCACAGCAACTCGAAAAACTTTAGCCTTTTTTATGGTTAGGGGGCAGAACAAAGTCGATTGAAACCTATTAGTCGTCCAAGGAAGGACGACCGCTGGTAACGGTCGGTTCTGTACAACTTTTTCTAATCTAATTGACCTGATAAAGAGTTTTAAACACAAGCAAACATTCACTTATTCATAGAGTTGGAGGAGGCTACACTGTAAAAAAAAAAAGAAAAGCAGACCAGAGGAGTGTCACGCCCCTGCTCCTGCGAAATAAAGCCAACGTTTGTTTGTTTGTTTGTTTGTTTGTTGTGTTCAGCACCATGTGCTAGCATGAGCCGACTCGGTGGGTTGAAAAAGCGTGATGTTTGGCTGGGTGCCACCGTGGGAACAGACAGACAGACAGACAGACAGACAGACAGACAGACAGACAGACAGATGGAGAGAAAGAGAAAAAACAGGAGAAGGCGTGGAGAGGATTGTCTCTCGACAGGAGGGCTGTTGACACGCCACCCCACCCTCCACTCCCACACTCAGCGCCGCTGAAACGGCTCTCCGCTTCTCCTTACTGCCTCGTTGGAATGTAATCAGCTCGGAGTCAGCCGGGTTCACGCGCCCTGCGAGATTTTCTTCATTACCGGAGCGATGGAGGCGGCTGCTGATAAAATTTACCGGGACAAGGCGGCGAGAAAATGATGGATGAGAGAGAGAATTCCCTCTCTGTCCTCCGATTCCTCTTTCTGTGTGCAGACGGAGACGGGCGGAGACGAACTCTGCTGGAAAAAACTCCTCTTAACGAAATGACTTAGATGAAGTGGAATGCACTTGACAAACAAGCAGGAAATCCTGGATTAGATCAGATTATCTATTGATAATCCAGCGCCGGTGTTGATTTCATTATGATGTCGATTACAGCCGCTATTAAAGTGAGATCTGGATCCGGAGTTAATCTGGATTAGTAAAGTTAATCCGAGGTATGGTGTAGGATAAGGTGAGATGAAATGAGACGAGCTGAGATAAAATAAGTTTACGCTAGGATAACATTAGCGAAGTTAAAATGAGTTTACTTAAAATGTTGAGTTAAACTAGAAATGCATTAGCTACAATTACCCACAGTAAGAGGAGATGGACTAGCCCAAAAGAAATCCAAGCTAAAGCTAGAATGATCTAGAAGAGATAAAGTAAGCTAAAATGAGCTAATGTGAAAAGCTCAGATAAACTAAGCTGGCTTAAGCTAAAGGAAGGTGAGATAGTCGAAGGAAAGTTAAGCTAGACTAAAATGAGATTCGATAAGATAAATAGTGCTTAACTAAAGTGAGATGAAATAAGATGAGCCCAAGTGCTAAAATGTGCTAAAGTAAGATGAGCTAAACTGTGATGGGTGATGATTTACGCTACGATAAGATAACTAAGCTATTCCTCTAAGCTAAGCTAAGATCCTAGAGCTATGCTAAAGTCAGCTGAGATGAATTAAAGCTAACATGAGCTAAGCTAAAATGAGGCTCAGGCAGGACAAAGACATCATTTCTTAAGCGACGGTCTGATTCACACGTACGTATGAATCGACCCGAGGAGATTTATCTGTTATGCATCATGTTTTTGTCTAATACTTCATATTTAAAACAATTGATGATGACGAAGTTGTTGTTTTTTACCAAATACTGTTTTTCAGACTCAACTTCACATCACATGTGAGGAGTTCAATCAGGGGGGATTGCTTGTACAACGCAGTGGTTTGGGGTCTTTTCGAGGATATACCCTCGTAGGCCCAGTTTTTGTTTTTTGTACTTTACGTGTTTTTTTACTGTGTTTTCAGATTTGCATGTGGTGCAAATTACTTTCTGTTTCCTCGAGGTTATAAATATTAAAGACTCCCTGCCGTCGTCGTTGACGCCGTGGGCGGCTACGTATAAAGTTGGAAGCAAAAAGAAAAACGTCTAAATGTCCACATCCTGCTGAATGATCACCCCCCTCGAAATCTAATGGATTGTTCCGCGGGCTGTACTTTACCTAATTTCATCAGAACCCATTCGGAACCATTACTAACGGACTGCTGGTGAACGAATAACCTCTTGGGTGCAGGTAATAAACCCTGAGTCATCAAGTCCATTCGTCACCTGCCTTCGACTTTAACTCCACCTCAGTGGACGCCACAGGAAGTTGGTGAAGACAGCACGCCTCAATATTCCCTCAAAGGTTCTGGAAACATCTCCGCATCACAATAAAACCATAAAGGAACCGCAGGAACGACCACTTCCTCGTCTCCACCTACTCCGTCCATTTCCTGCTCCTAACCTTCCCCTACTCAGATTACATCCACCTTAATGGCCGATCTTAATTGCCCCCCCTTCCGTTCTTGACTTTGACGTCACGCCGCGTGACATCTGGATCAAAACGCTCCAGCCTCGCCGCCCGCCACAGTTGTCATGACACCGCCCCCCATCGTACCTGACATTGTCATGACGCTGGATGTAGATCTTGTGAAAGATCCTCTCAGGCGGCTTTAGGAAGTCCTCCTTCATCTCCATGGCAACGTTCCTGGGCAGCAGGCTCATAAGCAGTCGCTCCTGAGGAGGGAGGGGTCAAAACGGGAGAGGAGATGGACACGTGTTTACGTTCATGCAGGCGTGTTGATGAAGTTTATCAAGCAAGGGTTCCAGCATGTAAAATGAAGATGAAGGTTAAGATCGGAATAACAGCTCATGATGATGAAAAGCACGAGACCCTCAACCGGATCAGTATCTGACATCACTACGGTGGAATCTTGGCCCGCTCTCCTCTGCAGAACTGCTGAAAGTGCAGACACACTGAAGGGTTGGTTGAACGTGGACCGATCTTCTCAGGTCACATCCCAAAAGATTCAACAGGGTCCAGAACTTTCATTTAAATTGTTCCGATCCGTTTACTCTTCTGTTTGGGATCATTGGCTTACAGCAGCAGACTGATGACCCGACATTCTCCTCCTTCAAAATGTTCTGCTGCAGAGTCGTCCTGGTCCTGGAGCAGCAGATCATCTCCACAACGTTCCATCGCCACCTCCATGTCAGACAGTAGGTCTGATGTTCTTCTAGTCAAGTCCTGGGTTTGGTTTCCACCAGATGGAAACGGACCCCTGTGTCAAAAAAGATCCACTTTCCACTCATCGGTCCAGAGAAGATTCTCCCAGAAGCTCTGAAGGTCATCAACGGGTTTTGTGGGGAAATTCAGACCAGCCTTGATGTTCTTCTGGGTCAGTAATGGCTTTCTTCTCGCTGCTCTCTCATCTCATCATGGTATTTTTGTCCAGTATGTTTGGAATATTGGAGCCTTAACCTCTGACCCTTGGCGAGGGGAGAGAGGCAGCGCTCCTGTGTCACGTCATGCATCCGTTCACTCCACTGCCGCTCAGCTGTGAGGAGAAAAGTCCACTCTCACACTGTGTGTGAGTGTGTGTGTGTGTGTGTGTGTGTGAGTGTGAGTGTGAGTGTGTGTGTGTGTGAGTGTGAGTGTGAGTGTGTGTGTGTGTGTGTGTGTGTGTGTGTGTGTGTGTGTGTGTGTGTGTGTGTGTGTGTGTGTGTGTGTGTGTGCGTCGTTCATCAGGTATAAAATCCATAGAACCAAAACTGTGAAAACGTCTGTTTTAGTCAGATAAATCATTTTGTTTACTTTTTACCGGCCTCCACTTCTCTCCTTACTCCGGCGTTAGAATTGCACATCAAAGATCCCCCCCCCCCTCTGAAGGGTCCCACCTTTAATCCACAGAGTTCAACTGGCGGTGTTTTATTAATGAACCCCTGGATCTCTTTCCTCTGGCACTAATGTGGAGTTTCCCCCTCCTCCATCTTTACACAGATTCACACAAACGCTGGAGGGGAAGAGATCCAGAAGCCGGTTTGTAAAAACATTTCATTTATATCTTCCCTTAAGGAGGGGCTGAAATTTGTTTGTGTGTCTGAGATCTCGCTAAAAGCTGTAATCAAATGTGACGGTAGAAGACATGAGAGTTTCAGTCTCTGGTCCAGGTTGGGACTAACCATTTTATTTGTTTTTAGGTTTTTTCATGTTTTTAAGGTACCTTGTAACTTTTTAGTTCCACCTTAAAAGAACATTTCTGCACCCCTAAAGGCAAAAATAAACATTTAAATATTTATTTATACCTCATTCCAACACAGAATCAGAACCTAATGAGTTCAGCTGGAGCAAAATGGCATTTTTTTAAATTTATTTTGTTTTTTTATCACAAATTTTATATTTATTTTCAAAAAGTGAATTGGAAAAACTGAAAAAGAATTTTTCAACATTTTTGTTCTTTTTTTTTTTGGGAGGAATAAAATTCTGAGCATATCAATCTCTGAATTGTTCTGTTTGTAACAAGTATCATAGTCAGAAGTGGTTAAAAAATTATGATTTTCAACTATTCAAGCCTATTTCCTAAAAAAAATATATATATATATATTTATCTTTATTTGAGTAAATGAGTATAATTATTTTCCCTCTCTGTCAGCCTGGGTTCGGACCTTTTAAAATAAAACAATTATCACACTCTTTTTAGCCTAAAAGAATAATTATAAACCTTTTGGTATAAAAGATGATTCCATTATTTCCAGTTCGCCACTAAATTTGACAAACTACCCCTTTAAATAAGAGACTTACTTGCCTGTAATAAACACATCCTGCTTCAATTTTGGGCCTTTTTTTTGTTTGTTTCATTAAATCCTTCTGCATTCTTTCGGCGGCCAGACTTTCACTCCTATTAGTTCCAGCCCATAAACCCAAATGTTTTGCTCATTACAAGAAAACCCGATCACATCCTTCCTACCGCCTCTCTTATTTCACAGTGTTTTTTTTTTTTTGAAAGGTTCCCTGTTGAACTGAGGAATAAACTGCGGCAGTTAAAACAGACACGGGTTCTGGGATCGATATAACCTATGGATCCGACCCACGCCAGAAACCCCCCCCCCATCCCTGCTCTGATGAGGATGATGGAGCACGTTTGATGCGTTGCGTCCAAATCTGACGCGTCTGCTCGGGCAAAAAGCGACGCCTCAGAGCAGCAGCCTGGTTGATAGATCCCAATCAGGGGGTCCGTGCGAGTCTCAGTGGCCCAGATAAACTGTGACCTTTACTGGAGTGGGGAGGCCATGAAAGCAATCTGCTTGTGTAATTACCTGTCAGAAGGGAGCCTGTTAGTGCTGAGGGAAAACACAGCACATCATCATCTAATCTACAAAGCACAGGTGCTGAGAGCGTGCGTGGCGGCGGCGGCGGGCGTGCACGAGGACGGTGCACGGAGGCATAATACATACATGGGATAATTAATTCCCTGCCTAACGGGTGATTCAGGTGTGGTTTCTCTTGGGGGGAGGGGGGGTTTTAGCGCATGCGAGGTAAGGAGGGAGCGGCGGGGGGGCGAGTGTTTGTGTGTTAAAGTTGCCTGATTGCTCCTTTGTTAAGTGCGGGGGTGGGCCGAGGGGGCGGGTGGGAGGTTGCGGCGCCGGTGCGGCGCCGGTGCATGTGCCACAGTAATTGTTCTTTCCTTAAATAGCTGCTGTCATAGTTACCTGTGGGCAGGTTGTTAGAATGCACCGCCACCTCAAGCCTTCAAAATAAACTTCACAGGAGACGGAAGGTTTCGTGGAGGAGGAGGCGGAACGTCAGTAACGGCATTAATACCGATTATAATCACAATTATTATTATTATTATAGTTAGAATAATCATGAAGCCGGTTTCATTTTCTAACGTTAGCGTCTTGAAACTCGCTGTGATCCTCGGGGCGAGTCATTCTGATGTACGTGATTGAGTTTTCAGGATTGAAGAAATCCTTATTTTGTTCTTCCTGGTGTCGTTAATTGTGAGTTTTTGTGTTTCCTGTTTTACCCGTGAGATGTTCGGCGCCGCGGTCGCTCATGCTAGCCGTGCTTGTACGCCGCATGCGTGCGACCGGCCTCAAGTGAGGCTGATCGGCCGATTGCTGATTTCATCAAAGTGCGTCTCCCAGCGCACCTTTATAAAGGGTGCATCGCTTTTAAGTGTCCTCTGGAAACACTTCCGTTGTGTTGCGGCGTTTGCGGCCCATTTCAAAAAATTGCTCTGCATATGTTGTGAAATTGATGAAGATCATTTCCTATTTTTTGTTTGTGTTTGGTTCCTTTCTGAAGTTGCGGGGGGGCAGCCGGTGGTCCGTCCTGTTTGTGACCCGCCAAGGTCGCATTTTCAGGAAAAAGTATCCGCTATGATCCACTTCTACCATTCCCTTCTACCGGCGTGAAGGCAGCGTCGTCCTCCTCACCTGTTTCTCGTTCTCGTCCTCCAGCCTCAGCCTCTCCTCGATGCAGTTGCGGGCCCGCAGGAAGACCTTCCTCTGGGTGCGCTCGGTGAGGACCCTCACAAACACCCCCGACAGGTTGACGCTGGCGAACAGCACGGCGTTGGCCACCAGCTGCCCACAAAACACAAACGGGAGCGTCAAACAGAGCAGCAGAACCTACAGCAAATTCTGGTTCTGCGGCGGGGAAGGAACGCACACGTGTCCATACGTGTGCGTTCCTTCTGCGTGCGATCAAACATCCGACCGGGATTAGACGTCCCAAACCCGGATTAATCCATAGGGTGGATTAAACAGCTGGTCGCCATAGTGATTACATGGAGTAGACGTAAGGAACGAAAGCGACTCTCAAAGTGCATTATGGGTTGACCAATCGGAGGCTATGGATACACTTTGATTTGGATGATGAACTATGCGGCCGCTCTTCTTCATTGATTGCTCAAAGGGCAGAGGTGAAAGGTCAAAGACACTCCAATCCGACACGTGACGTCAGGAAGGAGACTCCGCTCCAGATTGCAGCTAAGAAAGAAAGGAAACAGCAGCGGCGCTGTGAAATAATCGGAAGGGAAGCAGAAACACCAATCAGCCATAACATTACAACCACTGACATGTGAGGTTAAAGAATAGTTGACGTCAGACGCAGGGAAAAAATGGACAAACATTAGGCTTTAAGTCACTTTGCAAGTTGTGATGGCAAGACAACTGGGTCAGATCATCTCCAGAACCGCATGGGCTCGCTGGGTGTTTCTGGTCCGCTGTGGTTGTTACCTAACACAGTGGTCCAAAGTAGGACAACTAGCGGTTCATGTTGATTCTGGTGGGAAAAGGACTGTTTATGTAAACATGCACGATGTATATGTACAACGCAAACGTTTTTGCATTATCTCTCCTTATTTCATAATCACTATTTCTTTTTATCACCGTAAAAGACTGTCAAGAATTTAGGGTAAATTACCGACAGCTGTGGTAGCTTGAATTTTACAGTAAAATATACAGTGACCATGTATAAAAACTACAGCATGAATTGCATTTTAAAATTGGGGTCAAAAACTGTCAAACGGCAAAAGTCTGACCCAAAGTTACTCCGACTACATGCCTCACTGGTTATAATGTTATGGCTGATTGGTGTACATTCATTAACTCAGTAATTCATTTATTAATTATTTCAATTATTCTTTGTATATGTTTATATATATTATGTGTGTATTAACATTAAACTATATATGTAAATATCTATGTATATCTGTATCAACAGTATTAGTGTATATACAATATAAAATATATATGTAAATATCTGTATATACTGTATTTGTGTATATACAGTGTATATATATATATATGTAAATATCTTTATATACTGTATGTGTGTATATACAGTGTTTATGTAGTATATTTATGACTATTGTCCATTTATGTATTTGCATGTATATATATATGTATATTTGTACACAAAAGGATATATGTATGTTTGTGTGTGTATATATATTTCATTTCATACTTTATGTTTTAGTTCATGTGTGCGTAGGAGAATGGGAGAAATGCAAATATGACCGAAATAAATCAAATCTGAGAATCATTAATAGCAAAAAAAAAATAGTGACTCATCTCCCGACAATCAGTGGGAGAGATTTAATCTGAAGTGAGCTCCAGAAGTTCTGATTCTGCCGGACCCTTTCAGCTCCGGTGGGAGCGCTCCATGTTTTCTCCATTAGTTGTGCTTAGAGGTGAAACTTTTCATCATATTTAACAACAACAACCTTCCTGGAGCTAAAATCTGTCACTGCTGGTATTTTTAATCTTTTCTCACCTCGTGGTTTCTACATAAATCATATATTATATACATATTACACACTTTGGTGTTGAGAGTTTTAGCAGCAAGAAGTGTGAGGAGAGGTTAAACTTAGCCTCTCCTCTGTAAAACAGTGTAATGTAAGATGATGGGGTGCGTTCGAAAGTGTGATCTACCGTTGAGGCCTTGTTTTTTAATGCTTTTGCGTTAGTTTTCACATCAGGTTGTGGCTTAAATTTATAAAAAAAACTTCACATTTTCATGGACTATTTTCACAAATTACCTCAGATTTGAATATGTTACAAGAAAGTAACTGGAAAGAAGCATGAGAATTAAACATTTGACTTTTTTCACATCTACAAATGGAAGTTTTCTAATGTTATTTACGTTTTCACATGGGAATCAAACCCTCCAGTTTGGGATGACTGTTCTTTTGGGGTAAAAAAGCTCAACTCTTCCACCTCTCACACATGATGATCAACTACTTAAGTGACAGATCTGATGTGTCAGTGGCTAATTTTGCATGTTAAGACTCCTAAATGGTTCAAATTAACCTGTTTCATAGGCAGGAATTGATCAAAAGTAGCTTAATTTCAGGGTTTAGAAGCTGGAAAAGGTTGTGAAACACTGACTTAAATCCACTGAAATGTTAAATAACGATGGGAAGTACATCCTCATTAGCATACTTTACACTTCTGCCTGCAATCTGTGGAACAGATGTAGTCGAGGCTGAGCACTAATGTGTGATTCTGCGGGATCAGCTTCTTGTTTCAGCACCAGCAGCTGGACAGCTCTTCGTTTTCCTCAATGTAGCTGCCAGCTCAAGTCAGATGATCATATTTTAAATCTTCCCTGATGGGCCTTTTTAACCTTTCCTCGTCTCATGAGTACACATAATGAGTATATTTTTGTACGTTTGGCCGGCTGGACACTCAAATGTTGAGAGAATTAGTGGAATTTAATCCTGAAACGTAAGGCGCTGCTGTTTTGGTATGCTCCATGCACGATTCATGCATTCATTGCATGAGTTCTTAAGTCAAGTTGAGGCTTGTCTTGCAACAAAAAAAGACTGGTTTCACTAATAGAGTCAAAAATTAAAATGTTAAAAGAAAAATAAGGGAACAGAGTTTGAGAGCTTAACATTTCAACACCCTTTTTTCACGTTTAATGTAACTTAGTCTCCAAATCCAGAGAAGCTCCTCAAAGGTACTCGGACTGCCTTTTTTTTGGGGGGGGGGGGGGGATTAACCCTCTCACTCTCTGACTTGATGATGACCTAATCAGGTTTAAGATCTACGGTGATGTTCTAACCAACGATTTTACATGTCAGGATCTCTAAAATCATCAAACCAAACAATCTGAGCGGGGAGATGTGATCAAATCTAGCTTCATTCTAGAGTTCATAAACCAGAAAGGTTGGGGGAAAGTAACTTACATGAACAAAAATGTTATATCATAATGGAAAGGGCATCCTAAATAGCAAATATATCCCTTCTATCTACCATCTATGCAACAGATTTGGTCAAAGATGAGCACTGTTGTGTGATTCTGCAGGGTCAGCTGCTTGTTTCAGCACCAACAGCCGGACAGCTCCACGTTTTCCTCAATGTAGCTGCAGGCTTAAGTCACACTTTTTCTTATTTTAAATCTTTCCCTGATGGTTCTTTTTTTATCCTTTCCTCACCTCAGGAGTGCACATAATGCGTATATTGTTTTTAAACAAAGTTTAAGTGTATTACGAGCTAAATAGGGCATCCTGAACAGCAGACCTGTTTCTCTTCTGCTTCTGCAGGACCGGCTGCTGGTTTCAGCACCTGCTTCAGGACAGCCTCGGGTTTTTTTCATTATAGTTGCACGCAAAAAAAGTGAAACTTTCATATTTCACAACTACACTGGAGCTAAAATCGATCCCTGAGGGTGTTTTGAACGTTTGCTCGCCACGTGACTGAGTATCACTTAAACCGCCTCACGGTCTTCATCACTGGAGCTACAGCTCAGAGGTACCAGGACTCTGGTTTATGGGGTGTTTAGTGTCTCACCCCTCCACCTCTCTGACACGACGGTGACCTGAATCGGTGCAGCCGGTGCAGGACTTACCGGTCTCCACAGCCTCTGTTTCCTCCCGGGGAGCGACGTCGCTATGACAACAAAGTGGGACGCGGCTAGCATCGCCCCAAACAGCACCGCCAGCAGCGTCCGCACCGGCAGCAGCATGTAAGCCAACAGCGTGACGAGCATGAGCTGCCACATGCCTTGCTCGGGGGCGCCGGCGCTCACCAGCTCCGACGCACCGAGCGCGAGCGGGAACGGGCAGCAGAGCAGCGCAAAGGTGAAGCTGAAGAGCAGTGCCAGCTTGGCGATCTGCTGCAGCTGCGTCACCTGCAGGTACTTGACGTTGGTGACGATGAAGAGGGACAGGAAGACCACGCAGTGCACCGGGTACGAGCCCTTGGATAAGGTGAGGCGCGGGCTGGACAGCAGCTCCACCAGGGTTAGGGAAGAGGCGGCCACGATCAGGACCGCCAGAGCCTTGAGGGTGGCGGTCTGCTCCAGCTTCAGGTTGTAGTTCTGGAAGAGAGCCTCCAGCTCCACGCTGTTGAACTCATCCTCGCAGGCGATGGCGCCCAAGGGTGCGCCAGCCGGGCAGTGACCCTTCCTCCGCCGGGTCTTGACTCTTTTGAATGGCATCGCTTCCATAATCCGGCCATTCATGAAGCCTCAACTTTTCCTCCTGCCCTCTGGGAATCGAACCGGCACCCTCTCCCAGTGCATGCGTCCTGGACGGCTGGGTGTCAGAGGAGGGGAGAGGGTGGCACTGCGCGCGCTCTATCCACAGGTTGACGCTTGTTGGTGCGTCGTCGGGAAAGTAGTCCAATGTGCAGCACTCTCTCTCTCTCTTTCTCTCTCTCTCTCTCTCGCTCTCTCTCGCTCTCTCTCTCTCTCTCCCTACTGGACCACCTGCGGTGCCTCAGACAGAGTTACCATCCTGCGCTCTGGAGGATCACGCGCACACATGATGTCAAAACAGCAGACCACGAGGCGCAGAGAATAATAAAAAACAAAAAAATGTAAAAACCACAGGGTTATATCTCCTCCAGATTCTCCCCCCCTCCCTCACGCGCGCCTCAGATGCGCACCCTGAGCTGTGGTGGCTGGGTGAGGACAGCAGCAGAGCAGCGCCGGTGATTTCCCCTCAGTGTCTGCAGTCGGAGCTGATGTAGTTCCCAGCTAAAAATAGACACGCTGCACCGCCGGATGCTCCAATATAGCAACACATTTTTTTTTTTTTGGTCTTTCCCGCATCTCCTCCCCTCGTCCCTTCTGCTGCACGAGAGCCAGCAGGGGAAAAGGGTGCAAAGAAAAAGGATGGAATTGGCGCCGTCCTGCAGGAATCTGAGCTGGAAATGTGAGATGATGACGCGAATCCTAAAATGTGATGCACCGTTGTTGTTGGTAGAGGGCATGATGTGTCTTGACCAGTTTTTAACCTGAATGAGGTTTTCCCTGCAGAAAATGTGACGTGTGCGCGAGTTATATTTCATAAAATGTTGATGAGCTAAAAGAAATTAAAGGGGAGGAAAAAAAACACGAGGACTGGGATTTCCACAAGCTTTTTTTTTTTTTTTTTAAACATGTGAATGGAAGTTTCCCATATTTCACATGGGAATCGGATGTGTTTGGCTTTTTTCACACTTGTTTGGAACACACGCACGTGACAATCCATCAGACACTGCAAAAAAAAAAGAAAAGAAAAGAAAAGAAGATTCTTCTGAAACCCTAGAAAACACACACACACAAAAAATATATATAAAGAATAATCACAGTAAATAATTAACTGAAAGTGCAAACTCACGATTTAAACCGAAAACAAAAATGATAAAATATATATATAATACAAAAATGAATGGATGGCACAACTACTACTAATAATAACATGCATGATTATATCCCCAAAATATATATAAAATATTTCATGGATCACTTTCAAACATTTAATCCCCAAATAGACCTTTGTGCAAGGAAGAACTGGATTGATTTTGGAAAACGTCAGTTTAACATTTCCGCCACTAGGGGCAGTTTTATCTCCAAACGTCATTTTTGGTCTGATTCAGTCCAAATTTGGGGGATTAATTAACACGAAATCTCTCTCCAGTATCTCATATTTTATGCTAATTGTTCCTATTTTACTCACCAGGGGGAGCCTTTTTAACGAAAAACTGTGTTTCACAAACATTAGATCCGGGCAGTTTGTCCAGTTTAGTCCAAATTTAGGATATGAATGAACTGGAGGTGTCCCTTCAGCATATCATATTTTACTCCGATAGTTTCTATTTTAGTCACAAGGGGGAGCCTTTTTTTTTTTAAATGAAAAACTGTATTTCTCAAAACATAAGACCTTAGCAGTTTGTCCAGTTTTGTCCAAATGGACCTCATATGAACCCCCCCAAGGAGATCTAACTCATATTAGGATTTTGTTTTACAACAATCAGCCAATATGTGTCTAAATGTAATTTATATAAAAATCTGTCGTGTTTTATTCCTGAGCTCAGAAAAACTAGTTAACTGTATTTACCTTCATGACTGAGTCAGTATGGGATCTGATCCTAGAGCAGACCGCTGACTTCAAAGAAATATTAAGGTTGAGTCATTATGGGCTGTTTGAGATTATTAATGAATCACATTTAATCTGAAGAGTTCAATCAGGGGGATTGATGGTACAATGCAGGGGATTGGGGGTTATCATGGATATACCCTTGCCCACTGTTGGGGACAACAATGTAGGAGTATTAATAATTATTAATATTGTATATAATTAATAGTATATTTTATTTTATTTTTGTATATGTGGACTTTTTTTCGTGTTTGTTGTTTTTATTTGTTGTATGTTTGCCAATTTCTTTATGTTTTTTTGACAAACTTTGGACAGTCTTTGCTTTTGTTAGTTGGGGAGATTATAATAAAACAAAATTTGATTGATACATTTGAAACAACTATAAAAACAAAAGTCTTTGTTGAATGATTCCTAAAAACATGAACACAAACATCAAAGGTTGACCTAATCACATTAAAATTGACTACTTTTATAAGTGTTTACTGTTTAAAACAAGCTTGACCAAACTATTTGTCATTTTATGGTAACGTTTGAATGCAAAACTAAATAAATGAACCAAAGAAATAAAATATGTAAAGAAATCATTTCCAATCATTTTCTTTTTTTCTTTTTTTCTTTTTTGATGAGGACATCAAAGGGTTAATTGTACCTAGAATTATAAGCAATGTCACTCAAGGTCATATATCTACAGGAGAGCTCCTAGTCAAATTCAATAATAACTTAATTCTTAATTCCACAGCAGCTATAAAAACCCGGAAAAATCAATTCCACTCTCGGGATCTTGTGGCTCAAAAATGGCGGAATAGAGAATTAAAAAGAAAATGCAGACAAGCAGAACCCAGAGAGATAAAAGGACCGTCTGACATCTTCACTTCTGTCTGATCTGATGTCAGAATATCAGAGTGCAGTTAAAGAAAGAAGGTCTAAATGTTATTTTCATTACATTTAACAATATCTTTTTTCAATAAGCAATATAAACAAAATAAAGGCAATCTAACCTCAGATTGTCCACACGACTGGGGACCCTCCTTCTTTTCAAGGCAGCCCCTCTGCTGGACAACATGCAGCCTCTCTCACTGTGCACTTTAAAGGACATAAAGGCCAAACAGAGGCTAACATCTAGTCTAATCAACACCAGCTTGCTGAAAGAGGGTTTTAGTATCGCTGATCTTTCTAGTTCATCTATAATCAAAAGCTTATTTTCCTCTTTCTTCAACATTTTTCTGATCTTGATCATCTCAAACTCCAATAACTGTCACGTGTTTTCTCAATCAGGTGTCCGTCCACGTGACTGATGACGTCTTTTGGATCTGAGCTCAGCTCTTGATGCAGTAGACTATGAAGACCTGCTGAAAGTGAATGCATTCTTATCTGTGGCTCCTTTGTCCCACGGTGTCCCCCAAGGCTCCATTCTAAGCCCTTTACTGTTTTGCGTGTACCCTACATGGTGCCACTCCCTGCCTGAAGAGCCGAGGCTGCAAAATCATTTAAAAACCTTTAAAGTACTTCTTAAAAACACATCTTTTCAAGAAAGATTACGATCATTGTTGGTGTCTTTTAAATCCAGCATTAATTCTGGCACATATGTTGTGGATATATCTTATTCTGTATTTTATAATGCAAATTTTTTAATTATTTTATTTGAGTTCAAGGTTAGGATTTTGTAAATAATTGTAATTAAAGATTGTGGGTATAGACAGACATTTTTTCGCATCTCACTTTACTCTTTTTTTTTTTTAAAGGGCGCCAATAATCCTGAGGAGCACCACATATCCCGCCCGCTAACGGGAACCTCCCACTGACTAGGATTCCTCCTGGACTCCTCCCTTTGGAGGATTTTTTAGGCATCTCCAACTGGGATGAGAAACCAACCGGGGTAGACCCAGAAGGGATTATATATCTCATCTGGCCTGGGAAAGCCTCGGAGTCCCCCAGGATGAGCTGGAGAGTGTTGCTGAGGAGCGGGACATTTGGAATGCCCTTGTTTGTCTGCTGGTGGATTAGCCCAAGAACATGGATGGATGGATGGATGACAGGTACCATGTTGTTGGAAAAGCATGAATACTCCCTCAGTGTCGTGGTTAGCATTGATAACTAGCATGACGAAGGTGTAGCCATAGGACCCCTCCCGTGAAACCGCCACCCTTCCAGTGGTTCTTGGTTTTTTGACGATATTACATCTTGAAGACCAACCAAAATTCAACGTCTGTACGGCGTCATAATAGATTTCTGTATCCGGACCACCTCAGCGGCGGGAAATTCAAGATTTAGATTCAAAATTTCAGATTTCAGATTAAAACCATTCATACTGTGCATTTCATTCGGATTGAACATTTAGATTTATTTGTTTGGGTTTTAACTCTTTTTTTCCGTTTTCTGGACGTAGCCTCATACTTAATTAGAGGAATTCACTTGTACAATGCAGGAGATGGGGGGGGGGGGTGTCCTACAGTCATGTCTCCTTGCGGTCTGAGATGACAACATAACCTAGTCAACACTGGAATCTTCGGTCATTTACGTTACCTAAAACAAATAGTTTTAAAGTTCTCTTCAACACGAACCACCTCTGAGCTTCCCTCTCGTAAACCGAGGTGTGGTATAAAAATAAACCTGTCCACGCCGCAGCGCTTAAACTGTTTGGAGTTGTTTTGGAACATAAAATGCAGGATTATTTTCCAGCTCATGTCCCCACTGGCTTATTCAAAGTGTCTCATCTTTCCTGCTTAGCATCTTCCCCGTGAAGTGAAGTGATACAGCAGACACACACACACACACACACACACACACACACACACTCGCACACACACTCGCACACCAATTGTCTCTCTGTTGAAGTAAGTGCGGCTGCGGATTTTTAGGGCCATCCCTCCCTCCAAGATACCTGACAGTCCCACATTGCCATGGCAACAGAAGCAGTAAGCTAGCAGTTGTGACCGAAGTGCCGCCGAGGTGTTTCCCGATCTGACATCCTGGTTGCGTCTCAATCTTTTGTTTGTCTCTCCCCTCGCTGACTTCCTTCCATGTGCCAGAGCGGCTGACGTGTTTGTATCCGTTGGCGTGGCGGTGACACGGCGCCCTAACCTGCCGGCTCATTGGGCTCAGTGACATTTCTCCGAATTGAGGCTCCGACATGAGGGGCGGCGCCGGTGCACATGAAAGCTTCGAAAGGTGACCCCAAACCGCGCACAAACAACCACGGGGGCGATCGGCCGCCGTGTGTGCATACGTGTAGATGGAGGAGATCTCTAATAAACTTTGGAAAATGTCAAACCAGGTGAACCTGAGATTGCGGCTTTGAGGCGGCAGCCCAGGTGACTTCCTGTTCCTGGGTGTGTTTGAAGAAGGGGACTCGACCGACCGGGATCCGCGACCTGGCGTGAAATGTAACTCTCCGCGGCGGCATCTAAAGGAAAGCTGCAGCCGCTGTTATTTACCTTCATGAATAAACCTGCTTGTTGTCATTCATACAAACACAATTAGCTTCACGTTACTCCTGCCAAAACGGGAATGGATCAGCCAAGAAACCCGGGCCTCATGAATAAACGCTGATATTCACTCGGCCGATAGAAGCCCTCGTGAACCCGGTTGCTCACACGGTCACGCCGCAGCGCTAAGGGGATTAATTCTGACGTCTTTACATGATGTTTGTATTTAGGTTATAGAATACATTATAAAAGATCGGTGCCAGAGGTTGGCGTATAAATCTCCCTAAACCTCTTCAATCCATTCGTTATTTTTAAGTTAAGCCTCAAACTCAAACTGTAAAAAAGCCCCTCGGAGATCACAAACCTCCGCCAAGGCCCAACAGAACCCTAGGTTTAAGAAAAAACACGTTTGAAAAGTTTGACTGAACCTGTTTAGATTGTGACCCAGGGGCATCATGTATATGCCAAAGAGTAAGGGGGGCCACAGATGGAGCCCTGGGGGACACCAGAGGTCAAATGGGACACAGAGGAGGAGACATGAACCACAGCTAGTTTGATAAGTAGGATTATTCTTACATATTATAGCTGGTGAAGACATAATTATTTTTGCTTTATACAACCTAAAATCATTAATAGGGGGAAAAAAAATTTGTAAATACATGCTTTTCAACGTTTGGCTAATTTCATAAAATACCGTTTAAAATTATGCTTGACCAAAAGACGTAGCACAACAAGAAATAAAGACTCAAAATTAGCAGGATATTAAGGGTTGAGGTTTAAAGCCGAGGGTTTGATGCCATAACCTGTGTTGTTGGATGTGGCAGAGGTCGTTGATGAAAAGGTTCATGCTAGGTCTGATAGAAAAGTCTAAGACATCGCAGTGACATCACAGAGCTGTTTTGGCGGCAAAAGGCTGACTTAAACAAAAATATGGCAGGTAGTTTTAATGTTATGGCTGATCTCTGGTTCGCAATATAACGTTTGTCAAACACATCATCCATCCATTACTAATATTAACACTAATGTATCATCGAATAAATACATTCTGCTTAAACTTCTGAAAGTTTGGGAAGTTTCTTCACTTTTAAATAAGTTTATTATTTTAACGTTGAACATTTTCTTTAAAAGTCAGGGAAATTTGTGGATCCTTTTGCAGATGGTTGAGATGTGCGCCTATATAATAATAATAATACATTTAATTTATAACGCACTTTACATTTGGATCAAATCTCAAAGTGCTAATAAATTAAAATCAGATAAAAGCATCAATAAAAAAATAAAATAATAACTATATAAAAACATGACCAAAAAGCAGCAATGTTAATTAAAATTATAGGTTCTGCTAAAAAGGAAAGTTTTATGTCCTTTTTTAAATGTGTCAGTCGTCTGTGGAGCCCTCAGATGGTCAGGGAGGGCATTCCACAGACTTGCTTTATGGTTTCATTTTCTTCTTCCAAAAGCCTTAAAAGTGGGAAAAAAAACTGTATTTAAAAGTGGGGGAAAGTGTGTTTTAGTTTTATTTATTTAGGGCAGAGCCGCTAACCTGCTGACTTATTTAGTGTTGTTTTTTAATTTGTCGGAGAATAATGCATGGATGGGGAGGAAAACAAATTGCTGTATTCTCGATGTGTTTGTGTGCAGTATGCTGAACATCCAAATAAGAATTTTAAACCCATCAGATTTTCCTAGTTCAAATCCACGTCTGGCTTCGGGGCTTTTATGTGTGGAGTTAGGAAGATCTCCCCATTACTGATCCGGTTTTCCTCCAGGTACTCGGGTTTCCTCACCCAGTCCAAAATCATGCCATGTACAAAAAGGGAAGTGGTGACTCTAGAGGTGCTAGTCTTCATGCTCTACTCTACGTTTATCGTAGATTTCGTAGATAAGTGTCCTGTATCGGACTCCAGTACGAACAGTTCACGACCCAAAAGAACAAATAAGAAAGACTCCACACGCACCGCGCCGTCAATACGGAAGATAAGAACAACAGAAGCCACTAAAGTTTGTCTGAACGCTTTCGTTCATAGTGAAATAGTTCATACTGTCTTTACGCCGTTTGTAGTGTTTATAAACGCAATGTTGTTTTTTTTGCATGAACAGCAACTACCGGCGCAGCTTTGTGACGAATGACAAAGGAAGAAGACATCAAAGTCTGAAAAAAAAATCGGACCTGTGTCTGATGTAGGACCATATATAGAAGAGGCCCAAATCAGAACAGTAAAAGATCAGAGTCCATATTCACAAAAGTCAAATATGAGCAAAGAATCAGACGTGGGCCACTTTTTCCCTGCGGTGAACTCAAGACGGGGACTTTTACGAAACGATATTTTTCCCCTCTGGTTAATTAATCTTACCCAAACATGCAAAGATTTAAAAAGAAATACCAGAATCCACGAGATAACGCTCACTCACACTAATAAAGCGCTGTCAAGAGTATGCCACGCCCACAGGGGGCGACGCAGCTACAACCGTAAATCTACGTTGACCAATCAGAAGCCAGAAAAAACCTTTAGCTCCTCGGTTTAGTGGACGAGTAAACAATTTTCAGGGGTAAACACGTACAAAGTTTTTGGCTCTATCCACGATGACCCGTAAAAACAAATAATGTAAACAAGTAAAGTCCCGGCGCTTTTCGGGGACGTTTCAATGCCAACCGCCTCAGACGAACCCGGTTCTCCCGTTCACACCTCAGCACCTCAGACGGAGACTTCCCAAGTCTGCACAAGTATCTTTTTATGGACCCCATTGATAAGGATTACATGTCAGAAGGGCAAAAGCCCGGGAAAAAGTCACGCTTTTAAAAGTGCGTGAGGACAAGCACTTACTTCGGATGATTTGAAGCGGACTGTTGCACTCGACACGGGTATGAGTTCTACCGAGTGCCGTTCTAGTTTACACTGAAATGATGTTTATGTTATAACAGTACTGTAAAAAAAAAAAAACATGCTGGTGAGCATCCTAGAAAAAAAAAGAAAAAAATCCGGCTAATCCCTTTAAAATCCGTTAAAATCAGTCTTTGATGATTCCATACCGTCGCTTTAACGTCTCTATAAAGGGCTGCAGATTCGCACGTATGCATCCGTGTGCACAAGAGGGGGGAAATGAGGAAGATGAGAGAGACACAAAAAGAGTGTTCAGCAGTAGGCTGTGTGTTAATGTGTGTGTGTGTGTTTGTGTGTGTGACCTCTTGGGTTGCAGTGTATGTGTGGGAGTGCTATTGAGAGATATTTTTAATTCTGTGTGTCAGCTCCTCTCATCTCAGCAAGAGATGTTGGAGCGAAGCTCAAAAACATTTCCCGTGAAACTATCATTTAAGTACACACACTACACACACATACACACACGCGGGTACAAACATGTCTTTCATGTTGCACCAGTTGCGTCTTTGAAAGTTGGGGGTGGGATAAAAAAAAAGAAAGAGAGAAAAAAAAAGCCCTCCCAGATTGTCTGTGTATTTCAAGAATTTCCCTCGGAGCGCTTAGAGAATTTTGCATGAACGCGATTAAAATATGAATGCGATACAATTCCCGATGAATCCGAGCGAGTGATCGAATCTGCCTGCCAAGCCAAGCCGCAAAATACAGACTCCGATAGCGAGAGGTGAGGGGAGATTGAATGGACTGAATCCTCCTCGCCGCTGAATAACTTGAAACAGGAGGCTTTTAATTCTAAGCCGCGGCGACTGAATGAGTCTCTAGCATACGGTGGATGATGATGAGGACCATAATTCCCAGCGGAGCGGCAGAAGTCGACCTAATGGCTCCTCAGTGCTTCCGCTTTTAGGAGCGCGTTAAGTCGCCGCGGACTATAAAGTAGGATTAGAGTCGTCCGGGTGGAATAGAGCGTCAGGACTGCTCTCAAGCTAGCGGTAAATGGATTTTTGTGTTTCGCGTTGATCCTCGGCAAAACGCAATCGTCTCAATCAGGCGCCGCACCGCAGGGGGTAAACTGAGCATGTGCGGCCTCAAGAAGCAGGCAGCAGTCAATTTAACCATAGACCACTGCAGTTTACGATCTGAATACGTCTCTAGAGGTTCTCCGGCGTCTGTTGATGCGCCAGAGCATTATTAGCGTCACAGCCGTTAGTCACTTGGGATGGATCCCAAAGGTGAGTCGCCGGAAGATTTAAAACGGTTTCCATCAATGACGGAGAGCTTTGAGTCGACATGGCAGACGCTGCCGCGATCGGCATCAGCTGATCTTTGGGGGAAAAAACCTAAGAAGGTTAATAAAATTCCAAACAGATCAGCATAATTCATTTTTATGTCTCCCTCTCTATCAATTATGTTCCACGGAATCATTTCCAATGAAAAGTTTTTATTCACAGGCATCAATAACAGCCAGAAAACTATATTTGTCTAGTAACAAATTACATCTAAAATAACCCGGTTTTTAATAAACAATATCGAACGAAAAGGAACATTTTATGACCCTGGGTAAATGTCCGGGGGCTGATTAGCCATTTCTTTCTTCTGCCACCGTAAAACAATGAAAGGAGACAGTTGCTCTTCGTATCTTATCCTGCTGTCAGGAGCGGCTGCTCCTCAGAAAACATTAAGATGCACGATTAACCTCAAGGGGCATTTCACATTAAATGCCTAAACGTTTTCTTGTTTCAACCAAACAACACTGATGGATGTTGAATGGCTAAGAGGCGAATGATCCCACCTCGCCAGTTGATTAAAACGTGTGTTCATTTATTAATACGCGCCGACAACTTCCTCGTGCCTTTATTATTTAGTGTTTTTAATTATTTTTTCTCATGAACTTCATCTCCCGGGCCCCGTAGCATGTCTTTCCAGGGTTAACCTTGAATTGATTGGAGTGACTGGATGAACGCTGATAACTGACAACAGAGGAGCAGGTGATGCTCCTCTTTTGAGGAGCAGGTGATGCTCCTCTGTTGTCTAGGTGTTGGGAACACCTAGGGCCCCCCCCCACACACACACGCACACACACAAAAATGGAAACACTGGAGTGTGTTGGTATGTCTCGAATACCCTGCTCGGCCTGCAGCCATCAAAAACCATCCCAGAATATGAGGGAAAAAACTCTCATCAGGATCCTTTTTGTCCACAAAAACCAGGTCCAGAATGATGAATCTAACCATCAAAGGTCTCGCCCCTCAGAGTCCCGACAAGGACAGCAGTGTATTGTATTTTCTCGTGTACTTCCTGATCTGCGAGTGCGGTTCAACAGTTCAATTATTTTCAGATGAGGGAGCAGCAGGTGGCCGCTGCGATCAATGCATGAGCCGGGCAGAGAGACAGAGAAGCCATCGGTGACCGCGGTCTGGGGTCGACTTCACAATCAAGCTGACTGATGAAATATTCAGCGGCGTCTCAGAGACACTCCGCAAACGGCTCGTCCTAGAAAGCCGTGACATAATCACAAACAATCACCGGGACGTTTGTGCGTTAGGCGCTAAACAGGGGCCTCATATCCGCGAGAGATGATCTCTCGACGCATCAAATATTAAAGCGGCGGCGTGAATTATTGATCCCAATCGATGTTTGTAAATCCCATCTCTCAGCTGGCAGAGGAGGAGCTAATGAGTCGGGGTTAAAGACACAGCCGAGCAGCACCAGTGAGTCCGAGATTGACTCCTGCTGACTCGAGACTTCACATCTTACAAGCGGAACAACGTCACGTTTACTCTTCCTTTTAAAAGCAAGAACCAGTCCCTGCAGAATATTAACAAAAAACGTCCAAAACTGAATGTACATGGTTTATGTTCTGACCCGATTTTTTGCCCTGCATGATTGATTTTAATTTGTCCTCAATCACCTGGAGTCGTCGTTCGTTCGCAGACACGAGGACAACGTTTGGCCCCATCAAGTCAACATTGACCCGGCTTTTTAAAACGGCTCAAGCTCAGCTCTCTCTTCTCCACAATGGTCCGCTACAGCAAACACATTACCGCTTCATGCGGCTCCGACCCATCTGTCCGACTCATGCTCCTTTATGGATTTTTGTTCCTATAAGCGCTCTCTGCGCCTGTGCCCGTATACTTTGTCTTATTCACACTTGACGAGAACGTGAATGAACAGGAAGAATATCCACTGAGGCATAATCCGTCTCGCGTTCACGCATCTAAACATGTACGCGTGCGGTTGGAAGCAAAATAATCCGCAATGTGTCGTATGCTTATATGTTCGCTCTCGGCAGGGCTTTGTCCTCTTAAACTGTAGGTTTGTGTAAGAATGTGTGAATTCATGAGATACATTTACACATAATCGGACTTAAAGTTGGGAAATTACAGAAGAGAAACTGCGTTTCCACAGAAATCTCCCCTTAATAAGTTAAATGTGAGCTTTTATAGTGAAATAATATGGAAGCAAGATGGAACTACTTAAGTAGAGTCGTGTGAGCCAGTGGGAAAAGAATCTGAATTATCGTTGGGAGGTAAATGTCCAAAAAGCTGTTGGAATATGAACAATTACAGTAAAACATAACAAATACGTGATAGATTTCTTTGAGGTGGTTCATATGAGGTAAATAAGGACTAAACTGGACTAACAGTTGGGAAAATAAATCACAAAAAGTGTTTTTCATTAAAAAAAAAGATTGACTATTGAGTAAAAACATAACTCTCAGATTAAAATACGGTGTATATATATATAAGATTGATCTCCTTGAGTTGATTCATGTGCAAATGGTTTGGAAGTTATGACAAAAAGTTCTTCCCAATAGCGGAAATATTTACTTTTCCCAGAATCAATCCAGTTCTTCTTTGTTCCAAGGTCTTTGAGGGGGTAAAATCTAAAGATGATCCATGGAACAGTTTAGATTTATCGAACAGACTGCCGTCACGATTGAAATAGTTAGGTTGGGTCAATATGGACTGTTTGAGATTATTAATGAGTCCCAATTAATCTGAGGACTTCAATCCAGGGGGTTGCTTGTATAACGCAGGAGATTGGTGGCTTTTTAGGGATACAGCCTTGTGGTCTAGGACGATAGCTAGTTTTAAGCCTCTGGTTCTTCAAACTCTGGCATCCGACAAGGCTCCCCAATTAAACGTGAGGGACCCTATGAATCAAAGTTGAAGTGAGAGAAAAATATTCCCGGATCCGACCCTTCATGAGGATCCGATATTCTCCGGCTAACGATGTATCTTTCAACGAAATTTCATGGAAATCCGCCCAATAGCTTTTGCACAATCCTGCAGACAAACCGGTGACTCGGGTGCAAACACAACCTCCGAGGCGAAGGTAAGAAAGCTGCTGGAAGTTGGCAGCTTCACCTCTTAGCTTCTGTTCGCCACGTTCCGAACAGCGGGCTGTGTTCCTGCGTTTGTTCACACGCGGCGACGCAAATTCACAGCCAGAGCAGCTGCGAGCCCCACATCTGATTATGTTATTGACACTGGGCAGGAAACGCAAGTGGAAGCGTGCCTCGTCTGAGTGTGAAATACACAGAGGACGAGGATGCTCTGTCTCGTTAAATGACATAAGTAGTTTACATCACGGCTGTGCAGGGAGCACAACCGACAGATTAGCACAGCGCAGCCTCGCAGTCTATCAATCGCCTTTTTGTTTGTGTGCTAGAATTGCTCATGCGGCGTTGCCAGTTTCCCCGTCTTGGTTGCGTCTTAACCCCAAGGGGTCTGGGCTCCAACTGATGATTAGCATTGGGATAATGAGTTAAATGTTAGCTGCTGCCTTAAACTGCTACTCCTCAGCTGACCTCCGCAGGAGAAAAGGAAGGTTTGGGGAAGTGGATGGCGGATGTAAACCGCTGACAGAGCGCTTCTAAGTCTTTCGGATTATCTGCATTTTTAACTCGCTACAGAGATTCATGTGAGTTATGGCGGTTTCAGGTAAATTAGTCCAGCATTAGGGGGACGGCTTATGGAAAAGTTTTTTTTTCTTTTTTTTCTTTTAAATTGTGCATTTCAAAATGTAAAATAAAGTTTAAAAAAAAAATCCTGGATTATTTGATGAGAATACCTCATTTTGCACCTTTCCCTCCATCCATTAATTCATTTCCTGTAACTGTTTATTCTGTGCAGAGTTGCAGGGGACTGGATCTTATCCTGGGAGGTATTGGGTGGGAGGCAGGTGACACCTTGAGCATGTCACCACCTCATGACAGTCCTACATGGAGACTGTGAACTCCTTTTGGGTGGAGGTAAGTTTGATTAACCAGAGGTAACCCACACAGAAACAGAGAGAACTGTTAAGCTCCCCACAGAACCTTCTTCTTGTGGGTCAAAAGTGATTAACACTATACCACCATTCCCCCAGAAAACGATCAGTCCCCAAACATGATCTATGGCTAGCATCTGGTTAGCTTAGCCTTGCATTAAGGGTAGAAAAACTAACTTGGTTCTGTTCTCAGTTTACAGAATCTTAACCAGTTGTACATCCCTCCTTTAATCCATACAAAGTGTAAAAACAACAACGGGCAGTTTAACAGTAAGTTATGTGCTTGGATTATTTCTTGGTTGCCAGGCAACCAGCAGATGTGAAGTTACTGGTCCTGGCTCCTACGACACATTAACAGTACAGCTGTGTGAGCGCCTCCTCCAGGAAGAACACCACTGAGTGGATTCCCCCCCAGAAATGTCTTAACTTTTGAAAAGAAAATATACAAATGGCCCGTCCTTTACGTAAACTGCATCATCCGCTTCTCCGAACAACGCAAAAAGTCTCTTCGTCCTCCTTCTCCCTCCTACTCCTCCCCCTCCTCTTCCTCTCTATCACAGCTTGTCTTCTCCAAACACAGACAGCTTGGCCGACCGCCTGGAATAAACCTTCAGATCTGCTTGTCGCTTTACATCTCCCTCGTCTTCTCTCAGCCCAGCCCTCTTCCTCGTAATCTATCTGTCCATCTTGCCCTCCTCCCCCTCCTTTACGTGAGAAAGCTAGTCAATAGAGATGTCCCGCTTTTAATTCATCTGTCGGAGGGAACCAAGGGAAGACTCTGAATCTAAAGACGGGGGGGGGGGGGGCCTTTAAATGTAAACAGTGACACGCATAGCAGCTTAAGAGGGCTATAAATAGAGAGATAGAGGAAAGAGAGGGAGCAAGCGAGCAAGAGCGAGAAAGCTTTGCTTACGGAATAAAAATTGCTCCCGAAAGTCAGGGATTAGTGCTTCCCTGGAGGATTTTCACTCCAAAGCCCAATCTGGGGTGATTGGGAAGAGCACCAGCCTCAGTTGTCTTAATTCGGTTAAAGCCTGCCCACCACAGATAGATGGGCGCATGCATGTTTGCACGCAACCATTCGGCAATGTATATATTTACAAACAGCTTTAGCGGGAGGAGAAGCAGTGTGAGACGGGCCGGTTGTTAGATTGGGGGCATGAAAAAATGGAAGCAGTGGGAGGGAAGAAGAAGAGTGAAGCAGGTACAAGTGAAGAGATTTGTATTTTGGTTGCTCATAATTGAAAGATACACACTCGACCAAACAACCACTGTGAGCCTCATTACCAGCAGATTAGTCAGCAACTGATGCTGCTAAGCTTGTTAAGCAACACTGTTCTGTAACCAGCAAACAAACACTCTCACACACACACACACACACACACACATACAAAATAAAACATGGAAACATACATACCAGTAAGACTGCTGATGGACCACAAGGGGGCAGAAAAACTAGCTGATATAAACGGGTTTTAACACATCAGAGATGTTACGTAAAAGTCCTTTGAAGGTGGATTAGCCTTATCCTGGACTTTTGTTGAGGGTTTCAACTTGGGCTTGGAGATGAATCTCAAATAGATTGTGATCTAAATTCGTATTTGCGATTTCATTTCTAGAGTACAAGAATTCCGCAGCATTTTAATTCATGACATAAGCTACAGTGAGGCCGGTGAATTGTGTTCCAACTCACTGTAACTGACCCTTTAAGAAAGTGGCCTTATGGGTATAAGGATCATGGGAGTAATGGTGTGTTGCTATTGTATGCATAGAAACTGTGTGCTGGAGAACCTCCGTCCTGTTAGTAGAATATTTCTGTTGGTATGAACCTTAGCTGGCTTAGGGCTAAGCTAAGCGGCTGAGACGCCGGTGAGCTAACATCATGTAGCACAGGTAAAGCCAGTAGTTGGTAGGTCCTTGTAACTCCTAAACTCCTTCTTCAAGTCATGTAACTTCCATCTTTTCTTTTTCTACCACTTTGTTTTTCTGTTGTTTCATGAAGGCCACTCATCTCTCTCTCATAATTGCATGGAGTTAAGCCTTTAATGCAAACATACATCTATCTGGATCACATATAGACAGCGCATGGGGGTTTTTAATAATTTTTCAAGATTTAGATCCACTTTCATACGTTTCTTAACTACAAAGTTGACTTTGATGCCTTTATTGTCAGCAATGGCTTCAATGTCCTTGTGGTCAGTGCTGACTTTGATGTTAAGCCTGTGGTGTGTTCTTCAGTTTGTGCAGGTGGCATGAACTCTTTAGGACTGTAGAGTTGCTCTCCACCGAGTTCCCTCTCCTTCCCAGCAAAGGCGTTAACGAAACCACCTGTGGTGAGTCGTACGTCCTGACATCCTGTTCAAGACGGGAACGGATTTCATTGGACCTCATTCTTTGTCACCTGGGACAGGTTGGCGTGGTGACTGAATCACTGCACCTCTCCTCCCACTTCTCACCTGTCCATGTTGGATGATGGACAGGTGAGAATTTCAATTTCCGTCGGAAAAGTTTTGGAAGATGGGTCGATGTGATTGGTTGAGGTTTGAATCATGGCAAAAGTGCATAGCTACTACGATGAGGAGGAGGCTGGACGGGAATTTCTTGCATTCCTATCCTTAATGATTATAAAGTTGAACGCCGTAAAGATCTGCCCTCTTTCCTTCTGCTTCATCTCAGGGTGGGGACGTCCTTTGGCAAAATCTTGTTCAATAAAAGACAAACTAACTTTCTCGTAGAGCTCAGAAATATTGCGGATGTTTTTTTTAACTCATTGCTCAGTTCCAACGAGTTACTGTCTGTCAAAGCGAACGGAAAAACGGCTATTTGGCCTGTGGGGGGAAGAAACCCCTCAAAATAATATATCTCAGTACATTTCCAGCAGACACAGAGGAACATTTAACATCCTATTGAAGACATTTTCATGTCCAACAGATGGTCCCAAGTTTGATATTCACACTCCTTTAAGCCGTGGTTGAGTCTCCACCTACTCCTGGAAAAAATGCCTCATTTTGAGCACCCAAACCTTCAGGTGCTGGTTTGCTCTGGGCAGGTAAGGTGTATTTATCACTATACCTGCTCACTGAGACCGGGCCAAACACTAACCGTCCTGTAAAATCAAAACTATAAGATTTAGGAGGTTATAAATGCCTGTAGAGCTGCAGAGAAGAAATCATCTGCCCTTCACATAACTAATAAATCTCTTTCAGATGGCTTTAACAGGAACTTTTTTTGACATGGCGGAGATGAATATTCGTGCACAAGAGCGTACGTGCAAAGAATCATGCTCTCCATTACTGCCCTCACTGTGTGAGAAATGATTTGGGAAGTGGGCATACAGTATCTGCTGCTGGCTTACTCCTGCACACATCTTAGTTCCCACAGCAACACATTAGCACTCAGCTCCAGCACGCTGGAGCAGGTTCGCAAGCTGTGTGTGTGTGTGTGTGGGTGTGTGCGTGTGTGTGTGTGTGTGTGTGTGTGTGTGTGTGTGTGTGTGTGTGTGTTGTGTATGTGTGTGTGTGAGCGCGCACACGTGTTCCTGAACGACTGTCTTTATGAGGGCCAATCTGATTAGATGACCTTGAAGGTGAGGACATTTTGAAAAGTGAGGACAGTTTTAGAAGGTTGACATTTCTGAACATGAGCCTGTCTTCGGACTGCAGCCACAATTTTGATGGATGGGATCAAATGTGGAGAATGAGGAAGTGAGTGTTTTTTGAAGAGAGGACTTTTTGCAAAGTCAGGATATTTTTTGAATTTGAAGCTAGTCTTTTTTGAACGGTGAGGAAAGTCTGTATGTTAAAGAATATTTTTTGTACATGAGGATATTAGAGGATAGAAAGGACATTTTGCAAACCAAGCATATTATCAGACGTATTCCTTGAAAATTAAGAGCAGTTTTGAAAAGTTGTTTTTTACCATCTAGCTTCTGTAACCTGTTGTCCTGTTAAGGGTCACTGGGGGTTGTTGTAAAACTATAGGTCTAAGTTTACATGTAAGAAAACACATTATTTGTTTATCATTGCACTGGTGTTGCCGCTTGCTCGCAGTGATCCCTGCCTCGAAGGAGGAACGGCGGTCCCAAATCTCGCCCTCTACTTCATAACCAGAATTTTTTTCCAAGTCCACCCGCATCGCACCCCCGCAGAGGAAAAGTAACCAGCATGGAATGAGCCCTCCGCACTGTGTGGCTGTTGGTCTCCTGCCTCGTTGAATCCTGGTGATTTGCACAAACGTAGTCATACACTTCTCAACCTTTGGTGTAAAAAACAAAGTATGAAGACCCAACTATGAAACCATTGAGAGGTAAACTGGTGAAATTCAGCGTCCGGTTCGCATCCATATGAAAGTGAGGACAGGCTCATACGGAAATATGACTTTGACTCTGTCTTTTTTCCAAACTTACATCAAAAGAAACATTTTCAATATAGAATACCAAAAAAGAAATAGTTATGAATATATTCCATTTATTCAAAGACATACCCATAATGTTTATACACTGTACTTCTTAAGACCTGTAATTCCTTGACATAAAAGAAATCTAGTGGACGCACACACACATGCTTATATATATATATATATATATATTTATATATATTTAGTTATATACGTACATATCATACCCTAGACTGAATAATACATGCATTCTCCTGAGGGTGAATTAAAAATCGATAGCTCTGAGACTTTAAGGTATGTCAGTGGATGGAGGAAGGGGCATCTGTGGACTGTGGAGTTAATTCACTTTCACATTTTGCCAAACGAATGAATAATATATGACGCTGCAGTTTGTGAAGAAGGAGGGAAATACTCTCTAATTGGAATTTCTGTCAGCTGAATGAGAAGTTGTGGGGGGAAATTTATTCATGCGCACACACACGTACATAGTCTTCATTTAATCAGGTGGGTCCCTTAGGTAGCCCGAGGTGTTGGCATTAGCTTCGTTCCTGGAAACATGGGGATATTATATCTACATCCCTCCAAATAGGACAAAAAAAGCTCTGTGCATTTGCTCTTTAAATATTACCCCATGCATACTGATCTCCACAACTCCATTCATGGCCGACTGTTAGTTAGCATCATATTTTCTCTCCCTTTAACGACCCTAAACATGAGGCCCGGGGTGATAATTCTCAACAAATACTCATTAAATATTTTTAAATGTTTGCACAAAATAAAGCTGACGCATTTCTGGTAAGTTCTATCCTCCGAGTCACGCAGACGCTGACAGACAAACACGAACCCCTGTCCATCAGAGGTCACATGCGGGCACGCCGCTCATAAAACCGCGGCTGCGGCGGAGGGGGATAGAAGACGTGGATGCTGGTGACACAGTGACATTGATGGAGATATTTACCGTAACCTCGAGCCGGCCTTGGCTCAAGAGGAGGCCGTAATTCTTCTCCTCGCCTGCCATGGTTTTATAAAGAAGTTCACACTGGTTTACATCTCTGAGTGATGGAGAGAGGCGAGAGGGATATTGTGATCATCCACGACGATTTCTTTTTGGGGGGGTTATTTTGGTGGGATCAATCTGCGTAGACCAGGTGGAAATAGATGCAGGTGTTTTATTCTCTACATTGGGATCTTTTTGAATCCTAAACGTCCGACATTTCTAATTCCTACAAATAGGATGCCACGTGGAAATATAATATAATAATAATAATACATTTAATTTATAACGCACTTTACATTTGGATCAAATCTCAAAGTGCTACAAAGTAAAAGCAGATAAAAGCATCAATAGAAAATATAATAAAAATTATATAAAAACATGACCAAAAAGCTGCAATATTAATTAAAGTCATAGGTTCCGCTAAAAAGGAAAGTTTTAAGTCCTTTTTTAAATGTGTCAGTCGTCTGTGGAGCCCTCAGATGGTCAGGGAGGGCATTCCACAGACGAGGGGCAGCAGAACAGAAGGCCCGATCACCTGTGGTAATGAGCTTAGTCCGGGGAAGGAGGACGCGATATGAGTGGGTAGAACGGAGGGATCGTGTTGAGGTCAGTGGGGGGAGTAGTTCTTTTAGGTAGGGGGGGGCGTTACCATGGATACACTGCTGAGTGAGGAGAGAGATCTTATAATCAATATGGCTCGACAGCCCCCAGAGACTACAAATCCCCACCAAGGCAGGAAGTTTACCCATAATGACCATTAGAATCAATGACCATGGAAACGTATCAGAGAATTTAGAATAAAATTGATGATGTCTTTGCTGCTCAGACTCAGGAAGACTTGGCTCGAAGGGTATTTACTCTGAGCATCAGCAGATATATCTCCCCAATGGAGTCTCGATACTGGTGGTGGTGGTTGATAACTCTGCTAAAAGGAATGAACGATGAGGCCGATGGATCTGTTAGGATTGGGTGGAAATGGAGAGGTGGAGGACACGCGTACCGGAAGGATGTAGGAACTTTAGGAATGGAGGGACGTAATTAAAAAGTCAGCAACAAGATGAAATACCGGCTAACGATAGCTAACGATGCAGAAAAAAATATATAAACCCTGGCCTGAGTCGTAAATCAGATGCTGGACATGTTGGTATGTTGGTCTTGGTGGTGCTATATGTGTTTTTTATGAACGTTTTCATTATATTTTTTCTTGTTTTCGGTTGGATTTTGGAGGCAAAGGGTTTCTTCATAATCCTTTTGCCACTTCATCATAAAAACTATGACAAATGTCTAAGCTAGCATAAACACAACAATTCTTATTTCCAGCTGATTATACACAAATAAAAACATTGTTGTGACAATGATATTACATTCATTCAAAGTGAATGAGGGCTATTCCTCTATTACTTTCGGACGGATGAATACCAACCAAACATACATCTACAGGTGGGAGAAAAGACAAGTTTCTTTTTTAGGACTATTCCTTTATAATGTAAACACTCTCCCAAAAATAGCTCAAATTGTCTGTGAGTAGAGTCCCCGCGGGAATGTTGCTCGTCTCTGCTGACTGATAGCGGCGGCGTGTTTAAGAGATAAAGAAGTTGTATTCTCAGACACACATTACACTCTGACCCACCTTTCTCCATTCGTTGCATCGCTTTACTTTTCCACCTTATTCCTCCCTCTCAAAGCCTCGCTCTCCACGACAGGCGACTGCAATTGGTGTGAAATGGCCGCCTAACAGGCGGGAAATTGGCTCTGTTATTTTTGGAGCACAGTCACGGGGGACCGTCGGACCATCATCCTCTGTCTAATGAGCAGGTGATGGAGGCGTAGCTGAAGGCTGGAGGTGGGGGGGGGGGGGGGGGGGGGGAGCATGGCGTGTTCAACTCCCCATATGGCAGATGAGAGAAAAGTGGTGACGAATATGGCTGAGAGGAAGAGGAGGCGGGAGGTTTCTCTGTTCTAATGTGAATATCATATTAACCAAATATTAATCATGTCATGTGACATAAGGCTCTACTGCACATGACGAGTCTTTACGCCGGGATGATGACAGGGGGATGGTGGCGGTCAAAGACAGACGTGTCAGTAACGGCAGCTTCTTTAAGAAGGTTTCGTCTTGGCCTCTACCAAGAAGGTTTTGTTCTGGTTCCAACCACGGATCTTTCAAACTCTATCAACGTTTTGTTTTGACTCGTTTCAGGGAGGTTTTATTTCAACCGCTACCTTAGAGGCTACGATTTGACCCCAACTAATGAGGTTCACTATTATAGACCATGGAGGTTTCATTTGCAGCCCCGAGTAGGAGGTTTCAACCAAGGACGTTTTTTTTTAACAAAACCCTAACAAGGAGGTTTTTCTTTTTTATTTACTGGAACCACGGAGGTTTCGTTTGGACTCCTACCAACGAGGTTTATGTTCCGTCTCCTACCAACAAGGTTTTGTTTCAACCCCACACTAGGTCTCGTTTCTACCACTGAGGAGGTTTCGTTCTCACCCCAACCAATGAATTTTCATTTTGACCGCCATGAAGGAGGTTTCATTCCCACCTCTTCCAATGAGGTTTTGATTTGAATCCCAACCACGGAGGATCCATTTTGACTCCTACCAACGAGGTTTTGTTTTAACCCCTTATTAGGTTTCATTTTGACCACTAAGAAGGAGGTTTCGTTCTCATCCCAACCAAGGGGTTTTTGTTTGGATGAATAATCTCCCTTTGGTATTTATAAAGCATTCTTATTTAACCAATAATGTATTATTTAATGATGTATTCGAGCCTACGGATGTTTTCCTTCCTTTCCTTTCCTTTGATTGAATTGTGCCAGATTTAGTCCATGGACTCCCACAGAACCGGAGGTGTATCGATGGAGCATGAGTCAGGACAGAACCGATAAAATGTTGCTGCGTGTCTTTAAAGAGGGACAGATCCAGGAATGATGTAAGAAACTGTAAACTGAATCGATAAACTAAACTTTGTGGAGTTTGGGACGTAGTTTTTAAAATATATCTTAACATATTTTTGTGGAAATTTGCTCCGAATCAAGATGCTGTTCCAGGGATTTTGTTCCCATAAGTGTGTGAACTCTTGGCATGTGCCCAATGGGACTCATTAATAATCTCAAAAACTCCATATTGACTCAACCTAACTATTTCTCTGAAGTCAGCAGTCTGCTCTAGGATCAGATCCCATTATGACTCAATCATGAAGATAAATGCGGTTATCTAGTTTTCCTGAGCTCACTAATGCAGAAAAAACTATTTCGCTACATTGAACAAATGGTATGATTGTATGTGACAAAGACTTCTTCTTCTTCATCATCTTGAAACAAGACAGATTTCCTCGTTTCAATTCATCTGAGTTAAATTTAGACACAAGTGGACTTGCTTGGTTGGTTTCGTCGCTCCACAGAGAAGCTTTCAAGAACTTTTGTGCTTATGATTTTGGATCAGCTGAGGTGGAGATCATAGTGTTCAGAAGTGTTGCATTGGGGCATATATTAGGTCAGACATTGACCGAGACATAATTATATGCTGTGTCAGCGCTTATTAGTAAAATACATTTTTTTGGATATCATGTTTTGTGATGTAAATTCAGACAAATGACCTAGACGTCAAATCTCCACATTGGGAGTCCCTGCTGTGCACTTTATAGACTCCACCACCAGAACCAAACACGACAGGCGGGGCTAGAATTTATAACACGTCGCGGGCAGCACCGTCTGTGGGAGCTCTGCAGAGATATGACTCCGAGCATTTATTTTATACGAACATCTTAACGGTGTCCAAACCTCAGCATAACAAATCCTTAATGCCTCGTGGTTGGCTGAGTCAGCGGCTTTTCCTGGTTTCACTGGAGCGTATTCATGGCTGCTGGACGGGCCTCAGACACTGTATTCATAACAGCCCATAAATTCACACACACATATCCCAGTCAGAACCTGCAGCTCCTCCAGGAGCCGTTTTTTTCCTCCTGCGAGGAGGTTCACTCAACACGGGAGCAGCTCAACACTGCCCCCTGCTGGCCAGTACCCGCTATAACACGGAGTGCAAACGGACTCAGCCCACAAGAAGGACGGGTGGAAGTGAAACAAACGATTGATTGATGAATCGACAAAAAACTTGGTAACAGTCACAATGATTGACGTGAAGATTTTGACTCACTGGACGCTCAAATGGACGGAGCAACCGAGTTCTTTCTTATTCTACGGCGGGTTTTTCAGGGGCGTTTTAAGCCGGAGTCAACAAAAAAAAAAAATCCCTCTTCTTTTGCTGGAAGTAAAAATATTTTACTCATTATTATAGTCTTTTTTTTTTTGATTTTCTCCAAAAAGAAAGTTTATTTTTTGGCTGGAGTCACAAAATTTGACAATTTTTTTCCAGAAGAGACAAAAACTGTGGGAAGATAGAAAAAAAAGTGCAAAAAGGCCCTTTGATGGCCAGCCAAAAAAATGTCATTGTTTTTTTTGGTTAAATAACAAAAATTGCACCTTTTCTGGTGTAAAGTAAAAAGGTTTTTAAAAAACACCTTATTTGAAGTAACAAAATTTGTTTGTTTTTTTGCCAAAAGGTGCAGTTTTTGTAACTTCTGAACAGGAAATAAGTAGATTTTTATCTTTTCTGGCGAGAAGTAACAAAAAATGCACTTTTTTTTTTTATGACGTAACCAAATTGCAATTTCAAAAAGAAATTAAGCAATTTTTTGTTCAGGAATAAAAGAAGACTACAATTTTTGTGGCTGGAATTGAGAAAAAAATCTGCACCTCTAAACAAAAACAAAGGTTTGACTGATCCAATGACAACTTACTGCCCCAGTCTTTTATTTCACATCCCTTTTCTTTTTTATATCACTCCATGTGTTCAGTTCCCAGATATTTCATCTCCTCCAGTTTTCCTTCCATTAAATGATAAAAGTTAGTTTTTTGAACAATGAAGGACGAAAGCAAGACGTGGAAATGATAAAATACTGTATATTTTTTCATCATATCACAACGGTTATAATCCAACCCCTTGATAGTTCATCACTCCTTTTTCATTTTTATATTTTATCACAGCTAACTCCACCCCTCACATTCACGCGAGTGTGTTTAAACCACATTCCATGTTTTTAAGCATTATAAGCACAAAAGACAAATCTTTTTTCGAGGCGTCGTGAAATCGACGTGTGACGGTTGTAAGTCTGAACTAGTGTCACGCCTGTCATTTGGCATCCCTGCAAGATTTAATGCAATAAACTCACTTTACACGATAAATTAAATTATGATAAAACCCAAAGAGTTCAATCAGATTTGATTTCCCAAAGTGCAAAGTGTTTCTCCTCTTCATTCCTTTTATCTGACAGGTTTCCCATCATCCCTGCGTTCGTTTTTCATGAGTAACGCCGCCGCACGGACGGAGCTCCTCCACCTGCTGTCGGTGTTCGTACCAAAGTTTCCGGTGTTGCGTCGTCGCCTGCTCAGTTTTGACTTTCCGTCTCGTGGGCTGCCAGCGCCGGGGGCAGCGTGGACCCGCAGGGTCCGTGGAAGTGGAACCTGACATGAATGAGGAGACTCTGCCGTAAACGTGACGTGAACTGGTAAAGATGATGTGAGCTGTGCGTGACGGCGAATGAAAACGTACTTGAAGCTCGTGGTGGCAGGCGTGTCCTCCATGTTGAATTCGGCCACGGGGACTCCTCTGGCGGCCACCTGAGGAGCAAACATGGCGGCGGGATACACGACAGAGGAGGTGCCCACCTGCAGAGGGAGATTTTCATGAAGCCAATAAGAGACTGTTTTAGTTTAGAAGGAGGAAATCCTTTATTGATTTGACTAGAGTGGTTATAATGTTATGGCTAATCAGTGTATGTATATATATGTATATATATATATATATATATATATATATATATATACATACATATATATAAAATGATTTTATGGCTATATTCATGAACTTTACACATTTAATTTTTCACCCACACACATGTAAATATATGTACACACACACACACACAAAAAATACACACACAAACACGCACAGACAAAACACATGTACACTCAGACACACGTACAAACACACATACGTACACACACATGTACAACACACACATACACACATATACACTCACGCACACAAATGTGAACTCCCATACACGTACACACATGTATAACATACAAATTTACACACACAAAAACATACACACTCACACGCACGTACGTACACTCACACACATATACACTCAGACACATGTACACACACACATGTACACTCACACACAAACAAACACGCACACACACACTCACACGTACCACAAGGCAGAGGTCACAGGTGTCCAACACGTTCTCTGCTCGGGTCAGGATGTCGGAGTCCAGAGACTCTCCAAACCAAACCACAGCTGGTCTCAGGAGGCCGTGACAGCCAGTCCGCTGACACCTGAAACACACACACACACACACACACACACACACACACACACACACACACACACACACACACACACACACACACACACAGAGAGCCGGTTACCCCATGTGAGAAGAGAAGAGCATTGTGGGAGAAGGTGAGTGTCTGCTACCTGGGCAGGTTCTGCACCGGGATGTTGGCGTCGTCTGTGTCCGGGTCTGGAGCGCTGAGATTTAAATAAAGGACAATTACACCCAAATGTACTTGAAACACGTCGGAAGAATATTTCTCCCCAGCTCACATCGTCTTAAAAGGAACAGTTCACCCTCTACTCTCCTTTATGCCGAGTCTTTTTGAGAGTGAGCCGTGACGAACACTAGAGCGTCTCCTGACTCTTCATCCACCTGAAACGATGAAGAGCTCTGGCCTCTCAGCTACAAGTGTCGGTGTGAAGGGTCGCACTTTCGTAAGATCTCACCTTCATCACAGATTTCAGCCGCAGATCATCTTCTCTAATACATCTTCTCTAATCTTTGTGTTTTGTTGTTGTTGTTGTTGTTGTTTTTATGTTTGACATAAAGTTTATTCTGGCTGTGTGACTCTGAAGCTCCTATGGTTATCCAATCTTTGGATCAAATAACATTTTAATTATGTTAAAATGAAATAAAATCCTTTAAAAAAAAAAACACTTTTATTTAATTTCATTCATTTATCTCATCTATTAACGTCATTTTAACAAAATGTGTGTTAAACCAGTTTAATGAGAAATCTTTAACCGAAAAACCGTTTTTTTTTTAGTCCCTGAATATATTAAATAATAAAAAATCTAACAAATATAAATACAATTGTTTGTTTTTGTTAAGATATATATATATATATATATATATATATATATATATATATATATATATATAATATATCTTCATAGCATAATGTGCGTTTTGTTTTTTTTTGCTCCTGACGGCCGACAGAAAGAAGCTCTTTTTTCTTCTTTCCCCGGCTGACATCTCTTGAGCTCACACATGATTGACATCCCTTATTACTGATTTTCATATTGCTGACAGGAAACGGTCCAATTCATCACGCCGGCCTCTTACCCTTTTCCCTCCAGAGCGCCGCAGATGGGGCTCAGGTGATTGGCTGCTTCTTGGCCGCAGCTCATACAGCGGGTTCGAAACAGACTTCCTGGATTCAAACACAGATCGGGGGGGGAAACGGTGAGACTTCGGTGGAACATTGAGTTCAAGAGGCTTCGTCCCAGCAGAGAGGAAGAGGAGGAGGAGGCTCCAACAGACAGATTCTGTCTTTATATATAAAAATATATCTACTTATGTATGTGTGTGTGTATATGTATATATAATATATATATGTATGTTTTTATACCCACGTAGACCTCAGTGTGAGGAAGAACTGGATTGATTTTGGAAATGGTAGGTTGCATATATATATATATACATATATATACACATATATATACATATATATGTATATAATGTATACATGTATGATTTTATACCCAGGTAGACCTCAGTGTGAGGAAGAACTGGATTGATTGTGGGAGTGGTAGGTTGCATAAATATATTTTTCTGACACAAGGGGGAGATTTGTCTCCCATAACTTCCGCACACAATAATTTCTCAACCACTGATCAGATTTCGCCCCAAATTCGGAGCGTACGAATTTATCCACGTTTACGTAAATGTTTAACTCTAATAGTTCATACGTGACTCACCGGGTAAACCTAAAACAAAATCTAGATCCATTACTTCTATTTTCATTCTACAGTTCAACCAGGAAGGGTTACTTGCACCACGCAGGGGATTTGGGGACTTTTCGGGGATATCACCTAGCTGTCTGGGACTGATTAGTGCAAATATTCCATTTCTGCTGACTCCACAGTTTTCCTACTTGCCGTGGAGTTCCAGGATGTCTTTGGATCCGGCGCGGCGGTGGAGCTCATCGATATTTTGCGTGATGACCGTAACCTTGCGTCCCCGTTTGCTCAGACGCTCCTCGCACTCCGCGATGGCCTGGTGAGCCGGGTTCGGATCTTTTGTGAGCACGACCTCACGGCGGTAGTGGTAGAACTCCCAAACACGGGAGGGATTCCGGGAGAAGGCCTCTGGAGTGGCGAGTTTCTAAACCATCAAAATGCGAGAGACAATATTTGACAGGGACATTTTTTATTTCACTTCCTTGTTTTAGCAAAAACTCCTCTCCCTCCAAAACTCCTATTAACATATTTAAATGTGTAAATAATAAAATGATATTCTTATATACTTATTAAATAAGTATGTAAGAAAGACTTGAAATATTTAAATAATAAAATGATTAAATATGTAAATAATAAATTTATTAAATAAGAAAATAATAAAATTCTTATATATGTATGAAAAAATAAATATATTAAAAAAAAGTCAATAAATATACTAAAAATGGAAATGTAAAATATATATTAAATTTGAAAATAATATTATTAAATATGTAAATAATAAGTACCCTCAACATGCATGAAAAAAGTTTTATTTGCTGATCTTCTTCATTTATCCTTAAGATCATGACGGGATCTTCCTCTTACACCATCACTCTGCTCTGCATCTCCAAAAAAAACAAATACTGTGTAATAACGAGAGGTGCACCGATTTCAAGTTTCGATTTTATTTCCATTAAAGTTTAAAAATCATAATAGATGTAACGTATTTGAAGCGCTCTTATTCTGAAGGGTTCAAGTGGAAGTAAGGCTGGTGGGCATTGTGTATGTATTCTGACCTGTTGGAATTAATGTTCCCTCTGTCCTTAAACCAACTGCGCGACCCTTGAGATACAGCTAGCTTTAGCCGCTCTGCTAACCTTCAAGCTTATCCACAATAACGTTGAGGTGGCGTACCTGTGCTTCCCATTTCCTCCAGTAGCCTCCGGCGCCTCTGAAGGTGGGGATCCCGCTCTCGGCGCTCACTCCTGCTCCGGTGATGATGGCTATGTTCTCAGCCGTGGAGAAAATCTTCCTGAATGCAGCCAAATCTGAAGAAACACGACCAAAAACCCAAATACTATCAGAACTACTAGAGTGTGTGTTATAATTGTGTTATAATTGAAGAACCGTGATAACTCAAGAACTGTTCCATGGATCACGGATCAGATGTCATACCGCCATAGACCTTCAGTGCAAGGAAGATCGTGAAGACGCGATCTTAGCAAAGGTCATTCTATTTGTCTGACACTAGGGGGAGCTTTATCTACAAAACATTTTGCCATAATTTCTCAACAGTTGTTCTGATTTAGTCCAAATCTGGGTGGTATGAATAGAAACCAGGGATCTCTCATGTTTATTTCATAATTTACTCAGTAGGGGGAGCTTTTTTTTACAACCACTTCCTGACCGTTGGTCCCATTGAGTCCCGATTTACCTCGTATGAACCGCCTCAAGAAGATCTAACTTTCATTTGTCATCTTTTAATGTAGTTTTGGAAAAAAAACACAATTTTTTGACCGTTACTTTGCAACTTTATGTCCACGTGTGTCTGAATTTAGCTCATGTGGTGCTACACGAAGAGATCTTTGCTATATCATGTATTAATATATATTATTACACTGTTATAGCTGATATTTCTATTAAAAAAAAACAGTTATGTTCAGATTTACCTCATAGGAACCACCTATGAGGTAAATCCAGGAGATGTAACATTTATCTTCATTTGTTTTACTGGAATTTTTTATTTTTTATTTAACTGACTAATAGGGCTGTTTTGCAGAAATTACCATTTTTTCACTGTTATTTTGCACCCATACGTCCATTTGTGTCTAAATCTATCTCATGACTCTACACAAGATTTATCATATATATATATATATATATATAAACTAAAATATTTGACTCACTCACTTTTTATACCGTAAATTCTCAACCATCAGTCCAATGTGTCTAAATTTATCTCCTATGAATCGACTCGAGGAAATCTGTGTTGTTTATTCCTGAGCTCAGAAAAAACTAGTTAACTGTATTTATTTTCATCATTGAGTCACTTTGAGATCTGATCTCAGAACAGAGTGCTGATTTCATAGAAACAGTCAGGTTGAGTCAATATGGACTGTTTAAGATTGTACAATGCAGAGGATTAGGGGCTTCCCAGGGATACAGCCTTACTTTCAGGGTCGAAAGTTTTTTTAAATTTAATTGTAGTCTTATATTTGTTGGTTGAGTTTTTTATCTGTTTTAACTTGCACTAATTAGAAATAGCTCTCTTAATTGTGTTGTAGCATAATTTGCACAATGACAATAAAGGCTTCAAATCACATTTTAAATGTATTATTACTGTATGAAAGAAACTTTTGAGGTTAACCTGAACTGGGTCTGGTCATGTCTCGCCCCGCGCAGGATCTTTTCAGAAAGGCACACAGGTGAAAATTTATTCCACCTCTGCAGGTGAGGAAGCGCAAAATCATCAGGTCTTGACTGGAGTAAAGAAAGAAATGACACAAACTCCACACTCAGGGTTCATTTTCTCACAACGAACGTAATCACACACTTCAAATCTGATCGCCTGAGGAACATAGTAAGTGCAGAAGCTAACGTTAGCAAAGGGGCTAAAGCTAGCGGGAGCTCAGAGCCAGACGTGAGCCCCCGAAGTTCCTGAACAAAGCCAACATATAACAAAAAGTCATATAATTGGTTTAAGGACGGAAGGTACATTAAATTCAACACATCAGAATACCTACACAATGCTGACCGGCCTTCTTACTTCCTCTGCAATCCTTCAAAATAAGAGCTCTTAAAATACATTACATTCATTACGTATTTCGTATCTGTCGTCCTCGTTTCCAATGTTCTGCACGATATGCACTGATGGACACACCAAACGATGGTATTTTACTTCATGGAGTACTTAAGTAAAGTACTTAAGTAAAGTACTCAAGTACTTAGTGTTTTTTTTAAATGTAAGGAAGGAGTAGAAAGTTCAGATATTTGGGTTAAATGTAGGGTGTAGAAGTATAAGGTTGCCAGGAATACGACAAGTCGAGTATTAAATAGTAGTACTAAGTATTTGTACTTACTTACTTCACCAAAATGATCATATTGGTTTGGTTGAACAAATATTGGCAAGTTTTAGTGTAGTCTAAGAGAAGAGCGGGTTTACACTCAAAAATAAATCTTAATCATGCGAGCAGTAGTGGATGAAGTATTCAGATACTTTACCTGAATAAAAGTACTAATACCACACTGTGAAAGTACTCCATTACAAATCAAATTATTATGTATGTATTCTAAGCATCAAAAGTAAAAATACATAGACTAAGATTATCATAGCTTCCAAGTTTCTCTGCTTTATGTCATACTTCTTCATGCTATTACTTTGTAGCTGTTGTAAAAAAAACATTCACCCTGTGGAGATTCATCCAATGATTTCTTTCAGGTTCAGGTTCTTGATTAGATGCAGTATTTGAGTAAATGTACTTAATTACTATGCACCACTGAATCTGAGTAAACATAAACAATCGAAGCTAGCATTACAACTGGTACTGTAGTTGTCACCTATGATAGGAATATTAAGATAACGAGTGTTCCACTCTGCAGTACAGTAATATTATGGTAGTTTATCTGCATCTTAACAAATATAGATAAATAAACAACATTTGTTTTGGTTGGCATTCAGGTATGCTGGAAACAGAACAGTTTGATAGCAGTTAGCACGCTAGCAAGTTATCGACGGTATCAAACAAAACAAATACCATAATACGATGCGAAGTGTAATTATTGTATAATGTTTTTATACGTATTTAGTTTGGTTAATCGTTAAATGTGCTAATGTTAACTCGTTACCTGTCAGACCAAAGCCAGAGGAAACTATCGAATTCTCACTTTGGATGACACCATGACCCGCCCTACCCCCTCTCTGATTGGCTTACCTTGATAGTTTATATCTATTTAAGCCAATCAGAGGTCAAGTAGGTTGATGAGGTAGCAGGAAGTAATGCATTTGTTTATATCACGGATTGATTGGTTGACTCTGCTGGAAAAGAGCCTATCACAAGCGTCTGCGATGTAAATGACAACCAGTATAGAGATTTTCCTAATGACCACCAGGGGGCGCAATTTAACTGCAAAAAACTCAGATCTAAGCCCTTTAAAAATATTACAAAGTAGTTTTGAGCTAAAGAGGGACTTCTTCTAATTGGCTGGTTGTATTGTGATTAAAAAAAATCATAATATCAAAATTAATTAAACAATACAATGAAAAACGTATACATATTTTTACAAGATAAAATCAATAATTGTTAATTAATTAATTGACTGGTTGCATTGTCACTGAAATTTAAATATTCATTCAGTTAAATAACAGTAATAATAACAATATAATGAATGTAATGTATTTGAAAAAAAAGGAATTCACTGGTTCTCTCTTTAATTTACATCCAAAATATTAATTCCATTAATGATAATGATATAATAAACTAATAAATTAATTTTTTTAATTCGGTAAAATACTTCATTTATAATAATAAAAATAATGAACTGACTTTCTGTTGAGATGAAGTGGTTCATGTGATCTATTGTTTGTGTGTTGCTTTATTTAGATAGAACTTGAAGATGACTTGGAGAACCTCTCCTCATCACCTCCCCTTCCTCCCCTTCCGTCATCATTACAACATCCCTCCCCCTCCCCCTCCCACGTCGTCTGCCGGGCTGCTACGCGAGTGGCTGCTGCTGCTGCTGCTGCTGCAGCGCTGAATCTCTCTCAGTCCCGCCGCTCGCAGTGAACTCGGCACGGCTGGCCGATTATGGCGGCGGCCCCGGAGGAGGTAGACCGCAGGCCGATCCGGAGGGTCCGGTCCAAAAGTGACACGCCTTACATCAACGAGGCGAGGATCTCCCTGCACCTGGAGACAGGTATAGTGAGTCTAGCCTCTTTTTCCACGCGTCATTGTGCTGCGCGTGTACCCATGGTGCACAGGGTGGATGGTAGTGACTCACGCACAGGGAGAATTTCCCACATAGGATCCCTTTTATTCCCTGACATGCATGTGATGCATCCGCTGGGAACCTCATCGTCCCACTAGGACGATTGATTGCTGTCTATCCACGCAGACTCCGCCTTGCTGCTCGGCTGCGGCGTGAGAAACTTGTCTGCTCCTGCTGCTCCTGCTGCTCCTGCTGCTCCTCATGCTTTGAAACGCTTTATTGCTGCTGCTGCTGCTGCTGCTGCATCTGCAGAAGGGACGAGCGACAGGTGCAATCCTCTGCTAATGTTGTGGCCTTTAAACAGTATAGATAAGTGATTGTTTCCTTTGTTGCCATGACCACAGAGTCTGCATCCTCCTCCTCCTCCTCCTCATCATCACCATCTCGGTGTGGATTTACAGTTGTATGTTAGAGGAGAGGGGCCCGTCGGTGCGGAGCTGTCCACTGCCCCTCGGTGCTGAATGATCGGCACAAAATGTGCTTCCCTCCTCTCTCTACTGGTGATCATCTCCGTCTATGTTGGACCTGCTGCATCCGAATGGTGCGACCCTCCCCCAGAATTTCCCAGTTTGGCAATTCCCAGTCACATGGTGTGTGGAACCTGGTAGAATCAGGACTGTATCCTACATTTAGCAGCACAGACACCAGCTCTCCTGTCGGTTCTGCCCGCGTTGTCTTCATTTTATTATTAGTAGTAGTAGTAGTATTATCATTATTATTCTTATTGTTATTCATATTATTATCATTACAGGTAGTTGAAGGGTGATTACCATATTTTTTTAAAATATTTTTATTATAATAACAATTATTATTATTATTAGAATTAGAATATTATACTCATTACAAGTGCTATCATTATTATTTATTATTATTATTATTTATTATTATTATTATTACTGGTAGTTGGAGATCGTTACGACTTTTCATAAAATTATTGTTATTATATTGACAATTATTATTATTATTATTATTATTATATAAAGACTATAATTATTTGTGTTAGTAATAGTAGTAATAGTTTTATTGTTTATATTTTTATTGTATATATTATATGTATATGATTATAATATGATTATATTCTCAAAAGTGTAATTACAAACGTTATTATTGTCATAGAATTACGGTTTTACTTCTAGACACATTTCAAACCATTTTTTTTATTATTATTTTTGAAAGCCTGGACTTTGTTGCTGGCAAGAAATGATAGGATTTTTTGAGACACATCCAGAAAATAGTACCTTTTTTCATTTCTACAAACCCTCTTCCGTCCTGAGTCGGCGCCTGCTCCGGTGTTTCTTCCTGATATGAATCAGTTTTTCCTCGCCGCTGCGCTCGTTCATGAGGGAATCTCAGCGTTTCTGGTGATATAAGCTTAGTTGATTTGGTACTTTATAAATAACATAGACTTGATGTTCTTTACATCATGACTCGTGTGGGGGAAGCCTTCATCTGCGAGGAAAGGATTTACCGACGTCTCCGGACTAGTGTGTGAATAATGTCTTACGTAAACCTTTAACGAGATCAGGAGTTACTCGCACACTTGTCCTCTATAACCCCTCCTCACCTCTTCAAGCCTGCTTAGGCGATCATGACTCATGCGCTCAGACCCACCTTCTCATAATCTCTCTCAGCTGCCCCCTCCCTGGTCTTCAACAACCTCCCTCTCCATTTTGTTTCCTATCAAGCGCCTCCTCGTAGCCCTCGCGATTAGGCGAGCCTCCTCAGCGAGAGAATTACTCCTCGATGTCGGTGCTTTGTGGAAGGCTTCCCTTCAGGCACGGCGCCAGTCTGAGGGAGAGCAGCGAACGGCGGGGGGGTGTCGGGGTTCAGCTGAAAACAGTGAGGATGAGAATCCAGCTGGCACTGCCAGCCACGTCATGGGGGGAGAGATATTTGTCGTCACGTTGTTCTCTCCAACCCTTCTTTCCTTCCTTCCTTTCTTTGCTCTGATCTTCTGTCACTAGTGAGACCGGTTCGCCCGCCCCCTCCCTCGATTGGCATTCACTTCGTGTTTGTGTGTTTGGCTGCTGCTGTGGTGCATAAATCCAGCCCACGCGCTTCTTTGATGTGAGCTACCGTTCATTCAAGAGACAAGCGCACCATCGTCAGCGTGCGTGGGATTGAATGCATCAGAGAAGCTGCAATCAGACCTTTTAGAAATGGATGCGGCCTCAACCCGGAGAGGGGGTCACCAGAGGGGCAATCCGACCCTCACGGACCGTTGCGAACCCATCCGCTTAACCCGGGTACGGTAGATTTAGATTTAGATGTGTTGTTGTATGACTGCAACTCCGAGGCAGGGAGAAGTTTTTTTGTTAGCGACACGCTAACATTACAGAAACCAATAAAAGCACCCAGAGAGCCAAACCTCCGCCAAGACTCAACAGTACCTGAGGTAGATATTATCGTGATCAAAAAACCTCCAGAACTGCCCCGTCTCACAATGATCGACGTTACTATGACATCGTTGTGAGGTCTCGACATAACATCAGCAAAATGGAATCCTCTCTAGTACCCCCCTTTCTGCCAAAGATAACCTGCTCCTAGTTCAGTGCTGGTGCTAGCGCCAGTGCTTAGTTGCTTCAACACGAGCACCTCTTAAGAACCTGTTTGCTATTCCATCAGCAAGGAGCCAAGTCAGAGTAACGCCATTGCGTCACCGTATGACGTAATCGGTTCTTGGCTCTGGACCAGCAAAGAGTTGGTTCTTGTCCGGAACCAGATTTGAGAACAAGGAGCTGGTGCTCAGGCTGTGGAAAAGCAAAGAACTGGTGTTGAGTCAGGATCTAGCTCCGGACTAGCCCTTTAACCAGCTAGGCAGAAGTGGGGCATGGGATATGAAAAAACCTACACTGTAAAAAGAGAATAGTTTAATGAACTCAAAAAGCTACTTGAACTGGTAAAACTCAAATAATTGAAGTATTTACAACTTAAATTAATATGTTGGACTCAAAAATACTTAATTAAATTTACGTAACTATTTGAAGTAATTTCTTTAAGTTTTCTTTTTTGCTCACTAGCTTTGGAAACTCTTCAAATCTCTTTTTTCCTCTTTGGAGGAACGGTTCCAGATCTTTGTGCTAGCTTTGGTTTCCTCCTGTTGCGTCGTCCTGTCCGACTCTAAATCTACGGAAAATTCTCTCAAATACTCTGGAACCGCTCGGCTGTCCTCATTTCTTGCGCCTTCCACTTCCATGTCTCTGCTCAGCACACTGAGCCCCCCCTCCTCCCCCCCAGCTCCAACCCAAAAACCTTTCCTTAGTTTTACCGTAATCTTGCTAACAAAATACTCTGGAACCGTTCGTCTCACCTCATTTCTTGCGCCTTACACTTCCATGTCTCTGCTCAGCACACTGAAACACCACCTCCACCCACTAATAATTTCCTTACTTTTACAGTAATCTTGATAACAAAACAAAAACACAAAGACACAAAACAAGAGATGTAATAAAAAAAATCCAACCACCTCGTTGAAGGTAAAAAAAAAAGCTGCATTCATCATTTGTGCTGAAAAAAATCATCCTTTGATCTCCGCTTTAAACTGTGTGCCAAGTTATTTGATCTTTTTCCTTTGATCTTTTACCTCAGTGGTGTGGGTCGGCACCATAACTGCTTTAGATGTGCTCTTTGGTAGATACGTGGACTGATGCATCTCTAGGACGACGGACCCCTTCCTGCCCAATCTCAGTACATTGTGTTTGAACCAAATGGACCTCTTCTGATGAACTCTGAACCCACCTGCACTTTTCTTTTCTCGCAATGGCAATCAACTTCACGTCCAGTTATCCTCCCTCGAGAGTTTGGACGTCATTTCCCAGTGAGCTTGTTCTCGTATGTTCTGTAGATAACTTCTTCGCACGCTAATAAAAGCTAATAACGATTAATACTTATTGTGACTTTCTCGTCATTGGTTGTCCGGTAGGGAGATAGCATCATTTTTATTTTTTTTCTGTTTGCAGGGTCAAACATCGCGTAAACCAGCTGCTAATGTTTCGTCGGTTAGAGAGCGAGCGACGGGTAAGAATTGGATTTAGACTAGAAGGTTAAATTACCTGTACTGGCAGAGAAAGGGCAACATGGACTTCACTCCGAGTAGCTTTGTCCCGCATCAGCAGTTTCCATTTTGGAAAAGGTCACAACGTTATCTATTCTTGTTTCCCGCCGGCGACTGTCCTCCTTTCATTTTGTTTGTTTCTTCATGGTTTTGCTTCTACACGTTTTTGGCTTCACGCTTTTGGCTTTTTTCGCTAAATAATAATGGGTTGTCAAACTTCTCTCAACGCAAACTAGTTAAAAAACATCAAAAAGTTAAAAAGCCAGCGTTTAGTCTGTGCATTCTGGGCTAATGTACAAACAACATGAGGCCCCGCCCCTTCTGTAGATTCAAATGGCTAATTTTAAGCTAATTTAAACCCGATGATTCCTTTTTTTATCTGATTATAGACACAATTTTTTACACACTGCACCTTTAAGAACCCCTGGACTCAAGCGGAACCATTCCAAAGACGGTCTTTTGGTGTTTCTGCTGTGCTCCTTTGTCCTGTGCCGGTCCAAATCCCAGGCAGCACAGTTCTGCTCCAGCATTTTTAAATCCAGGTCAACTCGTTTAGAGCTTAGCCACTCTCACAAAGACCGCCACCGTCACCGCGCTCTCATTCCGACGCGGAGGGCTTTGATCCGAACCTGAATGAGAGAGAGACAAAGCGAGCTTAAATGAGAGTTGCATGAAGGGTCTGAGGAGGAGGAGGAGGACGGGATGAAGACTTGTAGACATAAAGACGTGGAAACAGAGTTGGTCGTCATCCGTAGAATGTGGTGGGAATTCCAGCTCGCACTACGTGGGTCACACTCTCCATCTCCCTGAGGTGGACCCCCCCCCCCAAAAAACATACAAAAACCTTCACTCTTCCCCCGCTGGCTCGGTCCATTCAGCCCACACAGGCTCAGCATTGAACCTGAGCCAGGGACGGGCTTTGGCCAAGACCAAGATCCATATTTTGTTGACAGGATGTCAGAGGACTTAGAAATTAACTGCGAGGTTAAATAAGTCAGGATGTAAAAAAATAAAAATTTTTAAAAGGGTTGATTTAGTGGGTCTATATTAGTTTTTTATCTTATCCGTGACTTCAGGTTGAATTTATTTCTCCTGCAACCTTTGCACCGCACATTTTTCAAGAGGCACGGATGAAGAACAGCGGTGAGCAGATATCAGACCCATTACGGCTGAGAGGCCAAAAGAGCTACTTTGAGGGAACTGCTTTGAAAAACTGGGGTTGAACGACATGATTTCTTGTCCGCGTCTTGAATAATTAAGACACGCCCTCTCCAACAGCCGTCCGAAGCCCATTAAATCCCCCTTATTGAATATATTAAGGAGAATTCGGCGCAATGAGTTGGAGACGCGACTCGAAATCGAGACTCGTCATTCTTTAAAATACTAAATTTCAGCTCAGAAGATGTTCTTGATTTGCTTGTTAAAAATATCGCCATAATACGTTTTTTTACAGTTAAAGTGAACTGAACTGAATACTTTTAGCTGACTGCGTTAATAACCTTAGATCACAGAAGCGAGCTAGCTCGTACCTCATATGAACCGCCTAAAGGAGATCTAAAATGCATTTGTCATATTTTACCCTAATAGTTCCTATTTCACCCACTAGAGGGATCTCCTTCTCTTTTTTTTGCGAAGAAATAAACTCTGCAAAATACGGTAAACTTTAAAGTTAACGTATTTATTTTCATTATTGAGTCACTGTGGGATCTGATCCTAGAGCAGACTGCTGACTTCATATTAATTATTTTTGATTATTAATGAGTCACATATATAATATTATAGGAGTTCAATTTGGGGGATGGCTTGTTTAATGCAGGAGAGTGGGGGCTTTTTGTTTTTTGTCGGGAACAACAGCGCGGATTTGGTTAAACATAGTGGAGGGACGGAGCAAAGGACCTTCGAGGTAAACAGGTGAGGGGATGTTGTGGTCGGTTTGTGCTCTACTTCCTCTTGACCTTGTTTTGTAGCCGCCTAAGATCCTCCGGTGAATATTTGGCCTCCCTGAACACTTAAGCTGCAGGATGAGCCGCAGGAGTTCTCCTCAGGTGAGGCTAACGACGCAAACCACTTCATAGAACTCACACGGGGGGACGCGAAGCACGTCAACTAACATTTCTTTCCCTCCTGAGGCGTCCTGTGAGGCGTGCAGCGAGGGCCGTGACTCATTTCCCTCTGATTACCTCACACCCACACATTTGCATGGACGTGCACACGCACACAAACAACCGCACACATGGGCTCCTGCAGGCGCTGTCACTCTGTATTAACTCAGCAGGGCCGGACAGAGGGGTGGGGTGGGGGGGTGATAGTGAGATCTGCAGGGGGGGAGGAGTGAACACTGAAACTCAGGGTGACGGGTTCAAATTTAAAGGTGCCGTCTGTAAAATGTGGGAGTGTTTCATTTGATTATATGGAATTTAATGTTCATTATCAAGATTTCTGACGAAATTTTAATGTGTGCCTGAAATAGAAGCACATGTATGAACCTGGACTGTTTCACTGTATGAACCTGGACTGTTTCACCATATGAACCTGGACTGTTTCACTGTGTGAACCTGGACTGTTTCACCGTATGAACCTGGACTGTTTCACCGTATGAACCTGGACTGTTTCACTGTATGAACCTGGACTGTTTCACCGTATGAACCTGGACTGTTTCACTGTATGAACCTGGACTGTTTCACTGTGTGAACCTGGACTGTTTCACCGTATGAACCTGGACTGTTTCACCGTATGAACCTGGACTGTTTCACCGTATGAACATGGACTGTTTCACTGTATGAACCTGGACTGTTTCACTGTATGAACCTGGACCGTTTCACTGTATGAACCAGGACTGTTTCACCGTTTGAACCTGGACTGTTTCACCGTATGAACCTGGACTGTTTCACCGTATGAACCTGGACTGTTTCACCGTATGAACCTGGACTGTTTCACCGTATGAACCTGGACCGTTTCACTGAATGAACCTGGACTGTTTCACTGTATGAACCTGGACCGTTTCACTGTGTGAACCTGGACTGTTTCACCGTATGAACCTGGACTGTTTCACCGTATGAACCTGGACTGTTTCACTGTATGAACCTGGACTGTTTCACTGTATGAACCTGGACCGTTTCACTGTATGAACCAGGAGTGTTTCACGGTTTGAACCTGGACTGTTTCACCGTATGAACCTGGACTGTTTCACCGTATGAACCTGGACCGTTTCACTGTATGAACCTGGACTGTTTCACCGGTTCGTATGTTTATAAATCTGACTCTGGAAGGGTCAGAACCTCATTTCTAGTAGTTTCTAGTCATAGAAATAGGTTGTATTTTATTTGTTTGCCTAAAACTTCAAAGATAAAGCAATTTTTGTTCACATTCAAAGTATCAACTAAATAGTTTGGAAATCTCAGCAGGAGTTGATCTTTGCAGGGAAAATGTCCCCAAATCTCCAAATTCAGTTCAACTCTAAATGTGAATTTAAGTTCAGAAGCTTATTAACTAACTTGAAAGAGTAAACCCACTGTGGCCTCAGTCATTGTTTTTTTGGCCCCGTTGAACATGCCCATAAACACACACACACACACACGCACACACACACACACACACACACACACACACACACACACACACAAGAGTAGTGGTTCTAATGTGTGGTAAATGTGATTTACTATCAATGGAAAGTCCTGTGAGAATGAGGACAACAAATCTATTCTGGGGGGGACGGATGAGGGGCCGACATGGAGCTTCTGGTCCACAGTCTTTCTCTCACACTTTTGCACACTTCATCACTTGCCCAAATTTTCCATAGCTGAACAAAAAAATAACAAATAAAACTGTTATTATGTTGATCTTTCTCTGCTCTGAGCTGATCATTGTTGGAAGATAAAAGAGAGGGGATATTAAAAAAACATGATTCCCATAAACGCAGATGTTTATATCATATCTCATATGTTGACATTATGGGCATGTGAGACACGTTTTGATGATATATGAGGCGAGTAATCTCGCATCATTTCCTTTAACGGAAATGAAATCATCGATAAGGGCGGCCTTATCACATATTCTGCTTTATTGCCTATTTGACTCTAAATGGAACCATAATTGAGTAAACGGGCATCATGCCGTAATAGAGACGTCCATAAACACCGGGAGGAGGCGTTTACCGAAGTAATGAATAAAAGGAGTGCATTTCCTGCATCGGCCCTACATCCACAAACTCCATCGGGGTTTTTTTTGTCTGCACGCCCCTAATCACCGGGTCATCGGCGCATTAACGCCTTTAGCCTTTAGCTCGAAAGGCAGCATTTAAAAGCAGGTCTGAACTGTGAGCAGTGGGCCGGATCCCTCTGGTGCAGCAGCAGTGCTGTTATTGATCGCCGCATTTTCATTAGACTGTTAGCGGTGGCGGTGCAAAAACATGACCCCTGGACTCTGATCAATCAGTTTGGACAGGAGACTCCATTTAGATCTTTCACAGGTGACTAGGACGGCAGCTAACGACTATTCGGATCGTCGATTAATCGATTGAAAGGATTAATCGACTAATCGGATTTTCTTTCTTCTTTCTCCAGCTTTAACTTTATCTTTCTAAAAAGCCATACTTAACCCCTCCTCCCCCAGCCCCTTTAACCTATGGTGACCCTCAGGGCTCCACCTTTGGCCCCTTGCGTTTTAGCACATACATTCTACCACTGGTTGAAGGTCCGACTATAAATAGGTTCAGTCAAGTTGCTCAAATTGTTCAGTAAGAAATGGAGACTCAAAATGAGTTGGACCAAACAGTTGGGCCGGACATTAAAGGGTTATTAACAATAAAAAGGTGCTTTAAAATAACGCCATGAAAGATTTGGACCGATTGTGAGACCTCAGCGTCCGTCAGACAGAAAACAATCCGACAGCTGTGCAGAATCACGGAGAAGCTGCTGATATTTCTGGTGCCGCCCACCTGCGGTCTGAATCTGTGCACAGACGGCGTGGGACGTTTCACACCTCCTGAACCCTGAAGAAGCCCACTTAGCTCCTACGTGCTTCGGCCAGCCGCTGTGCGGGGGCCGCGACCCCAAGGTGACCCGTGGGTCCGGTAGAGCGCGGAATGGACGACTGGAGTCTGGCGCTCAGAAAGCGGCGCCAGCGTCATATTGTCTTAAATAAACTCTGAGCCCTCATTAATTCAGAGACGTATACTTGATGACATCATCATCATTCTACTTTGAATACTGTCTGTGATTGGAGGGTTTGAATATGAATGAAGCCGCAGTCCTTTTCTGTTTAATGGACAGGGATTCTAAATAAGTCGACTCTAGTTCTGGTGTTCTACTACTGGTCTAGCAGTTAGAGCGGGTCGTCGCTGGTTACCGGTTTGACCCCCAGCTCCTCTTTTTCACAAGCTAAAGCAGAACATTCACCAGAACATGTTTTTGAAATGTACGTTTACCGAAAACAGTCATTTTTGTCTTCATGTTGTAACGTGAGGTTTTGGGTCTGATTCCGTCGTGAGATTACTGGTTACTTTTGGAAAAGTTTGTGTCTTGCTTTCTTGGTATTTGTCACTTCAAAAAAACGGCAGTGAAGTGTTTGGATGTTTCACAAATAACATGTGGTTTATTCATGTTTTTCTTTTTCTTGATGTGGCTCTAGTGCCTTTGTGATGTAATGACTTGGCTCAAGTCCACTGGGATATAATGACCGGGCTCTAGTGCCTCTGTAACGTAATCAAGTGACTTTATTGCTTCTATGAAGTCATGACGTGACTGTTGTTACTCTATGATGTCATGATGTGGCTCTCGTGCCTCTATGATGTCATGAATTGACTGTAGGGCCTCTACGACTTCATGATTAGGCCCTAGTGCCTCTGTGACGTAATGACATGGCTCTAGTGCCTCTGTGACGTAATGACATGGCTCTAGTGCCTCTGTGATTTAATGATGTGGCTCTAGTGACATTCTTCATCATCATCCGTGTAGATGTGGTCGTCCAGTAAACAAGTGAAATGATACTTTCATAAAAGTTCAAACCTATAAACGTAGCCTTCGGATACTTTGACACAAAAAAGAGAATTGTCTGCCTGCTTCTTGTCAGCGACATGTGGAACAATCGACGCTCTCCTGAGTCACGGCGGCGAATCAGACCTGCAGTCCTGCCAGCTTCCTGGCTTCCCGTCACACGAGACGACCTGTAGGTGTGCGAGAGAGCGAGACGATGGATTTATCGATTAGAGTCACACCACCACTTCTTTATTCTCACGTCTCCTCCTCATCAGAGACGGCCTCGGCCGTCGGAGGCCTCTAGATCATCAGAACCAGAGTGGATACTGAGACCTGAGCGATACTGGAGACACGGACTCCCACCTCCAGTCTCAGGGCTGGAGTTCACTTAATCCACGTTCATCTGGTGGAACAGGACCTTCGCATTTGAAAGCTCGTCTGCAGGAGATACTCTTGATAAAAAAGGTGCAGCGTCTAAAATAGGTTTATCTCATTTAAATCAAATATAGTATGTTTTTTTTTATCAGTGTAAAATCAAGTCCTTCATATCTCCAGAGGGGGCGGGTCCCGAAAAACCACAGTAGAGAGTGAAACGTAATTGTGACGGCTCTAGTGTCTTTGTGATGTAATGACGTGACTCAACTGCTTCTGTCATATAATGACATGACTTTAGCACTATTTTAATAATGACATAGCTCTAGTGACTCTGCAATGTAATGATGTGGCTCTAGTATCTTTGTGACAGGATGTGGCTCTAGTTCCTCTGTGACTCTAGTGCCTCTATGATGTCATGATGTGACTGAAGTGCCTCTGTGATGTCATGAATTGATTGTAGGGCCTTTATGACTTCTTGATTTGGCTCTAGTGCCACTGTGATATGGTGATGTGGCTCTAGTGCCTCTGTAATGTAATCATGGGACTTTATTGCTTCTATGAAATCATGAAGTGACTGTTGTTACTCTATGATGCCGTGATGTGGCTCTAGTGCCTCTGTGACATGGTGATGTTGCTCTAGTGCCTCTGTGATGTAATAAAGGGACTCTAGTGCTTCTATGATGTCATGAATTTACTCTAGGGCCTCTATGACTTCAAGATTTGGCTGTAGTGCCTCTGTGACATAATGTTGTGACTCGAGTGCCTTTGTGATGAAATTAAGTGACTCTAGTGTCTCTGTGGTGTAATTAAGTGACTCAAATGCTTCTACGATGTCATGAATTGTATTTAGTGTCTCTCTGATGTCATGATGGGGCTCTAGTGCCCTCTGTGATGTCATGATGTAACTTTACTGCCTGTGTGATGTCATGATTTGACAGTAATTCCTCTGTGATTTATTGAATTGGCTTTTGTGCCTCCTGGTCTTTACTGAGCACCAAAATACTGAATTTTACACACTGCACCTTTAACATAATTTGTATGACTGTAAAATCAGATAATTGACTTCACAAACACTTCAAACTTCAAACACACATTTGAGGGTTTTCATGGCCTACCATCATTCATGCTCCTCCTCACCAGCCTGTCACTGGTCTGAGACCCATGTCATCATTGTTTCTTTTGAGTGAGCTCCCCCTTCTGGCATCGAGGTGAAACTACAACCTGTGACCTCTCAGAAGTCTTGATTGTTTTAACCTATAAGAACACAGACTGTCTGTCCGTCCGTTTTTTCTAATCCATCAAACCTAATCCAAACATAATGTCAGTTTTATTGTTATGATTTATTAATTTATTTACTTACCAAGTAGGTTTTTTTTAACCTTTCTAATAATGCATCGCTAAGCTGTTTTTTTAATAAATAAAAGTGGAAATTAGAAACAACCTTCTTCAACATTCACAGCATTTAGAGAAATAAAAACATATGTGCATGTACATAAATATATAATAAATTATAAAATTCCAAATATTTATTTTTTTCAGTTAGCTGGACAATAAAATTATAAGAATTTTTTTTTAAAGAATTTCCATTAAAGATACTAATATAAATTTACAAAACGTTGATGAGAAAAAGCCAATACAAAAAAATAAATAATGATATTCTTTTCATCATTATTTTTTAAACACAGTTGAGCTAAAAATTATCTAATGTTTTTAAATTATTTTAAAACTTAAATCTCCCGATGCTTCAATTTCATTGGCTACCTTCGCGAGACCAAACCGATACATCGTTTCAGGATTGGTCGTAAATTTGGAGGGCGGGACTACGTCAAGACCAGCTGTTAAAAGCGGAAGTAAGATGAGACTTCAAAATAAATTCAAGATCAAGGTTTTTTTTCCTTACTGAATTAAAATCATAATTTACAAATAGAGTTTTCTGTACAAGTCTGAAAAACACAACAATGAATAAATAAGTTATTTAAATGTTATATATAATGAACAGTATAATCAAATACAATTTATAAATTCATATGGAAGGGGCAATTTTTATATATCAGTTATGTTAGTTTTGTACGGTCGGAGTGCTCTTATTTTGTGAGAGATGACCGGATGTACGTCTTTAAATATGAGCTCACTTGTCAGTAGTGGACAGATAACAAACCAGCCCCCCTCCTCCCACACCCACACCCACTCCTCAGAGCGGAGCGCGAGCCCACAGTACCGCTCAGACATGGCGGGCTTTGACGGCGATGTGATGCGTTTACATCGGTACGGATCGGGATGTAACACCGACCCCCGGTCTCTAACGTCTAACGGACTGGAAGAGCAAAAGCCGGTGGGAAAGAGGAAGAGGAGAGCCTCCTGTTTTGCCTGGTTGAAGCCCGGCAGCGGAACCGAGAGGCAGCAGCCAGCTCAGCCCGCCGCTAACAACAACAACACGCCGTTCACCATCCACTGCTACATCGGGAAGGAAATTAAACACATCTGCAGCAAATGTCGCGGAGCCGAGGAGGCGCTGGACGGTGAGAAGAACCGGGTCGTGGATGGGTGGAGGGAGATGGTTCTTTAACGCCTGCTACTCTGGTAGGGTTAGAGTCTAACCGTTAGACCGCTCCCCGCTCCTCATCACCGGGGAGCAGCGGTCACATCTGTCCGTTAGGTTTTCCCATCGGTCATGTTAAGTTGCGTTTAAGAACAGTGGGACAAAATGAGATTAATGTGTAGATCTGCTTTCCTGTTTCCATGTTTGGTAATTTTATCCGACTTAAATACCGCTGTTAAACTAATCCTTTCATTTTAACAGATTGGACTGTAACGTGTAACTCGACAGGTTTGGTTTCTTTGACTTGTGTTTGATGGGCATTGACTGATGTCAAGTAGTAGAAAAAGTTATAGCCTCTTTGTGACGTCATATGTACATTCTTGGTGACGTGTAAAGTGATGCCTTTGAGACATGTAATGATTGGTTTCGTGTCTTTGTGACATTTTATTTTAATTTTCTTTATGACTTATAACTTGACGTCTCGTTTGTGTATGCGAAACTAAATGAACCAAGAAAAGTAATAATAACTTAATTTGCATAACACCTTTCGAAAATAAAATTCCGCCATAAAAGGCCTTTTGGTTGGTTAACATGTTACGGGTATGCAAAATAATATACGACTAGGCGACTAGGTTCACCTAAGTGGAGGATGGGTTGAGGACATGTCATTCATTATTTTTTTATGCTAAGACTTGACTTTATAAACACTCATGTGACCACTGCTGTTTGTTATCTCATCCTTTCATCCGGTCTTTCTTCATTAAAACTCACCTGTGGTTGGAGATCCACAGAGGTTATAAAACTTGTTTGCTTCAGTTGTCTTTGCATATTTTGCGAGATGAAAAATATTGGAAGATATGATCTATTATGCTGCCGTAATTCTAATATTTACCAATTACCACAGATGAAAACAAGACAGCGCAGAGATTAACTATATTCTTTTAACCATCCCGGTACCATTGAAGGGACCAGAACTCTGGATGGAGTGAGCAGTTTGAGGCCCGGCGGCCGCAGTCTGGCTGCGTTGAGTGGGTCGCTTTGAGTAAACAGACCCGGGGTCTGACTGAAGGAATGTCGCCCTGTGGTGTGAGTCCGATCCCGCCGACTCATGGGGAGAACATGCAAACTCCTCACAGAGGAGCCCCAGGTCACGGCCCCTAAGTGGATTTGAACCTAGAACCTTCTTGTGTGAAGGTATAGGGCCCCCTGTACACCTACCTGTGCGAAGCGCTACAAGTCCATCAAGTCTCGCTCCACCAGACTCACCATACACACTTTAAACTCTGCAGAAAAGACTTCCTGTTTCCTGAATGATCAAGTTGACGTTGGCGAAGATCTAGCAAGTTCCGTCCGGGCCTCGATGTTTTTCACCAGAGAAGCTCTCGCTGTCTTTGTCCAGTGGAGGGTTTTTTTCCCGTGAGCTCTGTGTTCTTCACACCAGGCTGCCACACAGAACAAGTCAAACTGTCGTCCACATAGCAGATACATCTGTCACGGGGGCCACTGAGGAGGTGGGGAGACGGCGGAGGTGGGGAGGGTGGATGTTGTTGTTGAAGGGCCTCTCTGGTCAGCTGGTACGGATCAGAACTGACATCCCTCTTGTAAACAAGGCCGACATCTCCTCCTGTCTGGTTTCTCCGCTGACGTCCGCGTCAGGTCGTATCTGTCATCGCCTCCTCAGCAGTTTTTGCTTCAACCCGCCTTGAATTTAACCCTTTAAATTTGGTTTTGTTTCCTCCCATGTTCGTTTGTTGCTTTGTTGACCGGATCACTTAAAAATCGAACACACTGACACCACGGTGTAACAATAGAACAGGTTCAGGAAACAAGACAAGGTTTTTGGTGCAGATCCGACTGAAGGAGTCGGTCCTCTCACTGCCTTTTTTATTCCTCTTGAATTATGCAAAGTCGAGTAGAGGGGCATTAATAAAAGGTGGTTCCTGATAGGAAGTCTATATCTCCAAAGGAACCCCCCAGTCTCCTGCGTTGTACAAGAAATCCCCCTTTTTAAAAGGAAATGTGAAGTTATCTCCAAAAAAAAACCTTGTTGCCCCCTAGTGGTGGAATTATGCAACTGACACACACAACGACTGACATCTTGACATTTTTTTTCTATATAAAAAATGAAGTAAAATGGAATAACACATTTCATTTGAGGAGTTCGATCAGGGGGATTCTTGTAAAACACAGAGGACTCGGGACTTTATTCATTTGATTCCATGGTCTGTACACCGGTGAGTGGGTTTAACTTTATGTTTATGGGCATGAGGCAGAATGTTTTCTGGCTGAGAAAATCAAACATAGAAAAAAAAGTAAAGTTAATTGGTATAGCTTTATACAATTTAAATGCACAAATGGCGGCAGGCTGGACGAGCTGACCTGGGTCAGCTGACCTGGGTTCACCGATGAAGATGATTCTACAGAGGAAGGAGACGGAACCACGCCCTCTTCCTCCTGAAGAGTTTCTGTGCGACTGTTGATGCTTACGTGTGTGGTCTTTATTCATGACTGCTGGAGTCTGTGTCTTGCTGCGTGTGTCTGTGTAAATTGTGTGTGTCTGTATGTGTAGGTGTGTGTGTGTGTCTGTTTGTGTGTGTGTTTGTACATGTGTGTCTGTGTGTGCGTGTATGACTGTACATGTGTGTGTATGTGTAAGTGTATGTGTAATGTGCCTCATAACTTTAGAACTTGAGATTAAATATCGGTTCAGCCCGATGTTACAGTATAAATGACAAGTTTTCATCTTCATCGCTGGCTGCTGATTGACTGTTAGTCCGCCGCGATTTTGAAAAGAGACATTTTACCATCAAACATCTTGTTTATGTGCTCGTTAACGATGATGATGATGATGATGATGATGATGATATTGATGTTGTTTTCCAGCCGAAGAGGTGGAGAGGTTGGCGGCCATGCGCTCGGACTCGCTGGTCCCCGGCACGCACACCCCTCCCATACGGCGGCGAAGCAAGTTCGCCACGCTGGGACGTCTGTTCAGACCCTGGAAATGGAGGAAGAAGAAGAGTGATAAGTTCAAGCAGACCTCGGCCGGTGAGAAACGCAAACACGCCACTCCATTATCACGTCCACCGCCTCTCCCCTGAACATGAAAATGTTAGAGCGGCCGTCTCCCAATCGGAAGATAGCGGGTTCAAGTCCCACCAGGGTCTACCTTTCGGAGGGTCCTTGAGAAAGACCCTGAAATATATATATATATATATATATATATATATATATATTATATGTGCCTATGATGTCCCCCAAAGGAGACCCTATCTCTAAAAGGAATCAAAGGGGAATGTGACAATAACGGACACGACTACCGAAACACAAACACAAAACAATAATTGTTTTATTGTTTTTAAAAGCGAAACATGTAATATCGCCAAAATGGAATCAGGCAAAAATGCCAAACACCTACATCTGGGTAAAATTTGATGCTAAACCGTCTATTAGCTTTTCCGTAATCTTCATCACAAACAAACAAAGGCACAGGGGTGAAAACACGAAACCGAAAAGATGGAGGAATCGTCTCGAGTCTCTGCAGAGACGCTGCGGCGGCGGTGTCCTCTTGTGTCGACGCCACCGTCTCCACGTCTGATCCTCGACCTCCATCAGCATTCAGTCGTGAGACGCAGCAGAGCTTTGATTTGGACGCAGAACAGAATCTCTCTACTTCCTGTCCTCGCCGTGGGGACTGGAGCGGAGCTACAGAGAGACAAGCTGTTCTGCCGGCTGTCACAGCGGGCGCCGCCGTGGTGTAAGCGAATCAGACGCAACGCCCTCGGCGGCACGGCGTGAACACGGGAACATACGCGTCACCACCCACGTGTGTGACGCGTGCAATCCTGCTTACCTAAAAAAAACATTTACCCACAACCCACCTTGATGACCCTCAGAGATTCTGGAAGAACCTTCTCTGGACTGATGAGAGTAAAGTGGTGGTGGAATGTTGTGGAGATGATCTGCTGCTTCCTGCATTGACGGAAACATGGACTATTAACTCCAGCAGACATGTCTGAAAAAAGAATGTCAGGTCATCGGTTCCAGAGTGGCCATGCAGCAGGTGACCCCAAACAAACAAGTCCAAGATCCACCTGTGGATGTCTCCTAGACAGAGTCGGACCCTGAACCCCATGCCGTGGAGGGACCTGAGGAGATCCGCTCACACTCACAAACCTTCCAGATGTGGCTGCACTGAAGCGGTTCTGCAAAGAAGAGTGGGACGAGATTCCCCCACAGTGATGTGATGTTGGGGGGGGGGGGGGGGGGGGGGGGGGGGGGGGTCCAATAGTTTTTCCCAGCGGTTCCCGGTGTGGATGTGATCTTACGACAGCCGACACATTCTGAAACATTCCCAGTGTTGCGTCGTCGTTAAGTGGCGCTCCTGTCTTCTGTGCGTCTGCAGTGTTGGAGAGGAAGATGTCGACTCGCCAGAGCAGAGAGGAGCTCATCAAGAAGGGAGTCCTGCAGGAGGTTTACGACAAAGGTGAGAAATGGAGGCGCTAAATAATAGAACCTGGAATGAAAGTGTAAAATAATAAAACAACCAGTTTTTTGTCGTTTTAGACTTTCTTTCATTATCAAATCATGAAAAATCAGTTCTGCTATAAAGGTTGTGGTCATAGTAATGTTCGCAGTCAACAACTCACTCACTCGCTCACTCACTCACTCACTCACTTACTCACTCACTCACTCACTCACTCGCTCGCTCACTTACTTACTCATTCGCTCGCTCACTCACTTACTCATTCACTTATTCTCTCACTCACTTACTCTCTCACTCACTTACTCACTTCATCACTCACTCACTCACTCACTCACTTACTCACTTACTTACTCATTCACTCGCTCACTCACTCACTCACTTACTCATTCACTCGCTCACTCACTCACTTACTCATTCGCTCACTCACTCCCTCACTTACTCATTCACTTATTCTCTCACTCACTTACTCACTTCATCAATCACTCACTCACTCCCTCACTTACTCATTCATTCCCTCACTTACTCATTCACTCACTTACTTCCTACTCACTTATTCAATTACTCACTTCATCACTCACTCTCTCACTCCCTCACTCACTTCATCACTCACTCACTCACTTACTCCCTCACTCACTTATTTTCTCACTTTCCTGTCCTCCTCCTTCGCTCTAGACGGCACCGAGGAGGTGAAGATGGAGAACGGGCGTTTTCTGGTGTTCGGCTCATGTCCGTCAGAGTCCGACGATAGCGAGCTGATGGACGGAGGTAAGCGGCAGACCCTCGACTCCACTGGCGCCCCAACTTTAATTTTCGAAATCTGAACTTGTCCGTCTTTCTTGAGGCTCTGCTGAAGGTGCGTGCCAGCAGGACCCCGGCCAAAAGTCCATCCAGGCTCCACCCACAAAGAAGTCCAGCCTGTTTCCGGCTGATGGCGCTGAATCGACGCTCCGGTCGGATCGACCTCCGACGCTACCCAAACAGCCTCCTGTGCCGCCGCCCAAACCCTTCAACCGGCTACCCAATCACATCACAGGTGGGTGCGGCCTGTTCTTAATGTCTGCACGCGATGAAGGGCAATCATCTCAACGCCCGCCTCTCTGTGCAGACGGCGCCCCGGTGAAGCTGCCGGGCATGGCGGGGAAGTTATCGCCTCCTCTACCTCCAAAGAAGCTGATGATCGCCGTACCCGCGGGGAGCGCGGAGCCCTCTTCGCTCGCCTTCCAGAAGTGCCACGCCCCTCCCAGCCACGCTCCAATGGGCGGGCACTCGTGCCAGTACGGGCCGCTGTCCCTCCCCCTCCAGCCCCCGAGCAGAATCATAGAGGAGCTCAACAAGACGCTGGCCCTCACCATCCAGAGGTTTGAGAGGTGAGGATCAAACGTCCGTCTGTGGAGCCGCCGTGACGAGGCAGGTGAAAGTTAGCTGACCTTCCACGCAAAAATGAGCTCCAATGACACGCAGATGGTTCCCGTAGCTTATTCAAACTAAAAAGCCTTTTATCGCAGCGATGAGCTCCACATCAGCGCGTCGGGTGTCGGGTAAATGCGCTGATGCGATCGGTATGATTCTGGATCTGCTCCACCGAACGTCTCGGGTCAGTAGGTGGTAAGGAAGCTACTGGGACAAGGATGTTCTCTCCTGTCTCTTCCAAAATCCCGACATCATCAAGACAGTATTTTCTGGGATTTTAGAAGATGGATATCGGATCGCTTCCCTCTGGTCCACGGCCTTTAGGGCGGGACCACTGGGTGAGTCGACTGGGTCGGGGCATCTCCAGAACTGCTCGTCTTGCTGGATGTTCCCAATGTAGTCTAAGGGGACAAATGGCGAACCAGTTACAGAATCGTGGGCTTCCAAGGATCATTGTTGCATGTGGCCAGAAAAGGAAGAGCTGTTGTGGCACAAAATCGCCGGAAAAATTACTGCTGGTTACGATAGAAACGGGTCAGAACGCGCTGTTTTGGATTGGAAAACGGACCAACACAATAGAAGGCCCGGATTTCGGATACGTAAAAATGGAATCATCTCTCTCCCTTGGCTGACCCGCCACAAGATTCTATCAGTCAGTCAAGACTGATCACATGACCTCCTTTACACTCAGGACCCAACAAACTCTTATATTCTCGCAAACTCGCATCACGTCGCCGTCTCTCCTCCGGCGGCCCGCGCCTCCTCATCCATCAGTGAGATTGATTTCCTGTCCGCAGGTTTATTTATAAGCTGGGCTTTCCCTCGAGACGGGTCCTGATGGTCGATCAAAAACTCATCATGTGTTCACCTGTATCTGCTGGTTGTTTTTTTGTACCACTACCAAGGAGGTCATGTGTTCACCTGTGTCTGCTGGTTGTTTTTTTGTACCACTACCAAGGAGGTCATCTGTTCACCTGTGTCTGCTGGTTGGTTTTTTGTACCACCACGAGGAGGTCATGTGTTCACCTGTGTCTGCTGGGGTTTTTTTTGTACCACTACCGAGGAGGTCATGTGTTCACCTGTGTCCGAGGTTTTTGCCGGTGGTGTTGTTTCGGCCCATCTTTCATGTTTCCTCAAAAAAGCTCTGAACATAATCTGATGAACTGTCATTAAGTTAGAGTTACGGTCTAAATGACAATCCGGCCCACTTAATATGTTCACCTGAGAGATGAGGGAACAAGAGCTTCACCTGACGGAGGGCACCGGGCTCCTGTGGAGATGAGCTCCGTTACAGATTTTGTTTTAGAAAAGGGTGGGGGGCCACAGGAGGATTTTTTTGTTGTTTTTTTTCACTCCCACCCTCACGTCTTCCTTTCTCACCGATGATCTGACTTTCTGCCGCCGTCCTACAGCTCCATGATGCACGCCGTCCCCGCGGTGACGTTCGAGTGCGACGACGAGAAGGAGAACCTGCCCAACGAGGCGGACTACGAGGAGATGCCCGGTATGTACAAGGACGAAGGGGATGAGGACGAGGAGGAAGAAGATGGTGAGGAAGAGGATGAGGAAGAAGAGGAGGATGACGATGATACGATGTTTACAAGTAGGTCTTTTCTTCCTCTATGGTGTTTTTTTCTTCTTTTTTTAAAATGCATAATAATGGGAAATAAAATGTCTTTTTTTCACATTATTATATTTGGCCTCTAGGGGGCAGCAAACTCTAGAAACAAGCAGAATCACACAAACCCTCTTGTCTACTATCAGACTCACACCTTATATGATGTTACGCAGAGTTACTCAGAGAGTTACACAGAGTTAGCCAGGACTCTGTGTGTTTGTGTGAGATTAAATATTCTGTTAAGCCAAACAGTGAAGTAAAAAAAAGCCCAGCAGAGAATCCTCTGGATTCGTTACCGCCAACGACCTTGAAGAAGAGGTCATAAGGGCAGCACCCAATTTAAAGTCAGAACAGAAGCACAAAATGTCATCTGGTTGATGCTAAAGTTCTCCTATGATACAAAGAGAGTCTGTGGGCGTGTCGAGGTCACGGCGCCCTCGATCTTTATATCGTGTAAACGTCATGGAGATGACGCTTCAGGGTGAAGAAGAACCGGCTGGAAGAGAAACCGTGAAATAGAAGTGAGCGCTCCCTCCGGCCCGGATCGACCCGATTAATCTCTTTTTCCTCCCCGTTCCGTCACGAAAGGCACACTGGCCATGAAGGTTCTGCGAAAGGACTCTCTGGCTGTGAAGCTGAGTAACCGTCCATCAAAGCAGGAGCTGGAGGAGAAGAACATCCTGCAGCTGCAGTCGGACCAGGAGAGGCTCGACTTCCGGCAGCAGACCGCCACCAAACTGACCAGGTGAGACCCAAAAACTGTTTCGTTGATCTTTTTCACATTTTATACCCCAGAAGACCCTCAGTGAGAAGAAGAACTGGATTATTATTATTATTATTATTATTATTGATTTTAGGGGAAAGATCAGTTACATATTTCTGCCACTAGGGGGGATGGGTTTTTTTTTTTTTTATGAAGAACACTGTTCATTTAAAAACATAACTTCCTAACCGTTGGTCCGATTTAGTCCAAATCTACCTCCTAGGAACCGCCTCAAGGAGATCTAACTTGCATCTGTCATAGTTTACATCTGACTCTCAGGGGGAGGGGCCTTGTCTTGCAAGAAACCCTCCTTTTCTATTATTTCACAGGGGCAATATTTCTGTCTGCACAGGATATTTGCATTAATCCGAAGTTCATCTATGTTTATCTGTCGTGAACACACAAACAAGCCAGAACTCTGTAAAAATAGATTTCCTGAAATACATGCGTCACTCGTCTTTCAGGCGGTTGAGTCAGAGGCCGACGGCCGAGGAGCTGGAACAGAGGAACATCCTCAAACGTGAGTAACTCCCGACGGAGCAGGAGAATAAATAATGAGGTTTAACCGTCACTCTGTGTGTTTGTGTGAGATCACCTTCTCTCTCTCTCTCCTCCCGCCAGCACGGAACGATCTGGAGGAGCAGGAGGAGAAGAGGGAGATCAAGAGACATCTGTCCAGAAAGGTGAGGCAAGAGAGGAGATGGAGGAAGGCGTGTTGAAATCCTCTGGTTCCACAGAAGTGATGATATTTTATTGATCATATGTTCTGAAAGAAACAGAGTTTTGTTTTGCACACATTTACATTTATTACTACACTCGCTTTGAAAGTAAAGAAGTAAATGATCTGCGTTTGCGTATAAAGGTTTGTGCCATCTAGTGGTGAAGTTCCATATTGCCCCTCAGCTCACCCCTCCCTAACCAAGAATCTATATTAGTGGTAAGTTGCATCAGGGACCCCAGGGTAGAGGAGGAGAAAGGGTGGAGCAGGCACTCATTTCAGTCCACGGTCCCAGGACGCGTTAGTCCCAGGTGTTTGTGTGGGGGGGGAGAGATCTTGCAAAGCAATCCTGCAGCCGTCCCTCGACGTTCGCTAAGCCCTCTGCTAGCTTAGCGGGCGTCCTTTAACACGAAGTACGGCATGAGTAGAGCGTAAAGCTTTCCTATACTTTTAAATACCGATCGGACCGATCTGCCCCCCTGCAGCTCAGCCAGAGGCCCACAGTGGAGGAGTTGAGGGAGGCCAAGATCCTGATCCGCTTCAGCGACTACGTGGAGGTGGCCGAGGCCCAGGACTACGACAGGAGAGCCGACAAACCGTGGACGCGGCTAACGGCGGCAGATAAGGTTAACTGTGAACGCGACGCTCCGCCGAACTTTGGATTCAGCGTTTTTTTTTAATTCACTGCATGTAAATGATTGTTTGTTTCCGGTCCAGGCGGCCATCAGGAAGGAGCTGAACGAGTTCAAAAGCACAGAGATGGAGGTGCACGAGTCGAGCCGCCACTTCACCAGGTACCGGAGCTCGGCCTTCATATTTTATCCGTTGATGCCGCCGGCGTCGCTGGTACCGACGGCGCGCTGGTGGTTTTATTCAGAACCATAATTGTGAGCGGCCGAGTGTGAACGCACTTTAAACGAGCTTCCCAGAGTCTGAGTGGGCTGTACTCTTCACCCCAACAAACTCATCTCCCCGCCTACCTGTGGTCCTATTTATGGAACTGTTCTGTGGAAAACAGAACCAGGTCCATAATGTCCCAACTCTCCAGTCCAAATGTGTCGACAGGAGGAATTCTGTCTTGTTTTTATTCCTGAGCTCAGAAAAACTAGTTAAATGTATTCATCTTCATCATTGAGTCACTATGGGATCTGATCCTAGAGCAGACTGATGACATCATAGAAACAGTTAGGTTGAGTCAATATGGACTGTTTGAGATTATTGATGTAAAGGAGTTCAATCTGGGCGGAATGCTTGTGCAATGCAGGAGATTGGGGTCTGTTTGGGGGACATACCTTTGAGTTGAGGGTGTACTGTCCCTTTAAACACAGCCGAGGCTCGACTGTTATTGATGAAGACTCAGGGCCCCTCTTCTGAAACATCTTCTCACCCTGTGGTCCCGGTGTCTCCCCGCAGGTTCCATCGGCCATGAAATGATTCTGCGGGTTGAAACTCCTCCCCCTCGGCGTGGACCTCCTGCCGACAGACGCAGACGTGAGCACAACCAAAAACACGTTTAGAAGCACAAACAGAACCGCCGTCTCTGCTCAGCACAGATCTTTCTACAAACTTATTCAAATGTTTTTATTTGTATGTTTTTTTTATGATGAGAAGGAGTTTTTATTTTATTTTCAGGACGTTCAGGTAATTTTTTTTTTCACTCTTACATGGTTTGATTTCTTGTCAATTTCTCTCCGTTTCCATCTGGACTTCCTCCGGGGGGGTTGGAGGTTTTGGGGGGGGGCAGCACAGAGCTGAATCTGAAGCCGAGACGTCCTGAAACACTCGGTAGAAGATCAAAGATCTCCTCCACGACGAACGACTGAGCAATAATTTCACCTTCAGTCCGTTTTCTGGGCCGCATTCCATTCCTTCCGGATCCCCGATCCAAACCAAAGCATCTGGCCTTGCTGAGGTCGGCGCCATTCCAGAGTGAAGGTCCGGTCGCCCACTGCGTCGCCGTGCCTACATGTGTCGTTTACAGGGATTTTAAAAGTTGCCAAATTTCAGACAAATGATCTGCGGTCACGTGAAAAATGTTGAATTTTTTTTTTTTTAATATGAAAACCTGCCAACTTTATTTAGTTTTTATGGTTTACAGTCAAGGTTTGACCACATGACTAGGAGCACTGGTTGATCTAGTGTGTGTGTGTGTGTGTGTGTGTCAGTTATAATACTGCCTCTTGTATAAAAATGTTTTAAGAGGGAAAAAAAAAAATCAGAATTATGATAATTGTAAATAACAAAGAAAGAAATTGAGACTTTTTAAATGTTTTTGTAAAGCAGGAAAAACTGCATGTGAGCATTAATTTATTGTCAGTCTTTATGATGTATGCAGTTTCTTTAATAAACTTATTACAAAAATAAACCAGTGTGGAGTCACTCTGATCGGTGTTAAGTATCCATTTGGTTCTGGTTCTGGGTCTGAGGTCCAATTCTTCCAAAGTTCAGTTCAGCCACAAATCCAGATTCCAACGATGTGAAGTCGGGTTTCTTATTCCAAAACATTTTTGCAGTTTCACAGTGGAACAGAGTGGCGGCTCTCTAGAAGGAGGGGATGACTCTTTACACAATCAGCCATAACATTAAAACCACCTTCTTAATACTACCTCTTCAAGACGGGCTTGCTGGAGCGTCTTTATCCCGCCCCTGCGTTCTGGTTTGACACAGTACATGATGGGGGTCTGAGGTGTCCCTCCTCTGAAACAGCAGGTAGTAACAGAGACAGGACAGACATTTTCAAGAAGCTCCAAATCCCCAAATGAAGATGGTCACTTTGCAGCAGCCATAAAGCTAAAGGTGTTAACTGACAGGTAGAGGATCAAAAGTTCTTGATGTTCTGATCTAATAAAGGAATAAAAACACATTTAAGCTTCTGCAACTTCTTCAGAAAGCCCGGACGTTTTTGAGCATGAAACTACGTTTTATGTTTCAACGTAAACCTGGTATAAATGATGACATACATTTCTGATTCTGAATCTTGGGGTTTCCAGAGACTTGGATCACGCCGTACGAGCGGTACCTGTGGATTATTATGGGCCGTTTTGGGGTTTGTTTGTTGTTTTCCATTGCAGAACAAAGCGGTGGACATATCCAGTTTGTTTGGAAGAGAACCGCGACACGGCGAAGCTCCTGAAATGTTTTTGTGCAGCAAGAATCTTCCTTTAGCGTCAGCATGAAGGAGATTGGATAAAGTCTTAGCTTCCGGTATTTGGCGAACTGCTCCTTTAATGTGAAACGCGGCTCGTAGAAAGAAGTCTGTAATGAGTTTTTCACTTCAGTCATGCAGAGACCAGTCCCACTCCCCAGTGGAGCTCAGAGAAAGTCCTGGTGCATCCTGGGAAACGGCTCACTGTTGGCTACACGGCGTGCATCGGAGTGCCGCAGTATTTGTGCCACAAGTCGATGGCTTTGGTCACGATGGCGTCGGTGTTTTCCTGCGGGATCTGGAGGAGAAATAATTGTGATTGTGAGACAACAATTAAGTATTTTAGGGCCGGAAACTTTAGCTGATGATTAATGATGATGTCATCAACGATTGTATCGTCGTCCGATAACTCCTTCCCATTATAATTAAAGTTTTATTACAGTTTAATACTACAAATACATTTTGTTTTTTTTCCACAAAATGCTACTTTGAACGACTTAAGTTTGCATTTCATCTTAAATATTGAGATAAAAGGAAAATAGGTGGTATTGTGGTATAGGTGGTAATAATCTTGCATTCAACTATGTTAGATTTCAGTTATTTATTAAAACAATTTATTGTCTTTATTATTTTTTTTTATAGAAATCTATTTTATTAGTAATTGATCTCATTTATGGTATTTATTTATTATTATCGTTCTCTATGAAAGCATCATTAGGATCCAATCAGCTGATGGATCAGCATCAGAGATGATGAAGATGATGATGATTTTTCCATTTTTTGTATTTGAATTTTTAACCGCTTACATTTTGCTGCAAATTTAAAAAGAAAAAAAGAAGAAGTTATTTCTTTCTAATTTTTAGGTTTTGTCTTAAATTAACCACAATTAAACACATTAAATGCTACAGAAGGGCATTTTCAATCAAATAACAGCTGTCGTCTCATTTCTCTCAAATGATGATGGTGATAATGATGAAGAAGAGTTGTGCCTCATTTCCTTTCATTTCTTTGAATGCCAAACTTTATGAAGACTGCAGCCTGTTCCTCTTCTCTTAAAAGCTGCTATTATCCTCCTGTAGCGGCATTACTGCCCCCTGCTGGTGGTTCTGTGGCATTACTACAAGATGCCAGCAAAAACATGCAGGAAACGTTTTTGGGACGAAACGATTTTATAGCATTAAATTAATTGATTTATAAATAAATTAATATTCAAAAATCAGGGCCAATCACTGACGGAAGCATATTGAAAACGTAAATACATCTAGAGAAGCAGCGGCGGCTCTGCAGAGTCATTCAACGCGGAATAGGGACCATCCATTTTCATAATCAAGCGCCACCAAAAACCTCAATGGGTGAAGTTTGACATGGACACGGTGACGAAATGGAAATTTTCTTTCATGCATCTGTTCTTATAGCCAGACGATCAGCTAACGGTTATCATGTGATCATGTAATAAAAGTGATGGGCCTAGCTGTCGTTTACTCACGTTGCAGAGAAACTTCACCACGCCTTCGGGCCTGGTGATGCCCATCAACATGATCTTGTAGCTGAGCAGAATCTCCAGCGCCACAAACACCAGGATCTTACAGGAGCCACTGATGACTTTGTCCCAAACCCTGAAATAAAAGAAGAGCTCAGTTCATGTGACCAGATGAAGCCTGATGCTCCGTCTTTAAAGGTACAGGATGTAGATTCTGCTGCCGGGGGTCCCTCAGTGGAAGCAGAACACATGGTTTGACCCGGAATGGGATTATGGGAGTCATCGTCTTCTTTATGAACAACCAGCGGTTCTGACATGTTTAGAACCGGGCCGATGGGGGGATGATGTAAACCCACCTCTGCAGGCTGGATTCGGGCAGACAGCCAGCGAAGCAGCGTCTGAACCAGAGGCTGTGGGGGAGCTGAGCGAGGGCGCCGCTGCTCTTCAGGTGATTCAGCAGTCGAGGTTCCTCCTGACTCAGGTAATGCTCCAGGCTCTTGGGCTGCACCACAACACCACAGGAGTTACAATTTGAAGTGGACCCGGATAGAATTCTACATTAATTTCTTACACACAGCAAGGCTCTTGTTTCAACAACATGCAGATTAAAGGGCTGCTGGGATGTTTGACTTTTATTCTGACTTTTGGCTTCTTTTAGACACGATCAAGCAAAACTGACATTTAGAACGAGGGCTCCGCCCATAATACGCTCGGCTGCAAAGCAAATCAAGCGCTCCCTAAACCACTGCCAGATGGATAAGGTCAGGCCGCAGTTATAAAAGGTCAATGTCGATCCTTCAGCCTCAACATTTACTGAATGCTCAGTGTTTCTCCTGGAGGGTGGATCTCACCAGGTGAGGCAGAGAGTCTCCAAACTTTGTCTGGAACTGATTGACAAAAGACTTGATCAGCCAGTAGCAGTCGATGGGGTCGTCCACGATCTCCTCCATTGCTCGACTGATGGAGAGGAAGTCCTCGTTCTCCTCGTCCTAAAAAAAAAACCAGAAGGCCGGGGATCAGAGAGAAATCCGAGCATGACATCATGAACACGGACGCAGGAGCGCTAAACGTCACCGCTCTTCATCTCACCGGGGCGGCGGTCTCAGAGCAGCGTGGGAGCACCTGGTTCTCCAGCTGGTACATGCGCAGGTAGACGTGGGTGGACGGCGTGGAAGAGTTGGTGTATCTCATCACCTCCAGACCCTCCAGCATGTCCTGGTACTGGCCCTTCCTGTAGCCTCCGACCAGAGAGTGGGAGTCGCCGTGAGGAGGTAGGACTCCTGCGGGAGCAGCAGAGAGAGTTGGTTTGGGTTCACACTAGCAGAGGTGGGTGCGAGCAGGAACCCTGATTAGTCCAGCAGGTGTCGCCTCAGAGCTGCGCCAAGTTACAGACAGGTGAGGCTGAATAGAGGAAATGACCTTTGAACCTTTCATGAGGGTGACACCGTTTTGGCTGACGGAACATTCGTGGATGATGTTTATGGATGTGGACATACAGGATAAACTGTTTCTCGCAGAATTCCATAAAACTGCGTGGGATGAATCCCAGAGCCTCTGGGTGGTACCGGGTCCAAACTCCGCCGTAAGAAAATGTTGTACCTTTTGAAGGTTCCAAAATAAATAAGTTGATATTTGACCCTAGACTTTAACTTCTCTGACCACCAGCTGGTCGGTTTACGGTTGTTGTTCATCAGACATGAATGCAGAGAGAAGAAAAGTGTAAAACAGAGAACCAGGAATGAAAAACAAAAACTGTCTGCGGAAAATGTCTCGTATGAGCAGCTACAGAAAATAAATGAATGAATGTCCAGAACAAGCTGAGTTAGAGACTCATCATCTCTCTCTCTACCCAGAGTCTTCTTCATCTCTCTCGCTATCCAGAGTCTTCTTCATCTCTCTCTCTACCCAGAGTCTTCTTCATCTCTCTCTCTACCCGATTGTCTTCTTCATCTCTCTCTCTACCCGATTGTCTTCTTCATCTCTCTCTCTACCCGATTGTCTTCTTCATCTCTCTTTCTACCCAGAGTCTTCTTCATCTCTCTCTCTACCCAGAGTCTTCTTCATCTCTCTCTCTATCCAGTCTTCTTCATCTCTCTCTCTACCCGATTATCTTCCTCATCTATCTCTCTCTACCCGATTGTCTTCTTCATCGTTATCTCTCTACCCGATTGTCTTCATCATCTCTCTCTCTCTCTCTCTCTACCCGATTGTCTTCTTCATCGTTATCTCTCTACCCGATTGTCTTCATCATCTCTCTCTCTCTCTCTCTACCTGATTGTCTTCTTCATCTCTCTCTCTCTACCCGATTATCTTCTTCATCTATCTCTCTACCCGATTGTCGTCTTCATCTCTCTCTCTCTACCCAATTGTCTTCATCATCTCTCTCTCTCTACCCGATTATCTTCATCATCTCTCTCTGTCTACCCGATTATCTTCATCATCTCTCTCTGTCTACCCGATTGTCTTCATCATCTCTCTCTGTCTTTACCCAATTGTCTTCATCATCTCTCTCTGTCTTTACCCAATTGTCTTCATCATCTCTCTCTCTCTACCCGATTATCTTCTACATCTCTCTCTCTCTCTACCCGATTGTCTTCATCATCTCTCTCTCTCTCTACCCGATTGTCCTCTACATCTCTCTCTCTACCCGATTGTCCTCTACATCTCTCTCTCTCTCTCTCTCCACCCCATTGATTTTGAGACAGTGTTGGGACAAACTGAGTTGTTGGGGAACACTAATAAGTTTAAGATTATATAGTTTGCTGCAGTAAGGGTGTCATAAATTAGCTTGTGAGAGGTTAGCCTTAGTGCTGACCTGAGTTTGAACTGAAATATCTTCTCAGTAAAGTATTTCTTTTATAAAATCCAAGCTTTGCAACCGTTATCAACGCATTTTAACTGTTTCGTCAAATGAAGGCTATATTTTTGCACACAGGCTAATCTAATAGAATAAGTTTTAACTGTATTTTCTTACTTATGCAGACTCATCATTTATACACCAACACCCAAAAATAAATAAATAAATAAATACACCTGTATGATCCCTAACACAAATGTGTGTGTTAGGGATCTTATGTGTGTATCTCTTACCCAACAATACTTTCCACACATGGGTTCTATACATGGAGGGGAGGGGGAACCTCTGACTGAAGGTGCTCAGCTTTTCCAGATCTGTTGAAAGAGTGAGAACATTTGTTACAAGACAAGAACTGCATAAAAACTCTACCTAAATCTGTTGAGATGTAACGCAGAACTAAATATATCCAGGCTTCTTGGAAATCAATATCCAAACTGGGGTGATAAAGGTGTGAGGAGTTATCTGTGACAGAAGAGACGCAGCAGGAGTGAAGGGAGAAGTTTACGAGATTGATGAGAGATATATCATTATTTCATTTGAGCATTTTTTGTCTTGTTTATAGGCTCATTAAGGTGTTTCAGCGGCTACTTTTTGGATCATTCTAGACATTGCAATTACAAGACATTTGATTTTAATTTAAGAATGGCTTTATTATCAATGCAGTACATCATTTTCATGGGATATATATAACATTGGAACCAATGCTGTCCCTGACACCAAACTATTCCTGCAGGTCGGCTGAAGAAATCCATCGTTCAATGTGTCAGAGCCTGTTTTTTTTTTTACAAAAACAATGTATGGCAGGTGATTGTAATGTTCTGACTAATTCCTGTTCGTAAATGCACCGTTACCTACCGAGAGGATTATCCTTGAGTAATATTTCCAGTGATTTCTTCTCCTCCACTCCTCTGAAGCCCACCTTCTCATAGTATGCAGAGCGGAAATTTCTCTGAGGGTCGTCAGCCATGCTCCCACCTAGTTAGTGACACCGAAACATTAGTTTGATCTTATTTTCGCTGCGACATGAGGAGAAAAAAAAACGGTGCCAAACCCTAAAGCAAGTATCTGTATTTATCTTTATAACATATGGTGATTTGGTGTAGAGTAACGAGTTTACAGATAGTTTTAAAGAGGGTACATGTTAGAAAACAGCATTAGGGACAAATAGTTCGGAAGCTAACAGGGTAGCAATGGCGCAGCTTTTAATAAATTCAAGCTAAAACAAATGTAGGTTAACATATGTGCGTAAAACAGGCAAGTTCGCCTACCGTAATGCTAAGTTTCACGCTTTTAGTTGAATAGCCTCCAGGTTGAAGCTGAAGTGTTTTACTTAGCTATCTACATAACGTCAGCCACAGTTCTAACGTTAACGTTGGGGCAGCAGGTGCGACGCATTCGTTACGACAATTAACGGAAATAGATTAAATAACGTTTAGGTGAGACCAGTGACTCCATACAAACAAAAAGTTAGCTACGGTCTGCTACATGCTAATCACTGCTGTTGTTTTGCCGATATGCATCCGGTTATACATGTCAAAATAAAATACAAATATGCAAATTGTCTGATACTACGGCATTACATTGGCATAATCAGTACATTAAACATATTTCCGCCTCAAAAGTAATTTCTCATGACTTTTTGATAATAAATTTTGCGTATACGATGAATAAACAAATGGTAACGTTCATAAATGCTTTTATTGTGAAGGTTAGTTTTTATTCCAGTGTCATTTCTCCTTCCTCTACGTGACGTCAGTCAGAGCTCTAACGTTTACTTTAGCGCAGTTTGTACGAAGCACTAGTCACCGTAATTACCGTATTGAGATTGAATTCCATTAATTCACGGTTTCTCGTAAACCGACATTTCCATTTTATAAAACAAATATATGCGACTCGACTTGCTACATGCTAATCGCTATTGCTGTCTTGCCAGACCACATCCGATTAAAATAATAAATTAAATTAAATTTAAAACCGAAATACAAATTATCTTATACGGCCAGTGTTGTCTACTGACAAAACCAACTCATCTTAATATTATATCCTTTTTTATCGATTTATTCATGCTTGATTGGACTAAATAGGACTTTATTTGGAAGGTAATCCCAAACAGGGCAGGTATTGCTTCCGTTGTAATTTCTTCTCCTCTGATTGGCCAAGATTAAACACTTTTCTTTAGGACATTAATTTTAATACATTTTTAAGTCAATGAGTTGTAAGATTTTCATTTCAGTAATTTACACTCTTTTAACAACCACTAATTTTGTGGTTAAGCACTTTTTTTGACTTCCTAAATTATGAATCAAACAACACTGAAAACAATTTATTTTTGCAACATTTACATATTATTTTGTTTTGGAACATGCCAATTGTTTATACAACATAATTATACTTGGTTCTTGTATCTATCTTTTGTGGGTTAAATAATTGCCTATTCAATTGTTACTAATGAATCCCGGTTGACAAATTACCACTTTTACAGAAGCTAACAGAAATCCAAATACAGAATTTATCCACTCTGTTATTTGCTGTTGTGTAGTGTTCTTTAATTGAAGCATGTCCAAATACCCAAAATGTACATATTTGTTTATATATATATGTATACGTATGTATATGTCTATTGCATGTTTTTATTGATAACATTGAACGATACACTTTTGAAGTTATGTGATATCATATGTTAAAGATCAAAATTGCCTTGATTCAAAGTGAAATTGTCCATAAATGTGAGCAGTCAAGAATAAAATGAGAAAAAAAACCCTCAAAGGTAAATCCTTTATTTTGAGAAATTTGAGAAACTGAGACAAAATTCGAAAAGCTAAACAGCAAGAAACCAAAGGCTAACATCTGATTGAGTAGAAAAAACTAAAATAAATGTAATTAAGCAGATATATAAAACCCAACCTTGCCTTCCACCTCTCACACAACAGGCATATTATATATCAATGACATGTAAAAAGAACACCATTATGCTGCCAATGCAAAGCGTAAGAAAACATCATGTTCCATGAAAAATTCCTAAAATGTTTTTCAAATATGTGCTCGCAAAATAACAACAACCATACTGAGCACATGTAGTTTCGCTGATTATTACATTCACATCCACTTCAATTTGAATCCTAATACCTTGGCTGCTGTTAATACTTCTGCTAATATATCTCGGTACAGTTAATTTTCATAATCACCATTGCAAAACCAAAGCTAAAAACCGAAGCTATCCAAAAAAAAAAAAGTTCTCCGATATTCTACAGATTTTCTTTCCTACACAAGCAAAATACTCTAGAGTTACTCTGATTCTTTGGCAAGAAAAGAGCATAAATGTGGAGCACCATTATTTATCTGGTGGATAAGAAGGTGGTGGTGCTGGTTTTACTGTAGCGACTGGTGGATGAGGAGGTGGGGGAACCTAAGTCCAAACTGCCCCTGCGGGAGCCTCGATGTGAGCCACTCCTGGATCCAGTAGAGGAACCTGGGGCAGAGGCAACATTGTAAGGACTGCTGATTCCCCTGGAAGACACAGATGATGCTTGGAGCATTTTCACTCCGGTGCTTTCCTCCACCATGCAATTATCCAGAGCTTCCTTGTAGGAGATTTTGAGTTTGCTCTTAGGGCAGGTCAAGTTCTTGGTGTGATTGCTGACGTCTTGGAGCTTATGTGCTGCCCTTTCATCCAGCCAGCCCATCTTCAAAGCATCTGCTATGGTTCTTCTACAGTCCATTACAGGGTCATAAAGCCCCCCTGTGGCAAACTGAAACTCCATAAACCTCTGGCCTGCTTCATAAGGCAGCCAAGTCTCCTTCATAGCCTGCGCTAGAGACATCTTCCTTCTGGTTTTTACATCTTCAAAGCCAATGTAGGCTTTCTGGGCAGGCTTGAGGTTAGTGGCCATTCTGTCGTTTATTATCCCTAAGCGGGAGGCCTCTTGTATCCCCATTCTTTGGCCATTTCTGGGATTGACTATTCCTCCTGTGCAGGCCTGGGCCTCCAGTAGTCTCTGGGCAGTGATGGAGTCCAACAGTCCACGATTTAAAGCCTCTGTGACGTTTATCTTCTCGAGAGCATCGGTGTCAAAGATGGCACCCACAGGTTGCTGTTCCGCTGCTGTTTCAACAGGGGAGGCCAGATTGATAGATACACTGGATAAGTTCCTGAAGGAGCCAGGAGAGCCTTCAGATGAGGTATTAAATGCAGTGTTATGTTCTGTGACAGTCGTACTTTTTCTTGTGGTTACCCTTGAGATAGTAGAAGCTGAGGTTACTGATGAGCCAAATAAGGATGACGATGCTGAAGCCCCTGATGATGGAATTGGGGCTTCTGATGTTCTTAAAGCTGATGATGATGTTATTGAAGACATATTCGGAGATGCTGATGTACTTGACGCAGACATGCCTTGTGAGGCTGATGTTCTTGAAGCAGACTGGCCTTGTGGTGCTGATGTTCTTGATGCAGACATATCTTCTGACGCTGTTATACTTCTTGAAGACATGCCTTGTGATGCTGATATACTTGATGAAGACATGCCTTGTGGTGCTGATGTTCTTGAAGCAGACATGCCTTGTGATGCTGATGTTCTTGAAGCAAATGATGATGTCACTGAAGATGTACCGGAAGCTGCTGATGATGATCCATGTTTGGCGTTCTTCCTGATAATATCTGCAAATTGAGTAAGGGTGATGTCGCGCGCTTTGTAGCGATCAAAATCTGCTTGACTAATTACCTTCTTTTCAAGGAGGTCAGTGATATCAAACTCTCTTCCAGTCTTCCTATCAATGATAACAAACCGCGTGGACCCATCAGGATCAGTGATAGTGATCTCTTCCCACTCGCACTCCTGCTCAGAGAGCTCCACATAAGTGTCATAGTCAATATATCCTTTGCTATATGCCTCATGTACTGTCATCTCTTTGTTAGTCGCCGGGTCGATAATTACCACCCTCCGCTTCCTGAATGTGTTCTTCATAATGGACTCTTTCTTTGTCTTTTCCAGGATAGGTAAAAGGATGAGGCCAGTCTTCTTATCCGTGATGCAACGTTTCTTGAGCTCCAGATAGGTGAGGTTTTCTTCTGTGTTTGGGTCAAAGAAACCCTTAGAGTCAGCACTCCGGCCGGTCAGGGAGTTGTTCATTTTCTCATCAAAGTAACCTCTCTTGTAGGCTACATTCACATCAATGCGATGGCTGTGTTTAGGGTCAATGATACCACCGCTGGCAATCTGAGCCTCTAGCAGACGGATGCCATGTCCTTTCTCCACGAGACCTCTCTCTATGGCCTGGAAGAGGGAGATAGTATTGTCAGTACCAGGGAGTTTGTATCCGGTCACGGCCTTCTCTGCTGAGAGCAGTTTGTCCTGAAGCTCTGGCCCAAATAGCCTTCTATTGTAGGCATCGCTGACTGTCAGGTAAAGGTTGTTGACAGGATCAACTATGAAACCTGAGGCAGCTTGAGCCTCAAGCAGTGTCAGTGTCATCCCAGATTGCAGTAGGCCATCTTTCATGGCTTGATAGATGGGCATTACTTTGTCGCTGTCTTCATCATAGACTCCCGCTATGCAGGCAGAACCCCTCAGGTAGGAGCGCAGACGGTCTTCAATGTCATGGCTTGTCAACGTTCCCTCTCTCAGTCGATCCATATCAGAAGGTTCCAGCAGGTTAGCATCGACCAAATCTATGACTGACACCTCGTCCCTGAGCCCCTGGACAGTTAATGGCTTTTTAGGTTCAGGGAGAAGCAAAAGACCTGTGTTTGGATCTGCTTTGCATTTTTTCTTTAGAGATATATAGGTGGTTGGTTGTTGGGTGTCTGGGTCCACATAGCACTCAGGAGACTGATTCAGGGCATCATATAGCTCCTCATCTATGAGAGCCCTATTCAAAGCAATGTCTTTTGGTAGGAAGATACCCAGGACAGGGTCCAAAATACCCCCTACAGACTGTTGAGCTTGAAGTATACGTAGAGTTGTGTCCTTACTGATTAATCTCTTCTTCATGGCCTGGCCCACCGACAGGAGCTTGGCAGTATTTGGGTCTCTGTAACCTATAGTAGCAGCCTCAGCTGCCAACAACTTTGATTCATCCTCTTTATCAATTATTCCTTTGGCAAATGCTTCTTTTACTGACAGTTTCTGATTGGTTCTAGGGTCAACAATGTAGCCTGTAGCTGCCTGAGCAACCAGCAGCATGTCAGCAATGTAAGAGGGCATAATCTTCTTTTTCTTTGCCTCGACAAATGACATTTTCTTTAAAGGTCCAGCTGCCACACCAGCAACTGGCCCTGTCCCCTTTAGGAAGACCTTCTTATCTACAGACACTTCTTCGACGGTTTTCGTACCCTTCAATAGCTGGTCAAATGTTAGTTTGTCAAGGACCCCACAGTCAAGCAACTGTTGTGCTGTTACCATTTTACGGATGCTGGAAAACTGTAGTGTGGAAGGGTCAATGTTCTCAGGGACTGGCAGAAGTATCAGGCCTGTGTACTCAATTTTGCTTTTATTCTTTAGAGCCCCATAGCTGGTGTATAAGTCAGTGTCTGGGTCAAGATAATACGCAGATTCCATACTTAGTGTATGGTACAAGTCCTCATCCAAGAGGTTTTTCTTTATAGCTGTGTCTTTAGGAAGGAAAACACTGAGGTTTGGATCCAGAATGCCCCCTGCAGAAAGCTGAGCCTGCAGAAATCTTAGCCCAGTCTTCCTATCAATGAATGCCTTCTTCATTGCTTCATACACTGAAAGAGGTTTTGTTGTGTTTGGGTCCTGGTAGCCCACAGCAGCAGCTTCTGCTTCTAAGAGTCTGTCTCGATCCCTCTTATCCACCACTCCTCTGGAACATGCTTCTTCTACAGTTAGCTTTTGATTGCTTGAGGTGTCAATGATGTGCCCTGTAGCAGCCTGGGCATCCAGTAGCAAATCTGCACTCTCTGTGGGCATGAGTAACTTCTTCTTGGCCTCTGACAACAGCATTTTCCCCAAAGGCCCAGCTGCCACTCCAGCTATTGATCCTGTCCCCTTTAGAAAGACCTTTTTATCCAAAGATACTTCAGCCACAGTTTTCTCTCCCTTCATTAGTTGTTCAAATGTTTTTTCGTCCAGTATCCCACAGTCAAGCAACTGCTGAGCTGTTACTGGCTTTCTCACACCATCAAAGATTAGTTTGGAAGGGTCTACTGTCTCAGAGATTGGCAAAAGCAGCAGACCTGTGTGAGGCTCTATTCGGCATCTTTTCTTCAGTGCTCCATAACTGGAATCTTGCTCAGTGTCTGGATCAAGGTAACATTTGGGACTCTGGTTTAGCGTTTGACTGAGGTTTTCATCCAAAAGGTTCCGCTTGATAGCTATATCTCTCGGGAAGAACACACTGAGATTGGGGTCTAAGATGCCTCCGACAGACTCCTGAGCCTGCAGGTGGCGTAGGGCAGTCTTCCTGTCAATCATTCCCTTGTTCATGGCCTCAAACACTGAGAGCGTCTTGGCTGAATCAGGAATGTTGAATCCAACAGCAGCAGCCTCTGCTTCCAATAATCTGTCACGATCCCTTATGTCAACTATTCCTCTGGCACATGCGTCCTCTACTTTGAGCTTCCCATCATTTTGAGTGTCAATGATGCCGCCCGTGGCAGCCTGAGCATCCAGTAGCAAATTTACACTATCTTCAGACAGGAGCTTCTGTTTCTTGGCTTCGGACAAAGACATTTTACCTTGACGTCCAGTGGTCACTCCAGCAATGGGTTCAGTCCCCTTCAGATAGACCATCTTTTCCTGAGATACTATATGAACGGTCCTCTCCCCTTTCAATAACTGATTGTATGTTGACTTGTCAAGAATTCCACAGTCAAGCAGCTGCTGGGTTGAGACAGGCTTGCGAACACCTTCAAACATCAACTTGGAAGGGTCTTTCCTCTCAATGATTGGCAGAAGTATCAGGCCTGTGTACTCAATTTTGCTTTTATTCTTTAAAGCCCCATAGCTGGTGTATAAGTCAGTGTCTGGGTCAAGATAATATGCGGGCTTCATGCTTAGAGTATTGTAGAGATCTTCATTCAAAAGGTTTTTCTTTATAGCTGTGTCTTTAGGAAGGAAAACACTGAGGTTTGGATCCAGAATGCCCCCTGCAGAAAGCTGAGCCTGCAGAAATCTTAGCCCAGTCTTCCTATCAATGAATCCCTTCTTCATTGCTTCATACACTGAAAGAGGTTTGGTTGTGTTTGGGTCCTGGTAGCCCACAGCAGCAGCTTCTGCTTCTAAGAGTCTGTCTCGATCCCTACTATCCACCACTCCTCTGGAACATGCTTCCTCTACAGTTAGCTTTTGATTGGTTGAGGTGTCAATGATGTGCCCTGTAGCAGCCTGGGCATCCAGTAGCAAATCTGCACTCTCTGTGGGCATGAGTAACTTCTTCTTGGCCTCTGACAACAGCATTTTCCCTAAAGGCCCAGCTGCCACGCCAGCTATTGATCCTGTCCCCTTTAGAAAGACCTTTATGTCCAGCGACACCTCCGCCACAGTTTTCTCTCTCTTAATTAGTTGTTCAAATGTTTTTTTTTCCAGTATCCCACAATCAAGCAACTCCTGGGCTGTTATGGGCTTTCGTACACCATCAAAGATTAGTTTGGAAGGGTCTTCTGTCTCATTGATTGGCAAAAGCAGCAGACCTGTGTGAGCCTCTATTCGGCATCTTTTCTTCAGTGCTCCATAACTGGAATCTTGCTCAGTGTCTGGGTCAAGGTAACATTTGGGACTCTGGTTTAGAGTTTGACTGAGGTTTTCATCCAAAAGGTTCCGCTTGATAGCTCCATCTCTCGGGAAGAACACACTGAGATTGGGGTCTAAGATGCCTCCGACAGACTCCTGAGCCTGCAGGTGGCGTAGGGCAGTCTTCCTGTCAATCATTCCCTGCTTCATGGCCTCAAACACTGAGAGACACTTGGCTGAACCAGGAATCTTGTATCCAATAGCAGCAGCCTCTGCTTCCAATAATCTGTCACGATCCCTTATGTCAACTATTCCTCTGGCATATGCGTCCTCTACTTTGAGCTTTTGATCGGCAAAAGTGTCAATGATGCCGCCCGTGGCAGCCTGGGCATCCAGTAGCAAATCTGCACTATCTTCAGACAGGAGCTTCTGGTTCTTGGCTTTGGACAGAGACATTTTACCTAGGCGTCCAGAGACCACTCCAGCAACAGGTCCAGTCCCTTTCAAATAGACCATCTTTTCTTGAGATACCACTTGAACGCTTTTCTCACCTTTTACTAACTGGTTGTATGTTAACTTGTCAAGAACTCCACAGTCAAGCAGCTGCTGGGTTGAGACAGGCTTGCGAACACCTTCAAACATCAACTTGGAAGGGTCTTTCCTCTCAATGATTGGCAGAAGTATCAGGCCTGTGTACTCAATTTTGCTTTTATTCTTTAAAGCCCCATAGCTGGTGTTTAAGTCAGTGTCTGGGTCAAGGTAATACGCGGGCTCCATGCTTAGAGTATTGTAGAGATCTTCATTCAAAAGGTTTTTCTTTATAGCTGTGTCTTTAGGAAGAAAAACACTGAGGTTTGGATCCAGAATGCCCCCTGCAGAAAGCTGAGCCTGCAGAAATCTTAGCCCAGTCTTTCTATCAATTAATCCCTTCTTTATTGCCTCAAACACTGAAAGAGGTTTGGCAGTGCTTGGATCTCTATAACCCACAGCAGCAGCTTCTGCTTCTAAGAGTCTGTCTCGATCCCTTTTATCCACCACTCCTCTGGAACATGCTTCCTCTACAGTTAGCTTTTGATTGCTTGAGGTGTCAATGATGTGCCCTGTAGCAGCCTGGGCATCCAGTAGCAAATCGGCACTCTCTGTGGGCATGAGTAACTTCTTCTTGGCCTCTGCCAACAGCATTTTCCCTAAAGGCCCAGCTGCCACTCCAGCTATTGATCCTGTCCCCTTTAGAAAGACCTTTATGTCCAGCGACACCTCCGCCACAGTTTTCTCTCTCTTCATTAGTTGTTCAAATGTTTTTTTGTCCAGTATCCCACAATCAAGCAACTCCTGGGCTGTTATGGGCTTTCGTACACCATCAAAGATTAGTTTGGAAGGGTCTTCTGTCTCATTGATTGGCAAAAGCAGCAGACCTGTGTGAGGCTCTATTCGGCATCTTTTCTTCAGTGCTCCATAACTGGAATCTTGCTCAGTGTCTGGGTCAAGGTAACAATTGGGACTCTGGTTTAGCGTTTGACTGAGGTTTTCATCCAAAAGGTTCCGCTTGATAGCTCCATCTCTCGGGAAGAACACACTGAGATTGGGGTCTAAGATGCCTCCGACAGACTCCTGAGCCTGCAGGTGGCGTAGGGCAGTCTTCCTGTCAATCATTCCCTGCTTCATGGCCTCAAACACTGAGAGACACTTGGCTGAACCAGGAATCTTGTATCCAATAGCAGCCGCCTCTGCTTCCAATAATCTGTCACGATCCCTTATGTCAACTATTCCTCTGGCACATGCGTCCTCTACTTTGAGCTTTTGATCGGCAAAAGTGTCAATGATGCCGCCCGTGGCAGCCTGGGCATCCAGTAGCAAATCTGCACTATCTTCAGACAGGAGCTTCTGGTTCTTTGCTTTGGACAGAGACATTTTACCTTGGCGTCCAGAGACCACTCCAGCAACCGGTCCAGTCCCTTTCAAATAGACCATCTTTTCTTGAGATACCACTTGAACGCTTTTCTCACCTTTCAATAACTGATTGTATGTTAACTTGTCAAGAACTCCGCAGTCAAACAGCTGCTGGGTTGAGACAGGCTTGCGAACACCTTCAAACATCAACTTGGAAGGGTCTTTCCTCTCAATGATTGGCAGAAGTATCAGGCCTGTGTACTCAATTTTGCTTTTATTCTTTAAAGCCCCATAGCTGGTGTATAAGTCAGTGTCTGGGTCAAGGTAATACGCGGGTTCCGTGCTTAGAGTATTGTAAAGATCTTCGTCCAAAAGTTTTTTCTTTATAGCTGTGTCTTTAGGAAGGAAAACACTGAGGTTTGGATCCAGAATGCCCCCTGCTGACAGCTGAGCTTGTAGAAATCTTAGCCCAGTCTTCTTGTCAATTAATCCCTTCTTTATTGCCTCAAACACTGAAAGAGGTTTGGCAGTGCTTGGATCTCTATAACCCACAGCAGCAGCTTCTGCTTCTAAGAGTCTGTCTCGATCCCTTTTATCCACCACTCCTCTGGAACATGCTTCCTCTACAGTTAGCTTTTGATTGCTTGAGGTGTCAATGATGTGCCCTGTAGCAGCCTGGGCATCCAGTAGCAAATCGGCACTCTCTGTGGGCATGAGTAACTTATTCTTGGCCTCTGCCAACAGCATTTTCCCTAAAGGCCCAGCTGCCACTCCAGCTATTGATCCTGTCCCCTTTAGAAAGACCTTTATGTCCAACGACACCTCTGCCACAGTTTTCTCTCTCTTCATTAGTTGTTCAAATGTTTTTTTGTCCAGTATCCCACAATCAAGCAACTCCTGGGCTGTTATGGGCTTTCGTACACCATCAAAGATTAGTTTGGAAGGGTCTTCTGTCTCATTGATTGGCAAAAGCAGCAGACCTGTGTGAGGCTCTATTCGGCATCTTTTCTTCAGTGCTCCATAACTGGAATCTTGCTCAGTGTCTGGGTCAAGGTAACATTTGGGCCTCTGGTTTAGCGTTTGACTGAGGTTTTCATCCAAAAGGTTCCGCTTGATAGCTCCATCTCTCGGGAAGAACACACTGAGATTGGGGTCTAAGATGCCTCCGACAGACTCCTGAGCCTGCAGGTGGCGTAGGGCAGTCTTCCTGTCAATCATTCCCTGCTTCATGGCCTCAAACACTGAGAGACACTTGGCTGAACCAGGAATCTTGTATCCAATAGCAGCCGCCTCTGCTTCCAATAATCTGTCGAGATCCCTTATGTCAACTATTCCTCTGGCACATGCGTCCTCTACTTTGAGCTTTTGATCGGCAAAAGTGTCAATGATGTGGCCCGTGGCAGCCTGGGCATCCAGTAGCAAATCTGCACTTTCTTCAGACAGGAGCTTCTGGTTCTTGGCTTTGGACAGAGACATTTTACCTTGACGTCCAGTGGTCACTCCAGCAACCGGTCCAGTCCCTTTCAAATAGACCATCTTTTCTTGAGATACCACTTGAACGCTTTTCTCACCTTTCAATAACTGATTGTATGTTAACTTGTCAAGAACTCCACAGTCAAGCAGCTGCTGGGTTGAGACAGGCTTGCGAACACCTTCAAACATCAACTTGGAAGGGTCTTTCCTCTCAATGATTGGCAGAAGTATCAGGCCTGTGTACTCAATTTTGCTTTTATTCTTTAAAGCCCCATAGGTGGTGTATAAGTCAGTGTCTGGGTCAAGGTAATACGCGGGTTCCGTGCTTAGAGTATTGTAAAGATCTTCGTCCAAAAGTTTTTTCTTTATAGCTGTGTCTTTAGGAAGGAAAACACTGAGGTTTGGATCCAGAATGCCCCCTGCTGACAGCTGAGCTTGTAGAAATCTTAGCCCAGTCTTCTTGTCAATTAATCCCTTCTTTATTGCCTCAAACACTGAAAGAGGTTTGGCAGTGCTTGGATCTCTATAACCCACAGCAGCAGCTTCTGCTTCTAAGAGTCTGTCTCGATCCCTTTTATCCACCACTCCTCTGGAACATGCTTCCTCTACAGTTAGCTTTTGATTGCTTGAGGTGTCAATGATGTGCCCTGTAGCAGCCTGGGCATCCAGTAGCAAATCTGCACTCTCTGTGGGCATGAGTAACTTCTTCTTGGCCTCTGACAACAGCATTTTCCCTAAAGGTCCAGCTGCCACTCCAGCTATTGATCCTGTCCCCTTTAGAAATACTTTTTTGTCCAACGACACCTCCGCCACAGTTTTCTCTCCTTTCATTAGTTGGCTAAATGTTGGTTTGTCAAGGATCCCACAATCAAGCAACTGCTGAGCTGTAATGGGCTTTCGTACACCATCAAAGATTAGTTTGGAAGGGTCTTCTGTCTCAGTGACTGGCAAAAGCAGTAGACCTGTGTGAGGCTCTATTCGGCATCTTTTCTTCAGTGCTCCATAACTGGAATCTTGCTCAGTGTCTGGATCAAGGTAGCATTTGGGACTCTGGTTTAGAATTTGACTGAGGTTCTCATCCAAAAGATTTAGCTTGACAGCTGTATGTCGGGGGAGGAATACACTGAGATTGGGATCGAGAATGCCTCCGACAGAGTCCTGGGCCTGTAGTAGCCGGAGCCCAGTCTTACGGTCAATTACACCCTTCTTCATGGCCTCAAACACTGATAGAGGCTTGGCTGAACTTGGATCATTGTATCCCGTAGCAGCAGCTTCTGCTTCCAATAATCTATCCCTATCCCTAATATCCACCACCCCTCTGTTACATGCTTCCTCTACAGTCAGCTTTTGATTGGTTATGGGGTCAATAATGTGGCCTGTTGCAGCCTGTGCTTCCAGTAGTATAGCTGCACAGTCTTCAGACAGGAACATCTGTTTCTTGGCTTCTGACAGAGACATCTTTCCTTGATTCCCAGCTATAACTCCAGCGATAGGCCCAGTCCCCTTCAGATTGATGTTTTTGTCAGCAGATACATTTGGGACAGTTTTCCTTCCCTTTTCTAAATCTTTATATGTTGGCTTGTCCATCACACCACAATCAACCAGCTGCTTGGCGGTGACAGGTTTCCGAACCCCATCAAAAACAAGGTTGGATGGGTGGACCTTCTCTGGTATAGGAAGAAGCAGAAGGCCGGTGTGTGGCTCCATCTTACATCGCCTCTTCAGTGACATATATGTTACTCCTTCCTCACTTTCTGGGTCCAGATAAAGTTCAGGCCTCTGATTCAGAGCATGATAAATGTCAGTATCAATTAAGTTGCGCTCCACCGCTGTGTCTTTGGGAAGGAAAACACTGAGCTCAGGATCTAGGATTCCCCCCACAGAGTCTTGGGCTTGCAGCAGACGAAGTGTTTGGTTCTCGTCAATCAGTCCTTTCTTCATGGCTTGAAATACTGAAAGCAGTTTTCTTATGCTATGGCCACGATATCCTACAGCTGCAGCTTCTGCTGTCAATAACCTGTCTCTGTCTTCTTCATCAATCACACCTTGGTTACACGCCTCGTCAACTGTCAACTTTTGATTAGTTCTGGGATCAATTATGTGACCTGTGGCAGCCTGGGCTTCCAGTAGCAGATCCGCGGTATCTGATGGCAGGAGATTCTCTTTCTTTGCTTCGGTGAAAGTCATTTTGTATACCGGCCCAGTTATAGAACCTGGACCTTTTGAATCTCCAATTATCACCCCAGCTATAGGGCCTGTCCCTTTCAGACTGACTTTTTTGTCTGCAGACACCTCTGGGACAGTTTTCTTTCCTTTTTGTAGATCTTTATATGTTGGCTTGTCCAGCACACCACAATCAACCAGCTGCTTGGCGGTGACAGGTTTCCGAACACCATCAAAGACAAGGCTTGAGGGGTCTACTCTCTCTGGGATTGGCAGAAGTAGGAGGCCGGTGTGTGGCTCCATCTTACATCGCCTTTTCAGTGACATATATGTTACTCCTTCCTCATTTTCTGGGTCCAGATAGAGTTCAGGCCTCTGACTCAGTGAATGACAAATGTCATTATCAATCAAGTTGCGCTCCACTGCTGTGTCTTTGGGAAGGAAAACACTGAGCTCAGGATCTAAGATTCCCCCCACAGAGTCTTGGGCTTGCAGCAGACGAAGTGTTTGGTTCTCGTCAATCAGTCCTTTCTTCATGGCTTGAAATACTGAAAGCGGTTTTCTTATGCTATGGCCACGATATCCTACAGCTGCAGCTTCCGCTGCCAATAACCTCTCTCTGTCTTCTTCATCAATCACACCTTGGTTACACGCCTCGTCAACTGTCAACTTTTGATTAGTTCTGGGATCAATTATGTGGCCTGTGGCAGCCTGGGCTTCCAGTAGCAGATCCGCGGTATCTGATGGCAGGAGATTCTCTTTCTTTGCTTCGGTGAAAGTCATTTTGCATACGGGTCCAGTTATAGAACCTGGACCTTTTGAATCTCCAATTATAACCCCAGCTATCGGGCCTGTCCCTTTCAGACTGACTTTTTTGTCTGCAGACACCTCTGGGACAGTTTTCTTTCCTTTTTCTAGATCTTTGTATGTTGGCTTGTCCAGCACACCACAATCAACCAGCTGCTTGGCGGTGACAGGTTTCCGAACACCATCAAAGACGAGGTTTGAGGGGTCTACTCTCTCTGGGATAGGAAGGAGCAGAAGGCCGGTGTGTGGCTCTACCTTACATCTCCTCTTCAGGGACATATAGGTTATACCTTCCTCACTCTCTGGGTCCAGGTAGAGTTGAGGTCTCTGTTTCAGAGCTCGATATATATCATCATCAACTAAGTCTCGCTCCACTGCTTTGTCTTTGGGAAGGAAAACACTGAATACAGGATCTAGGATGCCCCCAACAGACTCCTGGGCTTGAAGCAGGCGAAGTGTTGTGTTCTTGTCGATTAATCCTTTCTTCAAGGCCTGAAATACTGACAATGGTTTTCTTGTACCAGGACTATTATATCCCACAGCTGCAGCTTCTGCTGCCAATAACCTCTCTCTGTCTTCTTCATCAACCACACCTTGATTACACGCCTCGTCAACTGTCAACTTCTGATTAGTCCTGGGGTCAATTATGTGTCCTGTGGCAGCCTGGGCATCCAGTAGAAGATCAACACTATCTGGTGGCAGGATATTGTCTTTCTTGGCTTCGGCAAAAGTAATTTTGCTTATGGGTCCAGTTATAGACCCTGAACCTTTTGGACCTTCAAGTATCACCCCTGCTATTGGGCCTGTCCCTTTAAGGCTGATTTTTTTGTCAGTTGAAACATCAGGGACAGTCCTGTGGCCCATCATGAGCTGATTAAAGGTTGGTTTGTCCAAAACACCACAGTCAAGCAGCTGGTTTGCTGTGACTGATTTGCGGACTCCATCAAAAACCAAATCGGACGCATCCAAGGTTGAGGGTTCTCTACCTCTCATCAGTTCAGTTTCCATAGTTTGTCGGACAACGGTCACCTCTTGCAGTTCTTTCTGGATTCCTACCATCTTAATTCTATATGTCTCCTCCAGTTCCTTGAGTTCCCTCGTCAGCCTGTTTATCTCACTTCTGAAATCGTTCTTTTCCCTCTCCAAACGTTCCTTCTCCGTATCGTATTGCCTGATCAGGCTCTGCTTACTATCATACTGGTCTTTCCAGTGATCCAAATCCCTCGTCAACCTCTCATTCTCCTCCTGCAGTCGCTGCTTATTGCGAAGCTCCACTTCCTGGGACAGTTTGACACGACTGAGTTCCTCCTCTAGCCTTAGAAAGCGGTCCCCGTCCTTATCTGACAGCTGCCGTTTGAGCAGCAGAGCGTCTCTCTCCACCACGATCTCTCTGTACTGGGACTGAAGGGTTTGCGTCATGACCGTTGTCTGGAGGGAGGGAAATGAAGAGAGAAAGAGCAGAGAGAGAAAAAGGTTAGTCAATTTTATAAAAAAAAGACATAAATAAATTACTGCATTTTCTGAATATCACACCATGGTACACACACAAAAACAACACAATTAGATTAAAGTAAACTGAAATCAAAAATGATCATGCTGAAATCAATGAGAATTCACTGTAACCCCAGATCATTTATGCTAGTTCTACAAACAATCAAGGAGGACAACACACGTATTTGCTTCATTCTCTTTTTTTTTTCTTCACAGCAGCTGAATACCACAAGAAAGTCCAAAATTTGCCTCACAGCTTCATTTGAGCTACAAAATGCTGTCGCATGATACTGTTCAGTCTGCAGCTCCTTTCTGTCTATACTCTTTTGCAAGAAAATACTCTAAAAGATGCCACAGTGTCACAGGTATATAACAAACGAAAAACAATCAACATTTGTTGTAAATTATTAACTATAATAATTATCAAACACACACGAAAGCAAATCTCTGTGCGATCCTCCAAAATATAATCCCTCATCAAGTTGGCAATGCTGCCCTACAAAGCCAAAGTGCAGTATCTACATTTTTATATATATTTTTTTCCAAATGATTTTCTTTCGGCTTCAGATCGTCAGGGTGTCGTTTTGTTCACGATCTATTCAGATTTGTTTTCATTCATTCAATCATTCGAGCTGGGATAGGCTCCAGCCCACCGTGACCCTGAACAGATTTTTTTCAGTTTTGCATTTTTTTACAGTGCACTATAGCTTTGCAGGGATCTACTATGAAAACTAGAATATTTGAAAAAAAAAAAGAAAGTATTTACAGATGAGGTGATTGCAGTTTTAAGGATAATCATTCAGTAAAAAAATAAAAATAAATACTGTGTGAATTCAATACTACAAGTCATGCAGATAAATTACATCAGTCCCTCCAGGAAGCGTCACGGCTCAAAGTTGGGGGGGGGGGTGTTACTATTTTTGATAAACTTTGCAGGAAACTGAAGATTGCTTCGTTGACTTGGACAAAATCGCAAGTTTGGACTGAATGCTTGAGAATTGGTTGCATTCACATGAAGTGGTTTGATCTCGACTTCCTGGAGGGGTTGATTATTGACAGAAGATGTTTATATCAGCTACAACATCAAACTCACTAACTATAAACTGCAAAAATGACTTTATTCAAACTGAAACATTTACAAGCTACGTTCTGCAAATTTTACAAAACAGCAAAAATAGATAATGCAAATGGAGGGACTTTAATTTTAATCGAATTATCTTAAAATTGTATGAAATTATTTCTCAAATATATTTTTTGATAAATTTAGAGGTGCAGTCGGTAAAATTTAGACGCTCCTAGTGGTGGAGTTCCAGATTGCAACTTATATGTCACCTAATCTCCCCGCTTCCTATCCAAATGTGTATATATATACATATATACACACACACACACACACACACATACACATATATATATATATACATAAACTAAAAATAACCCTTTTTTGTGTTGGTTTTTATAAGTTGAGACATTTTTTGCACCCGGCTATGTGAAGCGTCTTTGGGTCTCTTGAAAAGTGCATTTAAGTTATTATTGTCATTATTATTATCATGGCGGCGCGATATGGCGAACTCTGTGTGAGAGGACCCGCTTAAAAAAAAGAAAAAAGAAGCTGATTAAACACTTAAAAAAAAATATATATATATATATTATTAGATTCTATTTGATTCACCTTTTATCCTGGACCTTTACGTGTATTTTTATGCTGTTTTTACAAGTTTGCAGAATGTGTCTGTAAGGCTATTAAGATACAAAAACAACAATGGAACCACAGAACGGGGGTCACGACATTGACAGAGCGTGAAGGTATCTTTGCCGGCAGGGAGACGTGGAGGTCAGCCGGCAAAGAGGCGCTAGAAGGTCATTTCCATGCAAGCTCATACAAACACATACAAATATATGTGTTTAAATCAGTAACCAACCAGGAGGCATCTACAGGGGCTCTAGAGGACTTCAGGCATGCAAGCAGACATTGGTCTACAGACGGTCCAAACTACTTGATTGGTCCACATTGAGAGCAGTCCAGGACTAAGAGCCAAACCTCTGTGTACCTCGCTGGCCTGGTTTTGTATCTTCTCGGTCTCCAGCTTGAGTTTCTCCCTCTCTGAGGAGAGCTCTAAGAGCAGGTTGCTGTAATCTTTATTGCAGCGCTCACTGGCCTTCAGCTGCAGCTCCAGGGCGCTGAACCGGGAGGAGAGCTCATCATCGAGCCCCTCTTTGGATCTCCAGAGTTCCTCTTTGTCACGTTGTGCTGCCGCCAGTTCTTCCTCGAGGCTCTGCTTCTCTGATGTCTGACTTTGGGTCAACTCCTTCAGCCTCTGAAGCTCAACAGCGTTCTCCTTCAGAGTCCGAGCTCTCTCATCTGCAGTTCTGTGAAGACCCTCATTCCTGAGGTTCGCCTCTTTGACTCTGGTCTTCTCCTGGAGGAGCTGCTGCTGCAGTACCTTCAGCTCCGCGCTCAGCTGCGCGGTGCGCTCTGCAGAGGTCTTATTTTGTCCCAAGGTTCTTTCCAGCACCTCCTGCATCTTCAGACGCTCTTCATCACCTCTCTTCTCGGACATGTTGGCCTGGTCTTGGTTCCGGCGCAGCGTGGTGATGGTGCTGGTGTACTCCTTCACGGCTAAGGTGGACTTTTCAAGCTCCGTTTCGACCTGCCTTCTTCTGACCACCTCCTCTTGGCTAGCCGTCCTCAGATTCTTCACCTGGCTCTCCAGTCCGTCTCTCACAGCCTGGAGGTCCTTCATGCGTCCCTGCAAACTGCTCATTTTCAGTTCTACTCTTCGCCTCTCCTTCCTCTCCCTCTCCAGCTCCAAACGTATGGCCTGGAGCTCCTCGTTGCACTCCACCAGCTGCGTCGCCGCCACTGAAGAACTGGTCAGCTTTACCTGCAGCTGGGCCACCGTCTTCTCCATCACACCCTGCCCCTCCTCTACAGTTCTCCTCCTGCGGGCCTCCTCCTCTAGACTGTGGTTGAAGTAGGCCAGCTCCTCGCTCTTCTCCTGAAGACTCATCATGACTTCATCCAGCTCCTCCCTATACAGGCTGCTCTCTTCATCTCTTTGTCTCATCAGCACCTCCACCTGATCTTCAAGGTCTCTCCTCCTGCGGCCTTCTTCTGCAATGACGCCGCGCTGATTGTGAGCTTCATCCTCTGCCCTCTTCTTCCGCTCCTCGGCCTCGTCGACAAGCATCCTGTGCTTCCTCAGCTCCTCCTCTAGATTCCTCCTCTCTGCCACCGCGCTCTCACAGTGCAGCTGGAGCTTAGCTACATCCTCCTCCATCTGGGCCTCCAGCCTCTGGAAGTCCGAGCGGCTGATTTGGTTCTGGGACTCGTAGCTGAGCTTTAGGTTATTCACCTCCTTAATGCATTGACTCCTTACCTTTGACATCTCCCTCTGGAGCTCCTTGATCTTTTCTGCTTCCTCAGCCAGCTGCCGCCGCAGCTGCTCGATCTCACGCTCCTTGTTTGCCACCGACTTCTCCACCTCCACCTTGGACCAACTGACCGTCTCCAGCTCCTTCTGCCTCTTCCTCAGCGCCGCCTCGTACTCCACCTGCTGCTGAGAATAGCGCTCCTCCGCCAGCCTCCTATTCCTCTTTTCTTCTTCCAGCATGTAGTTGAGACGCGTTACCTGATCGCGGAGTTCCCCTAGCTGACTCTGGGTGCTGTCCAGGCTGTCCTGGGTGGCGTTGCACTTCAGGACGGTACTCTGCTTCACCTCCTCGATGGACAGCAGCTGGTTCTGCGACTGGGACAAGTCCAGCTGGTACCGAGAAACGGCATCTTCCAGAGATTTGTTCTTGGCGTTGCCGTCCTCGATGCCTTGCTTGAGCAGTCGGAGTTCCTCCTCCATAAGGTCAATCCTGGTGTTACGGATCTGAAAGCAGAGAATCAGATTTAATATATAATAATAATAATAATAATAAAAGGGCCGCAACAAATCACAGCAATGTAAAATTGATTCTGAAATTTTAAACAATATCGGTGGTTTCTTTCGATGTGCACTGTTATGTTTTAGCCACTTGGGGGCGCTGCAGAAAGCTGTACACACAACATTTATATACCACTAATATTTGCAAAAAAAGGAATTCCCGAACACTGACTTAGTAATATTTATCGCTTTCAACATTTTGGTGGTAGACCTTCATCAGGCAAAAATGAAGGCGATGAAAGTCCGGCACCAAAACTTTGCAAGCAGTAAATATTATTTTGCAAGTTAAGTCAGTGTGCAGGAAATCCTTTTTGCCTGTGATGCGACGTATCACTGTCCTAAAAATAGACATGCAAAGTATTTTTCTCAGTAACCAGGCCGACAAGTAGTTAGATTACATTCAGCTTTGGTAAAGTCTCCGAACTCTGTCTTGGTCTCCAGCAACTTCTGGAGAACAATATCTGCCTCCTTAGCTTCTTAATGCTCCTAGTTCCTCAGTGGGTTCATTTTTTTTGCAGAAACAGTTGCTTAATGCAAGATGGACATAATGATTTGGATGACGGGAATTTCCTATGCTCAACCAAAACGACTGAGGGCTGGAGATCCGTCATCAGTACCTTCAGCTCCTCCATGTGCTTGAGTAGATCTCCCAGGAATTTGTAGTAGTCTCCTGACAAGGTGAGTAATTCCATGTATCGGGTTTGTAGTTCAGTCGCCTGAGACAAAGACAAATACAGTTTTATACAATATTTACTTCACGGCATTGATTCAGAGGAAAATCCCTTCATTTAGATTAAAAACGCAATTGATTGGAAAAGATGCCATTTATGTGTTTTAAGCTGAAACCTTCCTCGTAGCCTCTGAGCTAAAGGTTCGAAAGGCCAGCAAAGATGGAGAATACTTGTAGAACTCATCTAGCGGTGCATGAAGAAGATTGAGAACCTTCATCCGATGGATTGCAAGTCCCAATCTTCTTCAGCTGGATACTCTAATTTCCCAGCACCACCCAACCTCGCTAAAGAGGATGGACAGGTTGATTGTGGGTTGGATGAATGGTTGGATGGATGACAGGATGGGTGAATCAATAAAGGGTTAATTGATAGATGATGGGTGGATGAGAGGTTGGGTGGGTAGATGGGTGGATGGATGATGGATGGGTGGGTCAGTGGATGGATGGATGAGACATGGGTGGATGATGGGTGGGTCAGTGGATGGCTGGATGATACATGGGTGGATGATGGATGGATGGGCAGGTATGAGGATGATGATGAAGGATGCATGGGTAATTGTTGCATGGATGGATGAACGGACGGGTGGATGATTGACACGAGTATGGATGAATGGATAGAGAGATAATGGATGGATGGATGGATGGATGGACATGTGGATGGATGGATAGACGGATGGATGGATGGATTAAAAGCTTGTTGGGTATGAAGTCTCAGAAACGTTTGGTGGACTATGAAACTTCGTCAGATCTTCCGTGAGCGTTGAGATGAGTTGCTGATTTTTTTTTTTTTTTGGGTGAACTGTTCCTTTAACATTCAACAATAAAGTTGCATTTTCATTTCCTGCTTGCTTTCGACCTTTCACCTCTCGGTTCAGATCCGTGGATGGCGACATCAGCATGGTCCTCTTGATGGGGATGTTGAGCAGAGTCTCTAAACCAGAGGTGTACGCGGCGAGGTCCGTCTCGTAGTCCTGTGGGAAACAAACGTAAATCGTGACGCTCATGAACCCCATTAAACTCTCCTGAGGCGTTAGAGGCGTGTCCTTGCCTTGATTGAATTCACACAGGTCACGTTGTCCTTCAGCACGCTCTCTACCGTCTCTCTGTTCGCTTTGATTTCAGAGTTCAGTGCCTTGATAATGTAAAAAACAGAAATATGTCAGAGTCTACACTGTAAAAAAGAAAAAAAAGGCGACTGTCAATCATGAGGATCTGATCAGGGAGACCTTCTGGTTGGCGATGTGGTCCATCATTGCCTCGATGCCGTCTATCCTGGTGGCCTGCAGCTCGTCTTGTCTTTTCCGCGTGACGTTGATCCAGTCGTTGAGGGAGTCGCTGGTTTGTTTGTAGCGCAGCAGCTGAGGATGATACAACTGCAAATCCTGGAGTCTGAAGAAGACGGGAAGGGAAAGAGTTCCAAAAATGAAGAATCGCTTTAACCCGTCTCATGTATAGATGATAATTAGTGCTGTAGGAGAGACTTTTCATACATATAACATAAATATGATACATAAAAAAATATGATAAATAAATATATATCTATCTATCTATCTATCTATCTATATATATATATAGATATATATATATATCTATATATATATATCTATATATAGATATATATATATAGATATATATATATCTATATATAGATATATATATATAGATATATATATATATATAGATATATATATATAGATATATATATATAGATATATATATATATCTATATATATATATACATTGATATATCTATATCCGTACATATATGTAGATATATGTATCAATCGGACCAACGGTTGAGAAATTGTGGCCAAAAAATTTGGAAGGTAAAGCTCCCCCTAGTTTCAGAAATATATAACTAACCCTTCCCGAAATCACTCCAGTTCTTCCTTGCACTAAGCTCCAAGAGGGTATACAATTTTGAAATGTTACGTGAAATTGATTTTCAGGAACATTCACTAACTCCCTAATTTGATCAGTCTCTGCAGGGTCATCAGCCACCACCTCCACCCTATCAGAAACACACATACCTGGTGTCTGTGTGTGCATGGATTCGTCTCCAGCGGTCCGACAGCAGCCCCACCTGCTCGTTGTATTTGGACAGCATCATGTCACACCTGTGGGAGGATCCGCCCATCTGGCTGTTCCAGTGGTTGGCCATGGCCAACTCGGCCTCCATGGAGGCCAGAACATCCTTCTTCTGATCAAGCTCTGCTTTAATGTCCTACCCATCCACAACACACAGGAGAGAAAATGTCCGATGTGGCGTTCAGGATCCTCTCCTCACGGGATACGTAATGTTATCCAAGGGGGAATGTAATGATGATGTAATGTGTTTGATAAAATACCTTCAGGACCAACATGTAATCCTCCACCTCCCCAGGCGACAGGGAGGTGGTCTCTTTCTCCGTCAGCCTCGCCTCGTAAACTTTCACTATGTCTTCACCCCGCACCACACTCTCCAGCATGTCCCTGAGAGCCCGCAGCCTGGTGACGAAGAGGAAGAGCTATCAATTGCCTTCATGTGGAGATCAACTCAAGCGTTTCTTCTGTTTGAAAGGTGATGCCAGCGGAGATCTAACAAAAATAAAAAATGATCTCTGGAGGTCGTATTCTTCAGGCTTTGGACCTGATTAAATATGAAAAAGTTGTTTTTAAAGATTTTAATGCTCCGAAGTTCGACTAAAAAATAGTTTCTTCTAACGGTGGTAATGGTAATGTTGTGGAAGGCGACCCGCAAGGATTGATACTGGGTCCCCTTCCTTTTTTTTTTCTTTAGCTGTAAATAATATACATATGTAATATGTATGTATGTAAAGTGATTTTTTTGTTTTTTTAGGTTTAAAGATATCCTCAGTGGAATCTGAAATACAAATTTAATTTAGTTTTTTTCCGCCGCAACTTCACTTTAAAGGAGAGACGAGATCACGTAGGACTCATGAGTCCATGACCCGCAGTGAGGCGGAAAGTTAAGGAAATGATCCTGATTAAGATAACTTCATTTGCCGGTAAATTAATTACTAGGGAATGAAATAACCCGCCTACATTTTTCATTTTAGTGTATTTTTTTTACATTCCGCTGTGTTTCAAAGGGAGTTTCTGTTACACGTCTGGATAAAAACTCATAACAGCGTGCACGCCCATCCTGTCGGCATTAATCAGGAATGAAAGGAGATGGAACAACGCCTCAGATTCCCCCTAGAATTATTCCAGAGGACACAAAAAAAAAAAAAAATTCACGGTAAAAACATTTTCTTTTTGTTTGTTTACCGCTGAAGGTAAGATGAAGAGCAGCCCTCCAGGCTGCACAGTCTCTGGTTGACGATTGCGACCTCACTGCGCAGGAACTGGGCTTTATCCTGATCATCCATGTTCTCCAGCTCCATCAGGATCCGCTCCCTCAGACGCAGGTACTCCTCACGGACGGAGTCGACGTCACGCTGCACCGTCTGCAGGGAAACACAGTGCCAAAAAGGTGTTATTTTAGGAGAAAAAAGTGGTAATTTATGAGAGAAAGTCGTAATTTTAAGAGGTTTTTCGAGGAAATTTAGACTTTATTCTCATAAAATTACACCTTATTTCTCGAGAATGTTATAAGTTGTTTCTCAAAAGTTTATAACGTAGAATTTATACGTCTTTACGACTTTTATCTCCACAAATTAGGATTTTTTTTTGATAAAATTTCAACTTTTGTCTCTCAAAATTCTGACTTTATTTTCGTAAAATATATATATATTTTTTTTTAACAAGATAATTACGCCTTTTTTCTCTTAAATTTAGAATTTTTTCATAAAATCATGACCGTAATCTCTGAAAATTACATCTTGTTTCTCAAAAGTTTATGATCTTATACCTGAAAGATTATGACTTTTTTCGCCTCAAATTAGGATTTTGTCTTTATGATAAAATTGCAATTTTTGTCTCTGAAAGTTCTGACTTTGTTCTGGTAATCTGGAATTTTCCCCCTAATATTCCTTAGTTCCAAACTTTCTCTGTTTGTATTTATTTATTTTTTGCACCTACCTCCAGCTGATTGATCTTGAGGACGCAGTCGTTGGCGCCGTTCTCTCCGAGGCAGATGTGAACGTGCTGACTCAGCGCGCCCTCCACGGCCTCCAGCCTCAGTCTGAGCGTGTGCAGCTCGGTCAAGCTGCGGGAGGTGGAGACGGGGACAAAAGCAGAAGAAGAGGAGGACACCAGAACTCTCTTCTTCACCGGCTCCGTCTTGCTCACTTTCACTACTTCCTTCTTAATGGTCGACTCTTTCCTCGCCACCTCTCTCTTCGCCTCCGTCTTCTTCTCCGCGGTTTTCCTCAGCTCCGTTCTTAGTTCTTCTTCTTCGATCCAGCAGGTCTCCTCTTCCAAAGCAGCAGCTGGTGGCGGCGCCTGCGGCTGCGGCTGCGGCAGCAGCTGCAGATGCAGTTGGGGCTGCATCTGCTGCTGCAGCTGGGGCTGCTGCTGTATTATATACAGCTGCGGTAATTCCTGTACTTGTATTTGCTCCTGCTGTGCAACTGTGGGAAGAAAAGTCTTGATTACTAGTGCATCGTTGATGATGATGATGATGATGATGATAATGGATCTCTGCTTCTCTGCTCCTGAAGGTTTATCATAATTCAGAACATTTAATGAATGTATGGGACTAATCGAGGGTTTGGTTGATAAGTTTTTTGCTTTACAGCTAGAACTACAATGTCGTCCCCGACAGCAAAAAATGTATCCAAAAAAGGCCCCAATCCCCTGCGTTGTACCAGCAATCCCCCTGACGGGACACCTTGAATTAAACGTGACTCATTAATAATCTCAAATTGTCCATATTGACTGAAGCTAACAGTCAGTCAGTCAGTCAGTCAGTCAGTCAAAGTTACATTTGAAAAACAGTGGCTTTCATACAAAATACTCCCCCTAGAGAGGGAAATGTGAACTTTTAGAGAGAAATATGATATATATAAAGGACAGTTCTCCTTTATCTGATTCAAATTCACTAAATCTGGACGAAATCCGTAAAGAAATTAAGGCCAGGTAAATTTTTTGGGAATAAATCTCCCCTAGTGGCAGAAATATGGAACTGACCTTTACCAAAAATCCATTCAGTTCTTCTGAAGTGATCCATGAAATAGTTTTGAGTTATACTGAATCAAAGCGAAGGCGATCCCATAATGGCGCACTTTCAGGGACAAAAATTCGGACGCAAACTTCACCCGTACGGAACTTCCGGGTTCATTTATCCAGTTCTTATCAGTACTGTGGATGTTGCGTGATTCTTACTGTACGTAGGAAGTTGCACCACCAGCTGGTCGTAGTAGGTCTGGGCTCCGTTGTACTGGTTCTCTATAGTCCTCTTGTCCTCGTCTGCAAACATCTGGGAGTCTTGGCTGCTCTTCTTGAACTCTTCAAAGTGCGTCTGAAGGCTCTTGATGATTTGCCGGTACTCGTCCGGATGCATCTTTGCGATCTGGACACACACACACACACACACACACACACACAAACAGAGAAGAACTCTGAGTATCTAAATGTATTTACGGGCCCGAAACCACAGAGGGGGTTGATGGGTTACCATGGCGATGGTGAGGGAGTTGATGTTTCTGATGTCCAGGAGACAGTACTGCCAGGCGATGACGCTCTTCACGTTGATGTAGAGCTGGTTCCAGATGGCCAGGATGGACTCGTAATACTGCTCGTTCCTTCAAACCGCACAAAATCCTCATTAACACCTGCCATGTGAGTCGCAAAGTTCTTGTATGGGGACCAGGATCTAAATACGTTAGCGTCTTACTTGGTGGCGAGACCGATGCTGAGTGGGTTCGGGGGCGGGATGATCAGACACACTGACGGCACCGACATGTCCAGTCCGCCCGGACCGGTGATTTCCCACTTACTGCGCTGATTGTTGTTCTTCAGGATCCCCTCGTCGCCCTTACAGATCATCTTCTGTGGAGCCCAGAAGAAAAGTCCATCAATAAATATAATAATGATAAAACTTCAGACAGCATCAAACAAGATGAAAGGGTTTGGATCTATAGATCTAGAGGTTCCGCTCCATTGAGCCACACTGGAGGGTTTGTGAGCATGAAACTGATCTCCTCAGGTCCAGCCACACCATCTCAACGGGGTTCAGGTCCAGACATTGATTGGACCGCTCCAGAACTTTGATTCTATTCCTTTAGATCCTATCTGAGTCACATGTCTCACTGATGACTGATGACCTGACATTCTCCTTCAGAATTTTCTGCTAGAGAGCAGAATCCACATTTCCCTCATGTTCATATTCAGTTTATTTTCTGAGATCAACTAAGAAACAGAAGAAACCAGTCGGGGCGTCGGTATTTTTTCACACCCCCGTGGGCGAGAGACTCACCTGTCCTTGTTTGAAGTCACAGAGGGCTTTGACCACGATGGTGCTGCTGCACTTCTCTTCAGGGTTTCTGGCTTTCAGTCTCACGATGTTCTTGGATCTGCTGACTAAGTGGTGGACCTGCCTCTTGTTCTCCATAATCCTCTCCTTCTCCGTCTGGAGATCAGGAAAACAACAACATGATGACCGGCAGCAGGTCTTCAGCTCATTCAAACCAGAAACAAGAATGAAAATGTTTGGGTTTTTTCTGGACCCCCCCCCCCCCCTCCTTGAATGGGATTAAGAAAGATAACCTAGAAGAGAGAAGAGGTGAAGAACAACAGTAGAAAGAGGAGGTGACCTCCTCCGTTTATACCTCCAGTCCCCTGAGGAGGTCCAGCAGCTCCTCCAGCGACGTGTTCTTGTTGAAGGTGAAGCTCTTGCGGATCGTCTCCTGCTCCTTATTCAGGTTGGTGTAGGTCTCGTTGGCTTCCCTGAAGAACTGATGAGAAACACGGAGGGCGTGGCTCGGATTAAAAGCGATGATTATGGGCCTGTAGAATGAAATGTGGCCGGTTCAGACTGGACCGGTCCACTTCTGCCTTCCGCCATGTCTGAACCCTGACACCAGGGGGCGCCACACACTGAAGCTGTTAATCAAAGGGCGGGCTAACTGAAGGTTTGAGACATTTAAAAAAATATATGTGAACCCCAAGCTCATCAGCCATAACATTATAACCACTGACAGATGACGTCAGGATAACATTGATTAACCGGTTAGCATGACACCCCGGTCAGTGGGTGGGGAATATCAGGCAGCAGGCGAGACGTTTTGTCCTGCTGTTAATTTGTTGGAAGAAGGAAAACAGACACACTAATGGATCTGCTATATATAAGCACCTTCTAAGGTGGTCCGAGGAATTACAAATGGTGAACCGGTGGCAGGGTCTCACCCATGTTGTCCATTAAGTTAGATTCATTATTCTTCTTATTTATTTTGTTTTTACATGTACACCCATTTCAACACATTCGGTTTTAGGTATATTTTTTCAGTATTTTTCTATGTATTTTCTATTTTTTAATATATATCTTTTAATGTATATTTTTGAAAGTGTTTTCTGATGTATTTTTAAAAAATATTTATTAATGTATATTTTAAGTATTTTCTGATTTTTCTTTTAATATTTTTTTAATGTGTTTTTTTTAAATATTTTTTTAATGTATATATTTTTAAGTATTTTCTGATGGTTTTTTAAAATATATTTTTAATGTATATTTTTTAGTATTTTCTGATGTTTTTTTTACAATATTTTTTGAATGTATATTTTTAAAAGTATTTTCTGATGTTTTTTTTTAAATATATTTTTAATGTATATTTTTTAGTATTTTTGTGGATTTAACTGGTGATGTGTTTTTTTGTTTGTTTCCCGTTACCTGGCTGTAGGCCGCGTTCTCCTTCAGATGAACATCAATGCATTTGGTGATCTGAAGGAGCCAGCTCCACTGCGTCTGCAGGGTGTCACTGTACGCCTGGAGAAAAAAAAACGCACAACCGCAAAAAAACATAAATAGATAAGTATAAAACGCTGGATGAACGGATGAACGGATGAACGGATGAACGGAAGGATCCCCACCTCGATCTTGTCCGCGGCCGGATGCTTGTTCTTCAGGAGGGAGTCCACTTTGGTTTTCAGTTTGTTCAGGTCCTTCTCTTTGACCTCCAGGGCGCGCATCAGTTGCTGTGGCATGGAAAGAGCTTTAGCGGCTCGCCGGAACATCAGAAGGAATCATGAGAGTCCAAACCAGCAGAGATGATTGCTCCCCTGGTTGGACCGGAGACTCACCGAGTAGCTCTCCTGCTTCGGTGGGATGTACTGGTTGATGTTCTTGTCTCCCCAGTCAAACACCAGCTCCTCCTCCTCCCGTTCGTTCACCCATATGATCTCTCTGGAGATCTCCTGAATGATATGCTGGAGGTCTTGGAGCTGATGGGTCCGACCAAACGACAATTCCTGGCACAGAAGAAGAAGAAGACGAAGTTTAAACAGCGAGCGATATGTTGGACCTGAAGTACGGAAGCCTGTGAGTTTATTTTACCTGCAAATTGTCCCATTCCTGATCCAGAGCATGAAGATTACCCCTGTCTCCTCTCTTTGACTGCAGGGAGAGAATTGAAGCGATTTAGTGAGCGACTCATTAAAGAGTCAACATAAAAGTGTGTCTCCATGGAAACCAAAAAAAACAATTCAGATTCGTAGGAGAATTTAAATGTGAAAAAGCACAACTGCTGACTGTGGTGGATGTTTGTGTAAAGTTTGGTGAGGTTAGAAGGTCCAGGTCTAGAGATATACTCCAGACAAGACGGCCACCTTTAAAGGTGCAGTCCGTAAAAAAAAAAAAATAGGGCTGTCTCTTGAGCTCCATTGAATATATTTATAATTCTTCTTAGTGTTTAATAAACTGAAAATAAAATCTTTTTTTTTATTTGTTAGTAATGATGAATCTCCTTAGGGGGCGTGTCAGGGTTACAGAACGACGACGAAGAAACGCTTCAAAGCTCTGAAACCAACAAAGAAGAAGGTAATGAATGAATTGTTGCTGGAAATCTATTTTATGTGTCGACAATCTGACGGTGTTACTTGTTATTTAGCAAAAAAAACAGAAAACTTTGTTGTTAAAGGAAACATGAAAACCAGACACGTGAAACCGTTGAGAGGCATTTCGCCCGGTGGATTCAACTCGGCTGATCTTGCTTTGACATTTGTCCGTATAGAACTTATGTCGTCTGAGGGATTACTGCTATTACTACTATTACAATTACTATTATTATATATTGTTTTTTGATTTGTGTTGTTAACTGAAGAGGACAAAAATGTCTCCTCTTCCTCGTGTCGCCGTTGTCTCGTTAATTCTCTATGTTCCTGCTCCCTGGGATTTCCCCTCAGTCCAACCCTTTTCTCCTCTAGCTCCCTGTGCTCCTTGAGTTTAACCTTTTAATGACCTGCTCAGTTGTTTGGTTGAACTCATTTTGAGTCTCTTGTACTTCCAGAAAAACCTGTTTATAATCTGACGCAGTTGCAGCTAAGTACATGCTAAAGAGTAAGGGGCCGAGGGCAGAGCCCTGAGGCACTCCATATATTTTTTTCCTTTGTACTGTAAATATAGATTTTACTGGTTTATTGATTTAGTTATGATGAACGAATGAATGAAACAAAACTTTGCCTGACTTTCAGTTCCAGGTATAAAAAACCTGAAAAAAAAAAAAAAACCCCGACACATTATTGAGACTTCTACTCGTAACCGAACCCACCAGGTCGTCTCGGACTCTCTCCACCTCGGCGCTCCTCTGGATGGAGCTGTGGAACTTCTGGTGGCTGACGAGCTGCTGCTCGAGGGCCGCGGGATCGTCACCCCAGGGTGCTGTTTCGATCAAACGCTGGAAAAAGAAAACACGGGTGTGTCACAATCAGCTCTGTTACCTCCAGGAAGGAGGTTATTATTACGTTTGTTTGTTTGTAGGACATCTTATAGACATGTATAGATAAACATTATATGTTTCATATATTATATGTATATAGATATACATTACACTTATATATATATATACACATGTATATATATATATATACACATGTATGTATGTATTTATGTATGTATATATATATTATATATATACATATATATATATATATGTATTTATACGTATACATATATAAGTATAATGTATATCTATATACATATAATATATGTAACATATAATGTTTATTTATACACGTCTATAAGACGTCCTATTGTATGTTTGTCTGTCTATTTATCTACATTTTTAACATTAAACATCATTTTCCTTCTCATTAACACAAGAACATGGACAATAAAATATAGATAGATACCTCCAACCCTCCCTGGTGGAGGTTTAATCCATAAAAGACGTTTATTTACGCTGCGTTCATCTATAATGTGTTAATCTATAATGTGTTTATCTATAATGTGTTCATCTATAATGTGTTAATCTATAATGTGTTCATCTATAATGTGTTTATCTATAATGTGTTTATCTATAATGTGGAACCGATCCATAAAATCTGCTGCGTCAAACACGACTGGTGTTAAAACTATTTCTTCTGTGAATGTCATTTAAAGGTGAATAAAGAATGTTTTTCATGTCTATAACATCTGAATAATGAATATTTTGATGATGATGATCACCGGGAGGTTGGGGCAGACGAAGAGGCTGGGTGAAGAAAATTGACCCGACACTTAAACCCAGTCCTCCTTCGATTATGAGCTGAACGTTCCTCATATCAGACATTCTGCTGCTGCTGCCGGGAGAACCGTCACTCCAATCCAGTGATGACACCCTTCAGAGGAATGCTTTCATGTCTGAGCGCCCAGAAGGTCCTGAACACCGTGTTCTGGTTTGAAGAATGGACCCGTCAGTCAGTTGTCTGGCAGCATTTACTCTTCGTTCTTCACACGACACACAATCGTCTGAAGAATGAACGACTCTGTTCCAGGTCCATCCTAAGAAGCCTCTGTGATGCCTGGAGCCGTCATCACGTTGGTTTTTTTATCGTATAATTCCACGTTTGTAAGATAAACACGATGACATCATGTGGGAATGTGCAGGAGATTCAACTATTTCACCTTCATCAAGTCGGCTGAGTGGAAAGGTTTATTTAAGTTGAATAAACCCTAGTTATTTAAGTTGGAACTAACCCAAGTATGTCTGAATGAAGACTCAAAAAGATTGAATCCAAACAAATGAAGTAAGTTGAAATTACCCCATTAAAATAGTTTGATCCATGCAAGGTATATTAAATAGGACCAAAAATAATTGCTCGAAACGGACAGAAACCTGGAAAAACTTTTTATGGCTTTTTTTAATTTAAGTTAATTCTCTGATTGCATTCATTTTTTTTTTTGCTTTTAAATTAAATTAGACCCTATTCTATTTCAAAATATTCATCAAACTCAACAGGTTTTATAGAAATCCATCAGCCATTCATGCAACATTTAAGAATCTCTTTTATCGCTATTTAAGAAAAGTGAAAAAAAATAATTTATGGACCCGCCCCCTTTATCATGATTGACACAACCCACCCTCTGGCTATTTTTGAATAATCCTGCTTTCAGATTTTTTTATTTCTTTTTAATGTCTCACCAGAGAAATATGTCATCTAGAAACCACATCATTGTTCAGATGAGAGTGACACCCAGGGTGTGTTCGCACAAGTTTGGTTTGATTCAAACAGAACCGGGTGAAACTGAAGACCGAGATCCAGAAAAGGACTGGAAATCTTCATCTTTCATCTTTTAAGCTCTTTGTGATTCTCACGGCGTACGTCATAAATCCAGTCCAATCAGGTTCTGACCATCTGTCAATACATGTTTTAAAACATTTATTTCCAATTAAGCAAAAATGTCATGCCGATATTTTCTCAAAAGATTATTTTAACCCAAAAATAAATTAATTCATTAAAAAAAAATTTTTAAAGTTCCTTTCTTTGTATTTATGTTCGAGTGTGTGGCTTCTTTTTTTTGTTTTTTTTATAAAAAGCCTCCTAATTGATCTATGAAAAAAAAAAAATTCTAACTTTTTAAGTTATTAAAAGTATAAATAAAACAAATTAAAATATCTCTAAGAACAGTTTGCTCTGAACTTGATAAAATATATTATTGTGATACTTTCTGATAAAGTATACAGTATATACAATTTTTTTTACTATTGAATACAAATATTATTTATTCGTTATTATAATTTATATGACAATTATTTTTTAATCTAGTGAACAGAATTTCCACCAAATGGAATTTTTTGAAATGATAAAATAGTTAAATTAAATCCTATCAATAATAATAATAATAATAATAATAATAATAATAATAATAAAAAATAAATGAAGGATAAAATAATGATGAAAAAAAAGTGATATTTTATGATAAAATAATAATTTTTTAAATACATTTATTCTCAAAACTATTTAATAAAAATATTTGTATTAATCATTATCTTTTGTCTAACTTTTTTTTTTTAATCAAGTTAACCAACTTTCCATTTAATGAAATTTTTGGCCATAACAAAATAGTAAAAATAATTGTTTTTTAAAGCATTAAAAAAACAGTGGAGAAAAAAAAAGGGGATTTTTTATTTATTTTTTTCTGATAAAATAATTCTGACATCCATCATTCTAACGCGTTCAGCATGGAGGCTACATCTTTGAAAAAAGGTATAAATAACATCTTTCCCCATCTCTTTTTTTTTAGATACCCTGGTCACACCCTTGCTGGTTCCACGTGATGAAACCCTCCCTCGTCATCGTCAGCCGCTGAGCCGAACGCAGCAGAAATGTTGAAGCGCGTTTCTTCTTACCTTCTGCTGTGAAATCCAGCCGACTGCGTCCTGAAACGCCCTTTCAGCCTCATCCCTGGCGCCGGAGCTCCCTCTCGCGCTCCGCCTCCTTTGCAAGGTGCCCGTGATGGCCTTGTGGACCCCCTTCAGCTGGTCTTTGCACATCTCCAGCCTAGTCATGAAAGGGAAAATAGGAAAAAGGGCTTGATTTGGTTCCAGCAGACAGGATTGAAGCGGATCACAAGAAAGACGGCGGGAGGTTCTGCTCACGTCCGGACCACGTTGTCATTGGGCTGACCCATCTGTCTCAGTTCCACGGCGCAGATCTTCAGCTGATCAATGGTGTCTTTAGCCATCCCCATGAAGCGTTCGGCGTCCGCCAAGCTGCCGCCCTGCGAAGCATCAAAAGTCTCAGGGAGGAATTGAAAGGCAGGAAGTGAAAGATCAAAGAAAAATTCACCGCTTCCTGTTTAACGTCCGCAGATCGTAGCGATTTATATCTTGACACTGAGCTCATATTTGAATCTGATAGTTCAAATATGAGCTATTAGAGAAAAACAGGAAATACACAAGATTAGATCTCCTCCATTTGATTCCTATTCAACGAATTTGGACTGAATTGGACCAACGGGACCGGAAGTTCTGTCTGTAAAAAAAGTGTTGTTTTTTTTAGCAAGAGCTCCCCCTAGTGAGTCAATTATGAACTATTAGAGTAAAATATGATGAATGCAAGATTAAGAAATTATAGCCCGATAAACTTTTTCATCCCGGTCATATTCTTTTGGTCCATAAATCTCGGTAGTGAAGATATTTAAAAGTCAATGAGATCAAATCTCAGGTGTTGTTATCTTTTATACAATGTTTTATCTTTCTTTTTAAATCTAATTTGTCAATTTTATATTATCACTGGCAGTAGCAGTACATTCACAAATCAGCCATAACATTATAACCACTGACAGGTGAAGACAGAATAACATGGAGTATCTGTTACCTGTCAGTGGGAGGGGCATATCAGGCAGCAGGTGGACTTTTTTAATGGTGGAAGCAGTAGGTCAAAGGTCATCCTGGCTAAATGTGATGCATGACTGACAAATAACATAAAAGCCGGCTTTACCTTGAAATTCCTTTTTGTAATTAATTTATTATTTGATTATTATTTTTGAATAATGGATCAAAACTAAATGCTGGGCATGTAACTTTATAGGCCATCAGCCATAACATTATAACCACTGACAGGTGAAGAACGAAGGATGTGGATTATCTGGTAACCGTGGTTACCTGTCAGTGGGAGGGGCATATTAGGCAGCAGGAGAACATTTGGACCTGAAGTTGATGTTGTGAGCAGGAAAAATGGACAACCATAAGAATCTGAAGGACCTGATTGCGATGGCTAGTGGACTGGGTCAGAACCCGTTCCAGAACTGCTGGTCTTCTAAGATCTCTACCAAAAGTGCTGTAATAAAGGATATGTGGAGAGCCGGCAACCGGATCATAGGCAACCGTTGCCCACAGTTGCCCGTGTCGTCTGATCCCGCAGAAGAACTACTGTAGTAGGGTCCTACACAATATGACACCGTTGGTTGTAATGTTATGGCTGGTTTTTGTGCTTAAGATAAATAAATCCGTGACACATGCAGAAAAGTTCTTCTGCAGATGAAGAGCAGCAAGATTTAAAATCACCAGCTCCTTCTCACCGCATCAGTCGGGGGTTGGGTTTCTAAAACAAATACTATAAGAACTTTCTCGGCATGAAGATGAAGAGGCGGATCAGTCTTCTTTAAAGACAGATCCGTCTTCTTTAAAGACAGATCCGGCAGAGATTCTCTGGTGCTTTTGCATCGGCAGCGTCACGGAGCTTTTTCATGTGAGAATTCTAAACCGGGCCTGTTCTGATCTGCGGCGCTGTGAGGAGAAGCAGCAGTGAAGTGATGAAGACTCACGGACTGAAGGGCGAGCTCGGATTTCTTCAGGAACTCCTGGCACTGATCCTGCAGCCTCATGGCCCTCTGGTGGATGGCGTTGAGGCTGGAGGCACTGCAGGGGACAGCAGAACTCATCATCACCATCATCATCATCATCATCATCATTCCCGCGATGATCATCATTATCACCATCATCATCACCATCATCACCATTCCCACCATCATCACCAACAGCAACCGCATCATAACCGTCATCATCATCATCGTCATCCCAACCATCATCATCACCATCATCATCATAGTCATCATCACCATCAACATCACCATCTCTGTCATCATCATTATCATATTCATCATCATCCCCACAATCATCGTCACCATCATCATCATTGTCATCGTCATCATCATTTCCACCACCATCAGCAGCAGCAGCATCATAACCATCATCATGCCATCCATCATCATCACCATCATCATCATCATTCCCAGCATCATCGACATGATAATCATAATCATCATCATTCCCACTATCGTCATCATCATCGTCATGATCAAATCATCATCATCATCATCATCACCATCTTCAACACCATCATCTATTAGCAACCATTAGCATCAACGTCATCATCATTCCAACCATCATCACCATCATCACCACCACCGTTATCACCCGCATAGCCTTCATCATCAACACCTGCATAGTGGTCATCATCACCACCACCATCATATTCATCATCATCCCCACTATTCATCTTCCCCTTCATCATCACTATCACAATCATCATCATCATCCTCACATCATCATCATAATAATCATCATCATCACCATCATCACCATCATCACCATCATCGTCATCATCTCAACCGTTGGTCTGATTTTGTTGAAACTGGATCGACTGAAGGAGATTCTTTCTTGTTTGTGTTTGTCCCCGGGGACCAATGACGTCACCGACACGAGTAAATATCGTTAAATCATTAAAACCCCAGTGACCTTCTAGTAATTTTCTGTTTTTTGTTGTTGCAGAATTATACACCAGATTTAAGTCGTTTTTAATTTTCCCCTAATTTAAATAGGATATTATAATTTTTATGTATATGTTCAGTGGCTCCGTATGGTCCGTTATCCTGTGTCGTTTGGACGTACTGTGTGTTTACGTGTTTACGTTCTCCCAGATAAAAAAAAAAGAATTTGATCACACATAAGAAAAAAAGAGATTTCCCTTAATTCTTCAATAATAATCCGTAAAATTCAAGATTAATTCAAGATTAATTCAAGATTAACGGAATTATGTTACATTAGGCTCCAGACAGAAAATTTTTAAAAAAAATTTTAAAAACAAGAAAAAAGTAAACAGGCAGTAATAGATGAAAAATATTAAAATATATATATATATAAATATTAAAAGAAATATTATATAAATATAAAAATATAAAAAATTCGTAAATAAAAGTGAATTGTATGTTACAAAGGAGCGGGATTAATGCAAAAACAATAAAAAGAATACATTTAATTGTACTGAATATATTAAAATATATTAAAATTCAAGAAATAAATCTTGAAACGTGCAAGTATACAAGTACGTATAGTTTGATACCTATGTAGAGTGTGTAGTGTGAATAGTATAGAATCCTCTCTGCAGTCAGACGGGGGTAGGACCGTCGGGCTGCTGAGCGTCATTCTAGCTGAACAGAACCTGAAGTGCCTCCAGCTGATCGTGATACCGATCTGCTCGCGTCGCTTCACGTTCTGGCGCTCGCCTCTCCTCGTGTTTCCTCACACTAGTGAGAGAGTGACTCTGGACATTTTGAACGTTTCGCGTCACATTGCGACGACTTCATTTGCTCCGGTTGTGAAACAGGAAGTCTGACCTGTGTCTTCAAGAGTAAAGCAAATATTTGACTACTCCCTGAATGACTTTACAAATCCTACTACGGCCACGCCCCTCATTGAGGGAGGGGCTACGTGAGATAACATGAGACATAAGAAACAATATAAGATAAATGCTGGTTAGTTATCCTTCAGGCGGTTCATACGAGGTCAATTTGAACTAAAGCAAACAAACAGTCAAGATGTTATGTTCAAAAAAACTCCTACTTTTCTTTTTTTAAAGAGTTTCCTCCCCCCAGTGAGTAAAACATGAACTATTAGAGTAAAATATGATTAAGACAAGATCGATCTCCTTGCACCAAATTTGGACTAAATTAGTTGTAAAATTATAGGTTTCGAAAACTTTTGGAGATAAAGCTCCACCTAGCATTGAAAATATATAAGAGACCTTTGACAAAATGAATCCAGTTCTTCCTCATATCAAGGTCTACGTGGTAAATGATCCCTGAAAATTGTTTTTGAGTTACGGCGTTAAAACGAAGGAATCTGCTGCAAAAACTGTGTTTTTTCATAAAAGTGAGAAAAATATGAACTATTAGCTTAAAAAGAAAATATATATATATATATGTATATATCTATACACATACATATACACATGCCTGTGTAGACAGCCTGGCTCCGCCCCTTCATCTGGCCGCATACCACATGCCCCACCCTTACATATTACATATTACCTGGAATTAAAAAAAAAAAAAAAGCCTCAAATGACAATTACGAACCCAAAAATGTCTGTTTAAGTGGGTTTCAACGGGGCCATTTTTGTCCCTAACATGCTATAAGGTAGGAAAGTTTCTTGTTATAATTATTTTTATTCTATTCAAATATTACAGGATCTGACAGTGGAAGGATAAAGTCAGCTGAGGCGGCGGTGGAATCTTGGCAGCTCAGCGAGACCTTCTGAATAAATACCAGCTTCAGCTGATTGTGTAATAATAAAGACTCGTTCAGAGTGGGAGTGTCTTGAACAAACAAACGGCGGGAGAACAAGAGTTGGATTGTGGTGCATTCAGGGCTGCTGGGGTTTTTTCTGCAGAGGTCCTGCAGATTCAGTTCAGTTAGATTTTTTTACTTTTTGAGACCTTTATTAATTTATTTAAGTAAGATTTCACCACCAGATCACACTGGGGGAAAAAAATGCCCTCAAATGCACTTCTATAAAATGTGTGGGAAAAAAAAAAGTTTTTTGTATTTGCTAAATTTTATTATGTAAAAATCATTTTTGTTTGAATCCAGATATAAATAATCACAAAAATAAAATAAATAAATTTGATTATACATATATATATATATATATACTTATATATATACACATATATTACATATATACATATACATATATTATATATATATTACATATAATGTATCTGGATCTAACATCAAATCATTTTGTGGGACCAGTTGTGACAATAAAATGAATTTAAATGTAATAAAACCCTTTTGTTCAGTGAACTCACACCATTACATTGCAACCGCCGACATTTGAAGTCAGCATGACATTGATTATGTTGTTACTAGGGTTACGTGTCGGTGTGTGGGATATATTTGGAAATAACTTCACATTCACCTACAAATCTCTTTTTACAGTGTGTTATATTGGTCTTAAAACACTGCAGGAATAAAATATGTCAAAAATAATCCATCCATAATAATTAAAATAATTATTTACTGTTACGTATATCAGGTTTTTTTTAAAGGTATAAGTGTTAAAATAGTTTTCTTGAAGAAAAAAAAACAGGAATTTCCCCTTTTCCTTTTTTTTCTTCTTATTTTTTAAAGCTTTTTTGGGTCTAATCATGCACTGTAAAAATGAAATGGTTGATAAACTCCTAGTTGAAAAACCTCAACTAGTAACTTTAATTAAATTACACATTTTTGAGTCCAACTTAATAACTTGTGTCGTTAATACTTTTTATTTAATTGAGCGTTACCAGTTGAAGTCATTTTTTAGAGCTCCTGCAACAATTCTCTTTTAACAGTGTACCTACCAAAGGGGTCTAAGGACAGACAACTGGTCATGGGCACTCAGAACTAATTGATGGGCGTGAGAAGTGAAAGTTTGTTGAAAAAGTCAATCCTGGTTGTCAGAGGAAGTTGCCAGAAACTCTCGTTGCACTGGAGAACAGCTCTGGTGGCAAAAAGTGTGAACTACACCCTATTAGGAGGGTGGTCTTAATGTTATGGCTCATAGTGTATATTCAAAGATCATGTGTTTGTTCAATTAGATAAGCACAATTAGAAAAAGCACAATAAAAATTTAAATAAATCAGCGGTAAAACATAATTAATTTAAGATTAAATGAAGAAGATTTACATTTAAAATACTTAAATGAACTGTTTAATCAACTTCTTGCTTTTTACAGTGTGTAGTATTTGTTGTAAAAATGCTGCAGGCGTGAAATCTTGTTACATTTGTGCACCAATAGTAACGACATAAATATCTACCATTTCATATAATACTTTTTATTTTATTTTATAAAGGTAAAATTAAGAGAAAAATTATTTTGGAGGGGGTGGGGTCTAATCACTCACTGTAAAAAGAAAATTGTTAATGAACTTCAAGAAATTCCTCCAACTAGTAAAACTAACTTATTCATTTGAGTTGTAAATACTTGATTTAATTGAGTTTTACCAGTTGAAGTATTTTTTATTTTTTTAACTTCAGCTGTCAGGCAAATGTATATCAAGCGAAAAACATGTACTTGAATTTAAAAACTTAAGCACACAAATACACAAACGAGTAAATGTTTACGTGCAGGTGAAATGAAATGTGATTAAAAGAGAAGCTGTGATGATCAATATTTAATAACAAACAGGTCTTTAGACTGACAAGAGTTACAAATATGTCTGCAAACATGCAGGAGGCCGCCAGCATAAAACAACTTGAAACTTTTTAGCTTTTTTAAATTTTGTTTATTTATGTTAAAATTAGAGTTAATTCTAATGTATTTTGCAAATTTTATTTACTGACTTTTTTTTACCCCACATTCTTTTATTTAAACTACCGTGACATTTCTACGTATTTATTTTTAATCCAAACATTTTAATTTAAATTTTTGGTTTTGTTTTTAAACTGACTTATTAACTTTTTGAAAGTTGACTATCCGGGAGTTTTTTTTAATTATTATTATTATTTATTTATTTTTATTTATTTTTATTTATTTTTATTTATTTTTTATTTTTAATATTTTCAAGAATTGTATTATCTCCATCTTTATTCAAAGTTGTTTCTGAACTATGCAGAAGGAATCAGCTCCGTACCTCATTTCGGCTCCCATTCCGGTTCCCATTCCCCCCATAGAGGTCCTGCTGACGGTGTTCGATTGGTATCCGTCCGGTAAGATGTCGTATCCGTTGCCGCCTGCACGGAAAACCTCGTTCCGGGAGTAACAGGCGCCCCCGGTGACGAGGTCTCCTTTAGACCCCATCAAGCGGCTCGCGCTCAGATCCTTCTGAGACCCGTAAGCACTCATCTGTCCGGTTGAAGGCACTCAGACCGCGACTAGAGGAGGAGGAGGAGGAAGAGGAGGGGAACGGAGGGAGCAGCTCTCTCCACCTGTTCGCCCCTCAGACTGCAACGGGAAAGTAGAGGAGGAACGATTTTTGAGGCGGTAGGTGACCACACCTCTCCACCCTCCTCCTCCACCCATATCCTCCTCCTCCTCCCTTTTTTTTTCACCTAACTGCTGAGCCAAAAACTCCTCTCCCTGCCCCGCCCCTCCAGAATCAGCTGGAGGTGTTCGTCAACTAGATGTTTTATTAGATTATTAAATGTGGATCTAAAGGTGTAAAAATAAATTTAGCAAAACTCAAAACAAATCCACAAAACATCAAACTATAAAAGCAAAATCAACTTTTTTGATCCCTTGATTCATTTTCTCATCAAAAAGAAAAAAAAAAAGAATAGCTAGGAATTACCTTTTTTATTTTTTTTTTAATGTAAAATAAAAAATCATTCTGTAAAGTGTTTTCATAAACAATAGGAAAAAAATCTTACTTAAAAAAAAATATATATATACATTTTTCAAGTGACATAATTCTATTTTGGAAAATTCTCAAATGCTTTAAAAAACCCAGAATAGGATTTTCTCATTAGTCATGATTAATGCCTCCTTATTGGCATTTTTGACACGTGGTGTCCCCCAGGGCTCCACCCTCGGCCCCTTGCTCTTTCACGTATATAAATGCTGCCACTGGTTCCCATTATAAGAAGGTTCAGACACGTTTTTAATAAGAAATAAGGGACTCAAAATGTGCGTTGGACATTGGGGGGTGGCGGGGGGAGGAGCCTATCCCAGCTAACATCAGGCGAGAGGCGGGGTACACCCCGGCGAGTGAAGGCGCTACAGTCCCGCCTTGATCAAGCTTTCTAGAAGGTGTGACAAACAACTGAATGGATTACCATGAATGTGGGAGGATGGACCCCAAGAAGAAATCTGTCAAATTTTGGAGTGGATCCGGATTAAAGACATGAATCCATATATTTCTGTTACTTCCATAAACACTGCCAGCTCGTTCCCCAGAACTACTCAACAGGTTTTCATGAAACCCCCGTAAAAGAGAAGAGGGCATGTGCCAAAAAATGGAACCCCTGAATATCGGAGTAGGTCCGGACACGGACATGGATCCATGACTCCTTTTCTCACTTTCTTCCCTAGAACCCCGAGGGCTATCCTTAATAATAATAATAATAATACATCGAAAGCCCCTCCACTGAGCTTGAAACATGATCCGACCTCCACTAGCTTGAATCGTTTTTCGAGCTAATGAGGTCAAACAGCTCCAAGAAAAGAACTGCTGATGTTTCCAATGGACTATTGTAAACTACAACCGCAGAGTTGCATCTTGACCTTGCCTACAGGTCATCACAAACACTTGAATGCATCACGTCTGACTAGCGTTCTTTGTGTGTCTCGCTAACACTCTACTCAAACACTCCCCTGGAGTGAAAGGGTGGGACCCGCAGGAAAAACGAGTCTGACGGCTGCTCTCAATTTGACAGTAACTGGTTGAATATTATCTCTACAGCCTTGAAGAACACATGGATTGATGGCGATGAAGGCTTTTGCAGGGACACGCCCCACTCCTTACATACCAATGTGAGCATTTGCAATAAAGGGACATACAGGAAGTGCATGAATTCTCAAAGTCGATTAAAAAGCCCCGGATGATGGCCGTGTGTCGCTGGCTTCAAGACCAGGTGCCGAGGATCATCAGTACTGGGTGGGCAACGACGACCCGCAAGGATTTCCGTTGCTTTGGTATCGGCCGGCACCATCCCAGGGACCACAGATTTGATTATGTTGGAATCAACAAGGCAGGTGGTGCTGCTGGAGTTGACTGTAGCCTGGGAAGAAACAAATGGTGGAGGGAAGTGAGGGAAATGGGAGAAATGGGAGCTGGCAAGGGGAATGCGGAAGCAAATATTTCGTTTTCCGCTTGTTGGCTAGTGAGTTCATTAGTTTGGCTGGTTGGTTGTTGGTTCATTCGTTTGGCTGGTCGGTTGTTGGTTCGTTAGTTTGGCTGGTCGGTTGTTGGATCAATAGTTTGGCTGGTCGGATTTTGGTTCGTTAGTTTGGCTGGTCGGTTGTTGGTTCATTAGTTTGGCTGGTCGGTTGTTGGTTCAATAGTTTGGCTGGTTGGTTGTTGGTTCAATAGTTTGGCTTGTCGGTTGTTGGTTCATTAGTGTGGCTGGCCGGTTGTTGGTTCAATAGTTTGGCTTGTCGGTTGTTGGCTCATTAGTTTGGCTGGTTGGTTGTTGGTTCATTAGTTTGGCTGGTTGGTTGTTGGTTCATTAGTTTGGCTGGTCGGTTGTTGGTTCATTAGTTTGGCTGGTCGGTTGTTGGTTTAATAGTTTGGCTGGTCGGTTGTTGGTTCGCTTGTTGGCTAGTGTCTGAGGGTCGGGCTCGCCTCAAACAGCCTTCATCGGGCCCTTAACCTTTGGGCTCACCTGGTGCAGGGATTGGTGTTGGGGTCTGGTCCAAAGCACCATGAGTGGCACTGAAGGGATTATATCACAGTCGCTCAGCAGTGGAAACTCGTGACGGAACATTCCCTGAAAATATTTTCATGTGGAGTTTGAACAACGTCTCCAGGGAAAGAATCATCCATCGATTCTTCTCACAGGAACAGAAAGATTTGGATGAAGTCGGAAAGAGTTTCTAACCGTATAACCGTTTCATTTTCAACTCAATCCTACTTGCCATTAATTTGGCAACTTCTCGAAATTCCCACAATGATGTCGTTTCAGCGATACAACGTCCAGGTTTCTCATCCGCCTGTTTTGTCACTGTGCCGAATCCCTGAGCCGCTGGCGTCGCCCTGAACGTCGTTATGTTTTTATTATTCATTATTTGATTGGCATCTTTTAATGAGATCAAAACTGTCTTTGCCAAAAAAGAAGAGAGACACCCTCTTCAGAATATACATACAATGTACGGAGAAGATGAAGGGAAGGGAAAAATGTTTGAGTCAAGACTGATCATGTCTGATGCCTCAAAGGCTTGGGTTGGCACTGCGGCGGTTCACCTCTGCCTCAGCATTTAATTCTGACATTTCCCTGATAGAGTCTCTAGTTTAGGAACACTAGTAGTGGTGGTGGTAACAAGAGGGCCTCTGATTGGTTTGGTGGTACAGTCTTTGGTCTTCCATCGGCACCCTCTCTAAGAACTTTGACTGCATGACAAAGATCCTCATCATACTGAACCAGTAGGAGGCAGTGTAGAGCAGATCATGGTGTCGCCATTGTAAATATAGAGATAAACTCAACCTGCTACTGGAAAAACTCGATTCATGCTAATGGGGACAGCTAGATGTTCAGCCTTAAACAGGTGTTCATGCTCCAGGTTCGTTTTTAATTTCTTTGATTGGTCAACTGATTTGTTTGGTCGCTCAGTTATTTGTTCCTTTGTTCAGCTGGTCAGAAGTTGGTTCATTAGTGAGGTTGGTCGGTTGTTGGTTCATTAGTGTCGCTGGTCGGTTGTTGGTTCATTAGTTTGGCTGGTCGGTTGTTGGTTCATTAGTTTGGCTGGTCGGTTATTGGTTCATTAGTTTGGCTGGTCGGTTGTTGGTTCATTAGTTTGGCTGGTCGGTTGTTGGTTCATTAGTTTGGCTGGTCGGTTGTTGGTTCATTAGTTTGGCTGGTCGGTTGTTGGTTCATTAGTTTGGCTGGTCGGTTGTTGGTTCATTAGTTTGGCTGGTCGGTTGTTGGTTCATTAGTTTGGCTGGTCGGTGGTTGATTTGTTTGGTTAGGAGGTTGTTTGTTTGTCTGATTGGTTGTTTGGTCGAATGGATGCCTGAACATTAAGAAGATTTCCATGACCCTCACTTGCAGGAACTCGTTTTTCTACCTTGTACTACTTGAATGATTGTTGGTAACAAAATAAAGGCTTCTTCTTCCAGCCTCTCTGAGGGGGAGGTGAGCCGAACGACATGAAATCATAAGAACAAATCCACAAAAACAATTATGAGACCCACAAAGTTTTGTAGTAGAAACTTTAGCAAAATGTCCGTACAATTTTGTCCAGTGGTTTTTGAAGAAATCTGTTTTTTAAGTATACGGACAGACAAGGGTAAACCTGTACAACCCTTTGATGTGGGCGTAAACGACCCACATTTGTCATTGAAATCTGTTCCATCTCATCGAGACAACCTGCCGAACAAACAAGCCAAAGAAAAAAACCGGTAACGTTTGCATAAACTCTTCCAACAATCGTTCATAGCTTGAACCCGGGCGCTCCGGGACTTTCTACACCGCTATGCAACCCAGTAAAATGGGCCGTCAGTGAGGAATGTGGCGTGTGTGTGATGAGTATGAGCAGGCGTGACAGAGAGTATGAGAAGCAGGACAGAGAAAGTTTGTTTATTTCCTTTACTCATGTAATTGCAGACTTGGATCTGCAGAAGAAACCAGCCATGTTTTTTTGGGGGGGGTGGATTTGTCATTAAATGAAGCAGATGTGCTTTTTTTTTTCTTCGATTAGTAACGACTTACAGTCATAGTCCTGGAGCTCCTGTGAGGTGATTCACGGAAGATAATAATATCAATAACAGCTCAGGTATTTTTCTCACGGGGAACATAAACAACCAGCTTATCGCAGTGCCTTTCCCTCTGGCGAATGGCATTTAAGGACACGCCTCTACCCTCGCCCAAACCCCACCAGCCTCACCCGTTTCTCTCACTCTCTCTCTCTCTCTCTTTCTCTGCGGCTCAGAATGATCAGAGGTCACTGATAGGACGAAGCGCCGACCCTGAGCTCTGCAGCAGCGGAGCTCCTCATACTCCATCTGCTGCACAAAAGTCTTTAAAACTACTGAGTGAACATATTTGCTGTGAGTCTTTTGTGTCCTCTAGAATGATTCTAGATGTGTGTCTGGGGCGTGGTTCCAGAACCTTTCGCTCCTGTTTTCATGGAGACAGGATAGGGCTTGCACACTTTTATGGTTTTTTTGGACTGACATATAGTATCAAAGTGAGGAGAAGTTCTTTTTGTTTTACGGGCTCCAGAACAGAATATTGAACTACGCCCACGCTCTCGCCCCCAACAGCAAGGCTATGTCCCTGAAAAAGCCCAAAACCCCCTGCGTTATACCAGCAATCCGGTACAACTTTGAAATAAGTCTAACTTTATGAAGGATTTCTAAAACCCAGCTTTGGATTTATCAGTGTGGGTCACTATTTGGCAATATCAGGTTAGCAATACAAATAAGTGAGCTCACTATTTGGCAAGCATCAGTTCTCTGATAGACTTTATGTCTAATGAGTTATAGCAGCTTATCAACGATTTGTAAAGTGTTTAGAACTTAATAAGTTAACTAGGTACAAGCCTTTTGATAAATACTTAATAAGGGAAGTCTGTTTGTTAAGTTTTAATTCACACGCACTAAAGTTGGAATAAGTTGGAACAACAGTTGAGAAAATTACGGCCTAAAACCTTTCGGAGATTAAATTCCCCCTAGTGTCAGAAATGCGCCAGGGTCCATTCCTACAAATCAATCCAGTCCTTCCTCTATAAAATCCCAGACCTTTTGATTCTATATGTATTTAATGCAGCATTTAAAGTCAACTAAGAGCCAAGTGGCGTTAAGTAAGTCTGGTTTGTTTCTGAAGGTACTTCCTAATCTGTGGAAATCAACCCTGACCTCGTGTGAACTCATCCGGGATGCTTGAACCTGGTTCCGTTTGGTTTCACCCGGGCGTCTTCTTCTCACTCTGGGCCGGTCCATCAGGCCGCTGCGAGACTAAAGATAGAATCTTCACGCTTGGACTTACTTCCTCACTGCTGGATGTGAATCTGTGAGCGGTGCAGGATATTATTTTCTATTTTTAAGAGTAAGATATTTTAACGTCACAACTCAAGAAAATGTTTTTCCTGGACCATTTTCAACTTTCGTTCCCACGTAGGCCTTAGAGACGTGGTCCAGTAGTCCAGTAGAAGTAGTGGTGGCAGAAGAATGTAGTAGTTTTGCAGTAATACGAGGAAACGCAGTAGCAGCAATAGAAACTAATAATTATATCTTCAAAAAGGGAATATTATGGATTTTGTCATAAAGTTCCGAGGCCTTCCAGCGAGTACCGCGTCCATCCTACATATCTGTAAAACGTAAGGGGCCGAGGACAGAGCCTTGGGGTGCACCACAGGTTAAAAGGGGCCCCCCAGGAGGAGACAGTGACCATGGCTGTTGAGAAAGTCTCATTTGATACGTTTTTTTTTCCTCTGGTATATTAAAGCCTCTGAGGATTTACTTTAAAAAAAAAAAGTATGGAACTTTATAGAACCAACAACGACAAAAAAAGTCTAGTAAGGCTCAAATACTTTTCTTAAACATGCTTTACCAAAAAGATTGAGCTAATTTGATTTTAAAAAAAAGAATTATAACAGATTTTTTTTTCTTTTCTTTTTTTTACTGTGTCCTTTCCAAGATGGAGGAAAAAGTCACCAAATGATGTTTTTTGCACGCTTTCACACAGTGTACAGATCCGTACAGTGAACCGTTCGGATTCCGCCCCTTCAGATCCGTATCTTCAGCGCCCTGTGATCACCTCTCACTCGGTTTCGTCCGACAGGTGAGCCGAGAGAAACACCCCAGTGAGGGATTTTCCAACAGACACTGCAAGTCCAGACAGCCGAATGTATTTAAAAACTTTGCGACTTTCGGCTGTCAGAGCGGATGCCTCATCGTGTCAGATATGAAAGCCATTAAGCCAATGAAGTTGACGATGATGATGAAGAGGGATTAAGGGAATAATTGGTGTACAGGTGTGGCGGCTGGTTTAACGAGAAACCAGCCGATTCATGACTGCTTTGTATTATTCCAGCTTCACTTCTTCTTAATTCTGTCGATACTTTCAAATGAAATGATCCCAGAAACCTTCTGACCCGCTCTAAGAACCAGATCAAAGCCCGCTGTGTTCTTCCCAGGCGCTTTGAGATTCAAGCGCTGAAGGCGAGTACATGTCAGAATGGCTTTTAAATTATTGATGTTCTAAGAATATGCTGTTTATGTAAGAGTTCACCAAAAAAACAAAAAACAAAGCTGGTTCTGCAGCGACGCGGGGCGCGGCGCTGCCTCGTCCTCCATCCCAGAGAGCCTCGGGGCTCAGAGTCACGTCCATGTCTGTACCTGCAGACGCAGACGCATCAAAAAATGAATTCCACTCACGCAGGATGAATCTCAATCCGCAGCTTGTTTTATTTTAACCTGCTGAGCCGAAGAAGATGGTAAAAATCTACGTAATGACCCTTTAAATGCCCCGCTCAACTCTTTGGTTGAGCACATTCTGAGTCTTTACTCTTTGTTGAAAAATGTGACTGAACCGGTTTGCGATATGAGCCAGCGGCAGCATGTATGTTCTAAAGGGTAAGGGGCCGAGGACGGGGCCCTGGGGGAGCCCACAGGTCAAAGGGGCCACTGAGAAGGAGGCATTAACCACGACTAATGAAAAAGTCCTATTCAATTAGTAACTTGTTGTTGTTTTTGTTGACATATTAAAGCATGTGAGGAGTTGCTAAACAGAATTATGGATAATTATAAAACCAAGAAAAAGTAGTAATATTTTTATTTAAAACAGGCTTTTTCCAAAAATGTTGAACTAATCCAATTAATATTAATAAATAAATGTCATCATGAGTCATTTTTATTTTTACATGTTTGACTTAAGTTTTTCCATTTTATGGTAATTTTCTTTCTATGATATTAAATTAATAAATGCCCCAAAAGAAATAAAATACGCAAGAAGGACATTAAAGGGTTTTAATGAAGTCTTTAGGAAAAATTTATTCTTCTTACATCTAAGGAGGATCAAAAAAATCCAGACTTCCTTAGGAGCCGACGCCACGGGTTCATTTAAACCGACCTTTGATCTCTGAGATTATTTTTTCAAAATAAGAATAAAATAATTGAAATTTCAAATTGTAACAATGGAAATTTAAAAAAATAAATAATACGATTTCAAATGTTTGCTATATAGCAAGAATGTCCCCTCTTGTGCTCGGCCGATATAAACCCCGACGAGCCATAACATTATAACCCCGGAGAGGTGAAGCTGGATAGACATTGATTATCTGGTTACCACGGTTACCTGTGTCAGTAGGTGGGAATGAACATTTTGTCAGAATGACCTTTGACCTCAGTCAACTGATAAAAGCTCCTACAGAACTTTACCTTCTTCTACTTTGCATAATCAAACATACCACCCACCTAAACATTGCTGCAGACCACGCCCCCTTCTGCTGCTGTTAAAAGTTTTTTTAACAGGCAGAACTTCCTTGACTTGTGTTTTATTGGATAATAACTGTCAGTCGAAGTTTCTTTTTGATCCCTACGAAAAGAAACAGGCATTTAAGACACATCGAGTCTCCGTCATAAGTTGCGTCGTAAATGGATGCAACCATTTTCAGGGTGTAATTTCAAAAGCAATAAAATGTTCAATTACGTCAAGCCAAATAAAGTTGAACAGAATTTCATCTTATATTTAACTGTAAGAGATTAAGGTAGTTGAACCCAGAATAAACACACGCATATATTTATAATAATTACTACCAAACAACCCCCTCCTCTCCCGGAACCTTTAAACGAGTGTTCGTTTCCCTGGGGACTCTTCTGGCCGCCGAACACCCGGGAGGAGACATGGAAAATGCAAATATATTCCAATTAATACGTGTATAAATATACTTCACAGTGAGTCCGGTACTTTTATATTACGTTATTTAAAATATTCAATAAATATAAACCGATGAATATTCAATAAAAAATAAATAAATAAAATAAAGTTCACGTTTTGCAAATAAAATGCCAGTATTGTAATTAAAGTGCGTGTGAAAGATGATTAAAAGTGCAAATAAACTATTTATAATATTAATATTTATATCATATTTATGTTATTTTTGTATCGTTGTTAAAAAGTTGGAGCCTTACCTGATTTCCTTTTTTTTATTTTGTTAAATTTAACAGAAACAAAAAAATCCACCTGAATAAATAACCGACTGAAAACTCTGAATAATAATTTTAGAATGAAAAAAAATTAACTAAAATAATGATAACTTTGTTAAATTTGTCCCACTTCCTGCTTCTGAAGGTGGTCTCTTGAAGTGATTGTGGACTAACGCTATCCAGTTGTAACTGGATCTGAAGAAGAGAAAGTTCTTTATTTCTTTATTCTTAATGTTTTTTATTCCAGTGCTCCTGGTGGAATACCTGTTTTTTCTGGGTGTGTTTTTTCTGTGTGTATAAATACTTGCGTACATTTTTTAAATGTTCTGGCCTCTAATCTCTTCTCTGCAGCGGAGGTTCTGGTGTGACCCGGTATGTTTATTTAGAAGACTTTCACTAATCGCAAATCTTAACAGAGCAGTGACTCACTGGGAGGAGGACGAAAGAAGGAGTACTTCATTTTGTGTTCTCTCTCTCACACACACACCTGTTCAGGTGTGTGTGTGAGAAAGAGAGAGAGAGACTCTTTCATCGCCTGAGGGATTTTCACAAAGTTGAAAGCGTCGACTGTGCAGCTCTGAGTTTCAGTGAAGCTGTCGGTGGTTCTGATACTGACGGGTCTCAGTGCAGGTTTTCCCTGCAGCAGCTTTCCAACTCAAGAAAACACATGCAAACAGACAAAACACCAGCAAAGGACCAAAGCTTCTTCATCGCCTTGAAAACACATGCACAGCATTTGAGAATACCACAATACAGCACATTTAGAAAAAACACGCTGCAAATACTACAAAACAACAAATTAAGAAGAACACGCTGCAAATACTACAAAACATACATTGATAAAAATACTCTGCTAATACTACAAAATAACACATTAAAAAACGCACTGCAAATATCACAACACAGTAAATTTAGAAAAACACCCTGCAAAAGCCCAAACTCAACAGAAGTGTTTCTGGAGAACACTCAAAGGTGATGCACTATGGACGCGTTTTTTTTAATCCTTCATTTAAAGAACAAACAGATATTATACACAAACGTTTTATTTGATCTTTTCCTCTGCTACGTCTCTCTTATTTGCGTTTTGTCCGTTTTGCCCGTGTTGTGTAAGTTTGCAGCGTGTTTGCCCCAGTGAGCCGCTGAAGGAGCTGCTGTGGGCGAGAGCATGCCGGCTGAGGCAGCTCACCTTGACAGAGGCGTACCTGTGCAGCAGGCTGACATTGATACGACTCCTGGGGGCATGGAGACGGAGATGGAGCCAGGGAGGAGGAGGGGCTATTAGACAGCTGTCACATGACACCTGAGCCAATCTGGGTCACTATTCTCCTGGAGACAAACGGCGCCGCTCCCTCCTCCTCCTCCTCCTCCTCCTCCTCCTCCTGTGTCAGGAAAGATGATCCGTGTGGTATAGCAGATTGATTTATAGTGTTTCTACATGTCAGAACTCCTTCTCTGTAAAAACATCTTCATGCTAAACTTCTGTTTTTAGAATGCACCCAGAAACAAATATATGAAAAAACAAGAAGAGGAATGTTGTTTCGTCACTTTTACTCAAAGCGTTAAAACCTCATAACTCAGAAGCTTTTCATTAGGATATGTTTTAATCTTTTTTTTTTTATTTATCCAGAATAAATCAAGAATATCGGTTTTAGTTTTCAGCAATAAATGTGTATCAGAGTTCATTCAGTCAAGTTTTATCTTTTTCTGTAGATCACTCATCCTTCCACGCTGGGAATATTCATTTTCTCACAGTGTTTCCCTCCAGAACCGCCTGAACCCACAAGAACTCTAACCTCCACCCAGAGAACGGACTTTAATGTTCTTATGATGAAAAACTGAAGTTGAATTAAAGACCCTGAACAGGATAAGATGTTTAATTATTTAATGTTTACACACACACATACACACACACACACACACACACACATACATACATACATATACACACACACACACACACACACATACATACATACACACATACATACACATACATACACACACATACACACATACATATATACATACATATACACACATACATACACACATACATATATACATACACACACATACATACACACATACATACATACATATACACATACACACACACATACATACATACATATACACACATACATATACACACATACATATACACACATGCATATACACACATACATATACACACATACATATACACACATACATATACACACATACATACACACATACATATATACATACACACACATACATACACACATACATACATACATATACACATACACACACACATACATACATACATATACACACATATATATACACACATACATATACACACATACATATACACACATACATATACATATACACACATACATATACACACATACATACACACATACACACATACATATATACATACACACACATACATACACACATACATACATACATATACACATACACACACACATACATACATACATATACACACATACATATACACACATACATATACACACATACATATACATATACACACATACACACATACATATACACACATACATACACACATACACACATACATATATACATACACACACATACATACACACATACATACATACATATACACATACACACACACATACATACATACATATACACACATACATATACACACATGCATATACACACATACATATACACACATACATATACACACATACATATACATATACACACATACACACATACATATACACACATACATACACACATACACACATACATATATACATACACACACATACATACATACATATACACATACACACACACATACATACATACATATACACACATACATATACACACATACATATACACACATGCATATACACACACACATACATATACATACATATACATACATACATATACACATACACACATACATATACACACACATACATACATACATATACACACACACATACACACACATACACACATACATATACACACACACATATACACATACATACACACATATACACACATACATATACACATACATACACGTACATACACACACACACATGCATATACATACATATACATACATACATATACACATACACACATACATATACACACACATACATACATACATATACACACACATACATACATACATATACACATACACACATACATATACACACACACATACACACACATACACACATACATATACACACACATACATACATACATATACACATACACACATACATATACACACACACATACACACATACATATACACACACACATATACACATACATACACACATACATATACACATACATACAGGTACATACACACACACACATGCATATACACAGACATACAGACACATACACATGCATACACACACACACCCATACATATACACATACATACACACACATACACACACATACATATACACGTACACACACATACACACACATACATACATACACATACTTACACACACACATGCATATACACATACATACACAGATATATACATGCACACACACACACACATGCATATACACTTACATACACACACATACACATGCATACACACACACACCCATACATATACACAAACCCTCGTCTTCAACTGCTTCAATCGATGAAGGGAACAGAGTGTTCCTCTAGTGCCTTTGAACATCAGTCGTACATTCCATTTAAAAAACTATGGAACAACGTGTTTCCTTTCATCTTTTGAGGATTATGTAACGATTAAAATTATATCTTTTTTCAAGTAAAAATTCAACATTAAAGGATTTTAAGATTTAAAAAAACTTAAAAACAGTGAATTATAAATATGAACACATAATAGTTGAGATTAAACACGATTTAATATTATTATTACTGCTATCCTTGTTGTTATTAGTAGTAGTAGCATTAAAGCGCTATAATTAACATAATTATCATCACTATTATTATTATTATTATCATCTTCATCATTATTATTATTTATTTATTTAAATTATATTTGAATTATAATGATTAATAATTATCACAAGGAAGACTTCAAAGCTACAATCCAATATTTTAGAAGAAGAAAAAAAAATCAATGAAGGTATTTTGAATATTCTTCTTTAATTTTTTATTTTTTTATTATTTTAACAGAGAGACTTAAATAACTAAATCAGAATTAGAAATGTCAACAAGTCCTCCCTATTATTTCAGTCTTTTTTTTATATAAGCTAATTTATTCATGCAAATAAATGAGAAAAAACTTTCTTCTTTTTTTTTTTTAACTGTACATATTTTAGGAGGGAGGAGGGAGGGAGGAGGAAGAGGAGGAGGAGGAGGAGGGGGAGGAGGAGGGGGGGTCACCTTGAGTTTAAGGCTTCGAGAATGTCAGAGCCAGCTCTGGTATGTGCTTCAGTATGGGTGTGTTCATCTGGCCCCCGTACACTCAAACACACACGTACACACACACACACACGTACACACACACACACACACACACACAGCCTCCTCCTCCATCTGAAAGCTTAATAAGTCTCGGGGGGGGGGGGCGGGGGGGAGATGCGGCATGAGAACAAGCTGTCACCTCTTGGTTTTGCACCGGGAGCCACACCCAGAATGTTGGATGGATTTTATCGGGAGGGAACTGACTGCTGCGAACATCCGTCACTCACGCGCGTCTCAAGGTCATTTGGGACCCCCCGCAGCGGCAGCCGCAACTCTAACGACCATTTATGTTCGATTTTGCATCTCACAACCTAATCGTTCATTTCCTTTACAGTCAGATCCGTGCGGAGAACAGGTAAATAATATGTCGAAAGACGTGCGCCAAATTTACACAGCGGCTGCGTAAAAAGCGGCGCGTCTGCGCCCCCCAGCGGCTCTTAGGCGACACAACACCCTAAAAAATATCTTCACTGGCTTCTATTGTCCCCCTTAAAACCTCTAAACTAATGCGATCTATTCATACGATAATTACATTTTTACCAAATGACATGATTCCTAACATGCAGCTGCATCCCAGAATGATCATAAATCCTCGGATCGATGCTCCTAACAAGAACGATATTCTCTCTGGCGGCACAAAGGGGGTCATTGTCGGTTGCAGATGCCCGTCAGTGGCGCAGAGCTCTCCAATGGCAGCGCATAGCGCCACCGGAGGAGGGCGGGGCTTGATCTCCCCCCCAATCTCTCCTCAAACCCACGCCGTGTCCCGTTGGAAAGACCGTCGGCCACCACATTCTCCGAGCAGCGCGCGCCAGAGGGAGGCGGTGATGTTCCTGGACGGGGGATCTAAGTGACGCGCGCCCGCAGGAGGTCACCCTTTGGACAGGTATGAGACCTGTGGCGTTTTTGGATGAAGGAGCAGCAGATGTTTAGTGGATGTGGTCTACAAAAGTCCCCCAGCAGGCCTGGCCCCCCTCAGCTCCCACATGGATGGATCCCGCTGTAGGCGCACGCGGGTGAGCGTGCCTGCCCGTCCGAGTCCTCTCCTCCTGACGCAGCCTCTCCTTTCGGAACCCCCCCGGTCGCTTGGACTCCCCCTCGCCATGAGGAAGGCTGATCGGCTCACATTCTGATCCGGATCTGCTTTTTGTCGGTTTACGCGCAGGATTTCTTTGTGTCGGCGGGGTTTAACGCAGAGTGCGCACGAGAGAGCGGGGGCTTCGCTTCGCCCACTGTTGCGCCCAGCTGCTCTCTTTGTGGTCAGGGGGGGGCGCTGGGGGGTTAAGTGATGGAGGAGCAGGACCCTCACCCACCAGAGAACGGCTTCACACCGCTGGAGCACCGGGTGCCACGGCTGCTGCCGCACATCGACCGCTCGGTTCTGCCGTCTCTGGGGGGCTTCGGGAAACACCAAAAGCAGCTGGTGGTCCTGACCTGGATACCGGCATTGTTCATCGGATTCAGCCAGTTTTCGGATTATTTCCTCCTCGCACAGCCCAATGGCACGTGCGTGCAGCCCCTGGCGAACCAGAGCAACTGGAGCGCGCCATCCCTGCCGGTTACCGATGGCGCGCCGGCGCTGGAACTCAAAAGCAACAGCACCGGGGAGGGACACAGCAGCGGAATGCCTTGCGCCTGCAAGGAGTGGAGGCTGGAGCTGCAGACGGGACTCAGTCAGAATGTGGTTACCAAGGTAACGAGTGAGCGCCAGAGAGTGAAGAACGCTCTCTGTGCACCACCACCATCCTCATCCTCACCAGACTGTGACTTCATCCCCACTATAGCACAGATGACTGACAGCTTACCCACTGACTCCAATATGAAAGTGTGTGTGTGTGTGTGTGTGTGTGTGTTTGTGTGACGGTGATACAGGCAAAGTCAATACCACTAATAATGATACACATTTTTTCAACATTTATACATGAAATAATCGTAAATTAAGACCAAATCACATCCACAATAATCCGATTGATGTTGAGTTCAAAGAAGTAGCCAGGATGGGGAGAGACTCTCCATGGAAACATTCATGGACCCTTCCCTCGCCAAGGCCTGATCTCCAGAATCCTCTCAACACAAATTATGTAAATGACTTAAAGAAACCATAATTGATGATATTGAACAAAAAGTTCCGAGAGACCCTCACCTGCTACCTGCTCAACGTTCCCACCGCGTTTGGTAAAAATCTGGGAGTAGGTTTTGTGTAATTCTGCGAAAACTGAGGCAACGGCCTCCTTCAGAGAGGTTATATGGTTCATTTAGATTCAAAGAGAGAGAGAGAGATACATATAGAGAGAGAGAGTTACACCGATAGACAGAGAGAGAGAGAGATAAGACTGAGAGAGAGAGAGAGAGAGAGAGAGATACATATAGAGAGAGAGAGTTACATCGATAGACAGAGAGAGAGAGAGATACATATATAGAGAGAGAGTTACATCGATAGACAGAGAGAGAGATAAGACTGAGAGAGAGGGAGAGAGAGATACATATAGAGAGAGAGTTACATCGATAGACAGAGAGAGAGAGAGATAAGACTGAGAGAGAGAGAGAGAGAGAGATACATATATAGAGAGAGAGTTACATCGATAGACAGAGAGAGAGATAAGACTGAGAGAGAGGGAGAGAGAGATACATATAGAGAGAGAGAGTTACATCGATAGACAGAGAGGGAGAGAGATAGACAGAGAGAGGGAGAAAGATAGACTGAGAGAGAGAGGGAGAGAGATAGACTGAGAGAGAGGGAGAGAGATAGACTGAGAGAGAGGGAGAGATAGACTGAGAGAGAGAGTTACATCGATAGACAGAGAGAGAGAGGGAGAGAGAGAGTTACATCGATAGACAGAGAGGTAGAGAGAGAGTTACATCGATAGACAGAGAGGTAGAGAGAGTTACATCGATAGACAGAGAGAGAGAGGGGTAGAGAGATAGAGTGGCAAAACAAAGAGAAAATGTGATGTATATAGCAGTTATACAAAATGCATATACATATGTAAGAATCAGATATATTGTAAACTTATATACATATATATGTATGTATATATATATGTATATATATATATACATACATATATATGTATATATATATATACATACATATATATGTATGTATATATATATATATATATGTATGTATATATATGTATGCATATATATATATATATATATATATATATATATATATGTGTAAAGACCAAAAGTAGAAGAACACATATCCACGAACAAACGTACAAAGACACGTCGTTTTCAAACCACTATGTGGACATTGATTCGTCCACAAGATGGCAGTAAAGAGTCGACAGTTCAAACAACAAAACAGGTAATCATAGAGGATGATGAGTACAGGCCCCTCCCTTTTTTCATCTTTGTCACGTCTTGTTTGATTTCTGGCTCCACAGCGGTGAGCTCTTTGAAAACACGCTAATGCTAATGCAGAGGGATTCGTCTGTTTCCTCTTTCACACTGAGCCTCTAGTTTCCCGCCATTTCCACAAATGCAAACCTTCTAAAAAAGGGTTCTAAACCGTGATATCTAAAAAACAAAACGACCACCGCTACCGTCGCCGTGTGAACTGGCAAATGATGTTTTTGTGTAACGACGAGATCTCCCTTCACCCGCAGCTTCATCGTTTTCAGCTCAAGATCCGCTCCTAAACAAAATAACATGAACCGTGGTCGGCTAGGATTGTGGTTCTGGAGGCTGCAGGCCGGGCTCACGCTTAACGGCCCGATTTATCAACGCAGAACTTTTGTGAAACGTAAAGGGAAAAGGTTTCAGTTTCTGGGGAAACTGTTCTGTTGTCGTGTAAATGGAACTTTTATCCGATGTAACTGTGAATGAAAACGTGAAATCTGTATCGAGGCTGAAGGAAGGAATCCGGTATTTAAATGTGGACCGTTAAGCGGTCCGACCGATGAAGATGGAGGCGACATTACCCAGAACCTCAAGGGCCGTAAAGGATCTTAAACCATTAAAGTCGACCCGGGACTTTGGTGCTGAGACCGCTCCAAAAACCCAGTTAAGTTAAAAACAGTTGTGTTCTGGGATACAGATGTTATAACTTCTTCATCCCGGCACCGGATAAACCCACAGGAGGTGTTAATTATTCAACCATTTAGAGGAACATGGAGTCTAATGGGTTTTCAGCATTAAGGTCACTGTATCGTTTCTTTGCCCTTTGAACGGACCCCCGAGGGACGTTCCATCACGTTTAATCCGCAGGAAGGGCACCTCGCCACGGAGAAGCGTCCGGGAGGCGGACCCTCTGCCCAGCTGAGAGCTACATATGGGCCTTATAATCCGGTTCTGGTACCCTGTGGAGAAGACCCCCCCCCTCTGCGTCGGAATCCGGTTCTAAAGTGTTAATAATGAGAATCCTGCAAAGGATGTAGAGAATGGTGCCGCCGTAATTTCCCTTAAACCTTCCTTTGCATGTCTCCTTTGGATTCTGGGAGTTAAAAGATAAAAGTGGCGAACGTTGGAAATGTTCAGTCGGACCACCAGCCCGCTCTGGCGTGAGTGATATCCGTTTTCCTCTGATAGCGCTGGTGCTAATCGTCCGTATACAATAAACCCGCATCTCGCTGCCATAAATCCTAACCAACAACCATCTCCCCCCTCCTCGGTCCTCCTCGCTCCTCCTCGCTCCTCCTCGCTCTTCCTCGCTCCTCTTCGCTCCTGTGCACATCCGGAAGCTCGTCGAGGAGTAAATCAGAGTTAAACACCTTCTCTTTTTTTTTTTTTTAGCTGGGTCGCTCTGCTCGATACTTTTCCGCCGCACGTTGTTCCTCCACATGTGTCATTGGCTGAGTTTGGGCTTCCGGGCGCTGAGGCGGCGTGTGCGCTGACCCGTGGGCGTAGAGGAAAGAGCGGAAAGCTATTGATTTCAGTTATTACAGACACACGCTCCCACATTTGTGCAGACGAGCCGCTCGCTCTCTCACTCAGACGCGTTCTATTTTTTGTTGTTTCCTTGTTTCCACGGCGTCTTTGACGGACAGAGTTCAGATTGGACCCACTGATGTTTGATTGCCTGTCACGCTGTGGCATGGCTGAGACGTTGACCAGAGTTCTTCTTGTTTCAGTGGAACCTGGTGTGTGACTCAGCCTGGAAGGTCCACATCGCCAAGTTCTCCCTGCTGGTGGGCTCCATATTCGGCTACCTGGTGATGGGCGTCATGGCCGACTGGTGAGCTGCTTCCTCCTCCACCACACAACCTTAGAGCAGTCCGAAGACGCCGTCTCCAACAGCAAGGGTGTATCCCCGGAAAGCCCCCAATCCCCTGCATTTTGCAGGCTATCGCCACTGATTGAAATCCTCAAATGAAATGGGACTCGTTAATAATCTCCTAACAGTCCATTTGGACTCAACCCGGCTCATTCTAGGAAGTCAGCGGTCTGCTCTAGGATCAGATCCCAGGGACGTTACGGAAGATAAACTGTGTTTTTGAGAAGAAGAGAAATAGCTCCCCCTAGTGAGTGAAATATGAAGCATTAAAGTTAGATAGTATATATACAAGATGGATCTCCTTATATAGATAAATATCAGCCAATTTGGACATAATCAGACAAATGGTTGAGTAGTTCCAATCAAATCTCTTTTCATAAAGAAAATAAAAACCCTGGTGGTGAAGAATTATAATAAAATATGACAAATACAAGTTAGATCTCCTTGAGTCGATGCATATGCCCTAAAATTGGGCTTAATCCGATCAAGGGTTGAGAAATTATGGCCCCAAAACTTTATAATATAAAGCTCGCACTAGTGGCAGAAATATGATACTGACCTTTCCCAAAATCAACCCAGTTCTTCCTCACAATAAGTGAACGATCCATGACGTAGTTTTTGAGTTATCGCGTTAAAACGAAAGATTTCTTTGCCTTAAATAATTAAGACTAGAACCGGATCCATCTGCATGACTGAGAGAGGACGTTAGTTCTGCCTAGTTCTGCCTCTGATTGGGTTAACCAACATTATATCCGCCTCAGCCTCCTCGTGGGAAAAAAAAGTCCCTGCGTTGTATTTAGGGTCAGTAACTGTGGAAACAATGTAAGGAAATGTGCGGGTCACAGAGGACCCGCCCCCGACCCGACCCGTTACCCTACTGACCCCCGCTACAAAAGGACGGGTCTGAGGGAAACAATGGTGGTCTCTTCCACGACACTGCACATCAAAAGGTCGGAACAAGTTCTTAACACTTTGACACGACCCCCTGCTCCTGTCTGTCACTCAGGTTTGGTCGACACCCGGTTCTGATTCTGTCGGTGCTGTTCATGCTGGCGTTTGGTCTGAGCGTGGCCTTCTCCGTCAACGTCACCATGTTCAGCACGCTGCGCTTCTTTGAGGGATTCTGCTTGGCGGGCCTGGCTCTCTCCCTCTACGTGCTCAGTAAGTACCCGCCTTCACTTCCTGTCCGATAACGCCTGCTTTCCAGGTCATCAATTCCCTCGTTGAGCAACGTAACTCAAAATGTTCCGCACGGATTTCAATGACACTTTGTGGAAAGGTGGCGTCTGGCGAGGGGAACAGGTTAGTCAAACTCGGTGTGGGGGTTGGTCATGATGAAGAGGTCAGTAGAAGCCGACAAGTAGTTTATGGTTTAGCCAGGGTGTGTCGGTTTTTGGTCTGACGGTTAGCAGGATTACCCAAAAACTACTTGATAGACTACTAGAACTGAATCCCCGGTAGCAGCATCGGATTTTCATTTGAAGTATTTGTCTCTTGGAATTAGCCCAAAATGGGGCCCAGCATCAAGTTTATGGCCTCATAGAGTCCAAATCCGGGCGTATTCTACGATTTTTGCCCAAGTCACACTTAAAAATGAGCGTCAAGGGTGGAAGATCAGAAGGTTTTTTCTGGTGTGTCAGATATTTTGGGAGGGTCTCGACTAAAGTGGCGTAGCGTCTGAGTTCCCATAAAGTGACCCGCAAACGCAAACGTTAGATTCGTACAGCGTGAGTTGAAATTTAACGGCCACTACTCTAACGGCGTGCGGTGTAAAGCCCAGCTCAATGGTTGTCTCAGAAAGACTTAAGGCCGTCGGATCATGAGAGACGTCGTCAGTTACTGGATATGCTGATGACACACCAGTTTATAGTTGAATAAAAATGTAGCCTGGCCTCATTTGGTTGGTTAAAGTAGGTATTTTACTTTTTCCTCCCATCTAAAATATATTTCCCTCCGGTGTCGTTTCACACCAGCGCCGTGTCCAACGGGTTCTTAACGACACCAGGCTGGCTGACAGTATTTCCATTTCTCCACAGGAACGCCTCCACCCATATCTCTATCATCTCCCTGCTGTCGCCCCCCCCCCCCCCCCCCCCCCCCCTCTTTCCCAGCCTCTAACAGCGAGGCGAGGGGCCGACTGTGAGCTGGGGCATCAGGGTGGGCTTTGTCACACTCAGCGGGGGTTCTTGATAAATCTCAACTGAACCACGACTAAAAAAAAAAACCCAAAATGGACGCCCCCTGAGCTGTAGGCGGAGAGGGAGCTGATTGAATCTGTGGTGTGTGCGACCAAACGCGTATAGAGTTGTCTGCTGGGGGGCTTTAAATCACAGTGAGGGATTTATAGCCATCTTCATTAAGACAGGAAGAGTTATTTCCAATGACATAATTGATTAAAACCGAGGAAGTGGGTCATTTCATAGAATTAACGGGCTTTAAGTCCTCTAACTGCCAGGATTGAGGATTTGATCCAAAACGCCTCTCTGGACATTCTATAAGACGATTACAGGAACAGCTTTTTGTGGGAAAACTCTGAATCAGTATTTCTCTATACGTTAGCATAAAAGTAGTCAGATTTCAATAGAATTAGGATATTCTCACGCCTACCTGGTTCGGTCCAGACTCCTACACTCCTCTTTTCGTCGATGTTTGGCTAAAAGGCTGAAAACTTTATAGCCATGTGTGAAAAATGGGGCCGTTTCATCACAGTTTTCCGAAGAATTCGAGTTTTGCCCGTTCACACGGCAACGGTAACGGTAGCATTTTCAAAAGATTGCACTTTTGAACTTGATTTTGAAAGTTTGTGTTTTAGAATTTTGAAAAGGTTATGCACTCGGACGCTAATTCTGTGAAAACAATCGTCGCACACATGGATCGCAGAAAGAAAAACTACCGAAAAACGTGGTTTGCGACCAAACTCAACACCACGCTAGAAGACAGACCAGGAAGTGAAGAGGACAAACAGAACGAGAGACTTTGACATGGATTCTGTTGTAGTTCTGTCCGCGTGTAGCGATGGGCTTGAATTCCTAACATCCATCTTAAAAGTGGGGTCGCGACTCAACCAGCCTGATTCTGGTCGTACAGAAAGAAAAAACTAATGTGAAACTAAAACTCCACATCAAACGTATCCAATGGAAGAAGAAGAAATAAATCGGTTCAGACGTTTGATCAGACTTTTAGCTGTTAAAGCCCCATTACCTCATCGCATAAAACCAACTCCTCGAAAATTATTCATATCACTAAACGGATGGCGGCATCTTCGGGAAATGATTTCCTAATAGAAGAGCGACTCCCTCCACAGGGACCAACAGTTGAACCAAAATATGCGAGAATATATTTCCCAGTATAACAATTATGGGAAAATGTGGTTGTGCAGCTGAAGCAACAGCGTCTCCACTCAATCATCCCTCAGTCGGCGTCAGGGCATCCAGAGTGTCTGCAGGTTCTTCTTCTTCTTCTTATCAGTTTGATTTAGCGGCTTTCTGGATGTTTCCATGCCTCATCTTCTTGGCGATGGGCTTGTAGCCCCCCCTCTCCACCCCCTCCAACCCCCTACCAGCTACAGCATGCTGGGTGTGATGTTGGGCTGTGGGCTAAAAGCATCGGGACCACATCACATCTCTGTCTGTCGCATCTGCTCCGTCTGAGTCACTGCTGAATTCACCAGGTAGCGATTTCCTGCTGCGGAGGTGTGAATATTTCTGCTCCCGAGTGGAACCGCCGAGAAAAAAGCGTCAGAAAATAACTTTAGAGTTCTGGGATTCACTGCTCTCTATTTGTTGGTACCCCTTATTATACCCCTTTTCCACCGAGCTGGTTCCGGGGCTGGTTCGGAGCCAGAGCCCGACTTAGCACTGCTTTTAAAATTCGCCTCGCAATTTCAGCCCACGCAAAAATTCAACGATGGTTTGATGTTTTAATTATGTAAACATCAAAATGACATACCCGCATTTATATAAATATAGTTTTATGCTCGTTTTTTTTTTTTTTAACATTTCAGCTCCTGCGTTTTTTCTTCTTTTTCTTACATTCTTACAGATTTTTCCTTTCAAACTTTCCTCCGTTTGTCCTGCTACAGTCGTGTTTCTACCCAAACAGAATTAACGTGAGGTGGTTCTCCCTCATCCCACTTGTTTGTGCGCCGGTTGTTGGAGATGATGGGATGATTGTTTTGTGTGAGATCGGATTTCATCCCGCGGCGGAAGCGCAACAAAAAGGTGTTGGTGTGAGTTTGTCTGCGGTGGAGATGAATTCATGGGGGGGGGGGGAGATACCACAGAATACCTGGCTTAGGATGGATGTATGGATGGAAACTTTATTAATATATATATATAGAGAGAGAGCGAGAGAGAGAGAGAGAGAGAGAGACTCTGGATCTTACTCTTCTTATCCAGTGATATCTGAGGGGCAGATTTTGAGTTTAGCATCTCAGATGCGGGTTTTAGATTTGGAAACATCAATAATAAATAACTCCTGCAGGCTGAGAAACATGAGCTGCCACAAAAAAAAAAAAAAAAAAACCCCTAGCAGCTCAGCTTTTTTTTATCTGAAAGCGAAAACTGCGAAGTAAAAGGGACATTTTCCAAAACTCATCCATCACTGTTAGACCTGCAGGTCGACCCCCGTGTTTGACTTTGACCTTCTTGCACAGTGGGCTTGTACTTCAGCGGCTGCCTCACATGACGGCCTCGGGTCATGTGACTGAGTTGTTACTGTTTTGCATTGGAAAAAAAACAACAACAAAAAAATCTTTTTTTATTATAATAAATCTCTTTTTATTATAATAATCCTGCTCCGTGTGAACAAAGAGACGGATGTTTGCACCCATTATGGCCGTAATAGTCCTGAATTAAAAAGGCATTCCAACAGTCGAGGCACTGTTTTATGTAAATCCCAACATGTCGATCCTGTTAGAGACGCAGTAAAAAAAAAAATCCAGCGGAGGAACCCCGATATATGGCGCCTAAACTGCATTCTTCATGACTGTGCAGTAAATATACATGATTTGGCGGCACAGTTCCATTTGTATCATCATGCCTGCTTCCTATTCTTTCCCTCATTTCACTGCTGAATGTCTATTTCTGAATCCATCGGCTCGCTTGCCTTTTTTTTCATTATCTCTCCAAGCTTTCCCTCCTCCTCCTCCTCCTCCTCCTCCTCCTCCTTCCCTCCCTCTCCCAGTGCCATTTCATTACTACCCTTACTTTCTCCTGTCCACGCCGCTCTTTTGAAATGGTTTGGTTATCTCTCCATGGCGTGCTGCAGCGCATAATAAACTCTGCTAGCGCCGCCAGCGCACGCCTCAGATGGCTCTGCTAACGCGAGCATGCCGGCGTGTGTTTTATGCGCATTTGGTTGTTGCATCCATCATGCACTGGGGTTATTAGTTTGTAATTTAGCGCCTTCCTCGGGTCGTCTTCTGGGGGCTGTGAGGCGGCGGCGGCGGCGGCGTCCGCCTCCTCGTTCCTTTCACTTGTTTTTTTCCCTGCACTGGAGGCTGTCGTCCATTATCCAGCCTCATCCGCACAACATTATGCAAATGCGGTTGTTGTTTGAGCGGGAGCGTGTTTAAAGACGAGCCTTTAAGGGAGGATTTCTGCGTCACGTCGGATCTACTCAGATGGGATTTACATTTAGAAGGGCAGTTCAAAGTCACGCTTAAGAAGCTTCAGATCTGCTCCTGTGTTATCGAATTAATCTGCGCAATTCCTTCGAAACGGTGGTTACATCATCGACAACGGACAAATTATGCTGCGGTGCCCTGAGGAATTATTGGGACCTGTTTTACTAGGAACTCTGAAGTGGCGAACAATGACTTCCTGTTTTACTGGGGTGTAAATATGTGGCGACACGGGCGATATTCTCTTTGATGTGCTTTCGTGGAGCGTCCCAGACGACGCCTCGCCGTTTGGGGATTATGTCATAATTAATTCTCCTCAAGTCGTCCATCGCCTCCACATTTGGACCAAACGGAAGGAATTTTGGCGGCAACGACCAAATCAATTTAAAATGGTATCGTGTGATCCAGGCACAAGCTATAAATGTAACGAATAAAACGGGTGGAGGTTATGTAATGGAGAACCCCTCAGGGCGCCTTAAATCATCTTTCCGTGGAAAATCCCCCCCCGAAAAAACACATTAAGCTGAAAAACAAAAATATCAAAAGACGCAGCTTCTTACTCTGATTTGTGTGGTAATTGCGAATAAAGTTAGATTGTATAGGTTGACAGAAATGTTCCCGGAGAGATGACTTCTCTTCAGACTCGCCTTTAAAATGGTGTTTCTACGGGAACAAGAACGAATAAATTTCAAAGTTCGAAACGTCAAAGGCTGCAAAACGTTATCAGGGTAGCAGAAGACAAGATTTTACTTTTTCATGGCCGTCTGTAGCTCATTGGGTAGAGTGGATGTCTCCCAATCGGATAATCGGAAGGTTGCCGGTTCAAGTCCCAGTGCTCCTTTAGGGCTGGGTAAAAGGTGAAATGAGAATTGGAAGGGTCTTCCAGCTAGAATGTGTCTAAAGTAATCAACCAGGATGATGCATATTGGAGTATTTGATCTTTATCTGGTCACTGTGGTTCACTCAGTCTGACTTACTTGAAATTTGGCTTAAACTCGTAACTTTGGAGCACAAACATTGAGGACTAAAGATTTGAGCTGATAAATCCTGGAACAATAAAGACCAAAGCCTCCCCCAAACTCTCAGAGACCCGAAGCACTTTTAAAGTTCTCATTGGGCATGTTGACAGCTCGCTGGACTTGAGACTCGCTGACCTCGCTGAAAAAGACAGACAGAGTCGTAATGTCTGAAGAAACGGCGGCGGAGCGGCAGAATTGTGCAGCAAGAGATCTTTTCTAAAAAAGAGTTTCAACTGACGAAAGTGTGATTTCGAGGAACATTGTGTGGATCCCAGCAAACGAAAGCTGCTGCAAAGCCTGTAGACCCACATTTCAAAGCCTGCAGGGAATCGGATATTGGTACTTAAAACATAGACTTTCAGTAAAGGAGGTTTGGAGGGACCCAGAGGATTTGGACTGCAGGTTCTTTAACAGCAGTGAAACGAGGTTAATACATCGATGTCTCCTTCTGTCTCTGCTCTCGTCGGGTAAAGTCAGACACATGCAGAATACTGTAATATAATACATGCCGCGTACTGGAAGTGTATGTGTGTGTGTGTGTGTGTGTGTGTGCGTGGGTTTTTATGAGCTGGCAGGGTGACTAGTGCTGACTCAGCTGGGGAGAAGGACTGCCCTGTCGTTCTGTGCCCTTGTCAAGCCGTCTCATTTCCACCCCTCACCCTCTCTAAGGTCGTCCAGCTAAGGCAGCAACAGAGGCGCATTCTCACTAGTGATTGATTTTATTAGCAGCTGTTTACACGACAACGGTTTTTCACATAAAACTGTGAACTTTAGTTGCATTTGGGCCGTTCGTTGTCATGACGACGGCCTGAAAACTAAAACTCAACCAGAGTTGACTTGTTGACAACCAGATTGCAGTTCTGGTCATCTGATTTATCCATTTGAACCATTTAACCTGTCGTAAGCAATGTCACCTGAGAGCAGAAGATGATATTTCATAGCCTTAGATGTTATTACTTGGCTCTAGTGTCTCTGTTATGCAGTGACGTAGCTCTGGTACCTATGCTACCCAATGAAGTGGCTCTAGTGTCTCTGTTATGTAGTGACGTAGCTCTGGTAGCTATGCTACACAATGAAGTGTCTCTAGTGTCTCTGTTATGCAGTGACGTAGCTCTGGTACCTATGCTACCCAATGAAGTGGCTCTAGTGTCTCTGTTATGTAGTGACGTAGCTTTGGTACTTATGCTACACAATGAAGTGGCTCTAGTGTCTCTGTTATGTAGTGACGTAGCTTTGGTACTTATGCTACACAATGAAGTGGCTCTAGTGTCTCTGTTATGCAGTGACGTAGCTCTGATACCTATGCTACACAATGAAGTGTCTCTAGTGTCTCTGTTATGTAGTGACTTAGCTCTGGTACCTATGCTACAGAATGAAGTGTCTCTAGTGTCTCTGTTATGTAGTGACTTAGCTCTGGTACCTATGCTACAGAATGAAGTGTCTCTAGTGTCTCTAGTGTCTCTGTTATGTAGTTACTTAGCTCTGGTACCTATGCTACAGAATGAAGTGTCTCTAGTGTCTCTGTTATGTAGTGACTTAGCTCTGGTACCTATGCTACACAATGAAGTGTCTCTAGTGTCTCTAGTGTCTCTGATATGCAGTGACGTAGCTCTGGTACCTTTGCTACAGAATGAAGTGGCTCTAGTGTCTCTGTGACCAAACGGTTGGTGATGTAGAGCTTCGTCAGTGTAATGACGAAGCTCTAATGTCTCTTTGATATAATGAAGTAGCTCTGTGACATCATGAAGTAGCACTAGTGCCTGTTTGATGTAAAGATGTGGTTGTAGTACCTCAGTGATGTAATGATATGACTCCAGTGAACCTGTGATGTAGTGACATGGCTCTATTACCTCTGTGTTATAATGAAGGGACATCTAGTACCTCTCCTGCTACTAGATAACCAAACACTTTGTAGAAGGTTAAATTCTGACCTGGTTCTAGCGTCAGTCCGGAACTAATGTCATGGCTCTAGTGCCTCTGTGATGTCATGATTCGGCTCGAGTCCCACTCCAGCCAGAAGAAAACCAAAGTCATCGTAGAAGTTCTAACTATGACCTGGCTCTGGCGTCAGCCTGGATCTAGAAACTGGTTCCCTGTGGTGATGAAGAGGAGACCGATGGCCTCGGCACTACAGGACTACCATCTCCCTCACATCCCCGCTCCCTCTCTGTGGATCAACATCTCACACCGACTCTGCAGTCTGACTCTGAACTCACGCTGCTTCTGCTCTCAAGCCCCGGGCGAAGGTTAGGCAGCGAGCAGCTGGCCAATGGAAGAGAGAGTGTGGGGGCGCTGTCAGCCATTCGTCATCAAACGACGACTCTCCTCGTTAGCTTCAGCTGCCGTTTCTGTTTTTAGGCGAACCTCTCTCCCATTGTAGTTTTTTGTTTTCCGCTCGTTCTGCAACAGCTCGCCCTCACATGTCGAGAGCATAGAGACACTGGAGAGAGAGAGGCGGGGTGGAGGGAGAGGACGGGGGGTAAGGAGGATGGGGGATGGGGGCTTTCACAAAGGGAACCGGAGCCACTTTAGGCCCGATGAGCTGAAGCGAAGAGTGGCTTGAAGGAGGATAAGCTCACAGGGGTGGGGGGGGGGGGGGGGGGCAGTGAGATAATCGGCACAAGAAGGAGAACCATTATCACACTCCGCTGGAACAAAAGGTCCTAGTGTGTCTCTAGTGCATGTGTGTGTGTGTGTCTGTTTATGTCTGTTTGTGTGTGTGTGTGTGTGTGTGTGTGTGTGTGTGTGTGTGTGTGTGTGTGATGTCCCAGTAGAGCCCACTCGTTCAGTAACCTCCACAGAGAGCTGGGGAGTGTTTTTTGTTCAGGGAAGCGTCACCATAGTCAGGGAGCAGTTTGTCTTGGTGATGAAGAGGGCCCCGGTGTCACCGTGACATTTGTGGGTCTGAACCGACTCACGGGCAGATGTTCAAAGTAACTAAAATACAATACTTAAAGGAACAGTACGCCCTAATCGTGATTTACTCGACCGATCTGGAGGTGAAGGTTCTGGTCTGCAAAACATTCCTGGAACTTCGCAGCATTTCCACAAACAACGGAGGATTGGGACTTGTTTTAAGAAAGCAACCGGAACCGGAGTCCGGATCAAAATGGATCAAGATGTAGCAGCCCATTATTTAGTACGCTATATTACCGTGTTGCGTAGGTTGCCTTGTCCGATTGCCGACTGAACCTTTGTTGTTCTACTTATTAGGCTATTCTGCTTCTGCTTCCACCTCATCTCTTGACCTGAATTGCTCAAAACTGAATGGGAAGTATTTGCCTTCGTTCCCAGAACTTATTCCTACTCTCTGTCCGTACTAAACTCAGAAAAAACTGCATTAAGTTTTTTCTGCTCCCTTTGACGGGAATCGGTTGCAAAACTACCAGAATCTCAAAGTGCCGGCCCCCCGGAACCTTCTTAGAAACCTTGAGATTTGTGAAGCAGAGACCATCCCAACTTCTTGGTCAGTCTTCTCCTGTTGGCTTGATTTTGAGAAGTTGCACCGCCAGCAATGGTCCTGCCACAGAACCCTACAGTGATTTTGGTCATTTTTGTGAACCAATGTGAGCAAAGGCCATTTTTTAACAAAGTTATCGTCTGAATGCGGAACGTTTTTCACCAGTTTTTGGCTCAAATAGGGCCTCAGACCTCTTTGTTATGTGCTAACCGCTGCATGCTAGGAGGGCCCAACAAGACCTCCGGTTCTGGAGATACTGGGACTCACGCTTTGATCGTGCATTGGAGTTGGTAGGGCGACTTCGTGGATGCACTATGACCCACCACACTTGTGTTGCACGCAATGATGTGCAATCACGAGACATTTTCAGGTGCGTTCATGTTCGGTTGATCAAAATCCCCGTTGGATTGCGACAAAACTGAATTTTCCTAAAAAAGTAGGACTATTTTTACTGGAGCAAAAGGGTTTGAATACGTTCCTGCTGACTGACAGACAGAATCGAGGCGGGGTGAAGGGGGTTAAGGATTGTGGGTCAGTGTAATTTCCTGCGACTGAATTGATCCTGCAGGGAAGATATTATTCTTGAAGATATTAACTTTAAAACTCTCTGACGTCTGAACGTCTGAGGCTGGAGTGAGCGGCGACTATTTTTCTCTCTTATCCTTCTCTGTTTACATTCGGACCGGATCGTTTCCCTGTCTTTCTCTTATCGTAAACACATTTTTATTTCTTCTTCTCATGATTTCTCGGTGTCTTCCCCCCCCGCCTGTCTTTATTCTCATTCCTCAGTTGGTTCTGCTCCTGAGAGGAGGGACTTTTTCATCTCCTTTGACGGGGGGAAAGTAATTTGTATTCTGCGTCTCTCGTCTCGTCCCTCCCTCTCTCTTTTTTCGCTCCTTCTCCACAATAACAAGTGATGGCACATGAGGCCAGGTTAGCCAGCCTCCCCCTCCCTCTCTCCCTCCCTCCTCACCCACCTACAATGGTCACCTTCAGAAAGACCTTGCCATATGGGCTTAGCCATCTGGACTGTACCATTTTAGGAGCAGTAGGGGAGGGGATGAAGGCTCAGTCGGAGGGAAAACTATTTTCATAAACGTCTGGCCTTAAACTCATTTGCTCTCAGCGGAGGATTCACCAATAGACGACTTTAATAATACTTATTAGTTTGTGATGTGGACCAGCTCATCCATAAAGAATAAAAAAAAAGCCATATTCATGTCAAACTCTCCCTCTCTCCACCTTCTTCTTCATTTTTAGGGATCGAGCTTTGTTTGCCAGGCTGGCGTTTCTCCATGACCATGGTGGCCAGTTTCCTGATGGTGGGCGGGCAGCTACTGATGCCAGGGGTGGCCGCCCTGTGCCGCAATTGGCCGTACCGGGATGACTGGCAACTCCTGCAGTTTGTCATCATCAGCCCCTTCGTTCTGATGCTGCCTTACGTCTGGTGAGGAATTCCGTAGCGGGCTGGCGCCGGTGGCTGCTTGATTCATCTCGCGCTGAGCCAGGCGATGGCTTGTACAGTACACGTCTCACTACCAACAAACAATGCGCCCGTTCTCCTCTCATCTCCGTTCCTTCTTCTTTCAACTCTCTCTCTCTCTCTCTCTCTCTATGCAGGATTTTCCCCGAGTCTTTGCGCTGGTTGCTGGCCACCCAGCACTACAGGCGATCCAAAGCCATGATGCTGCACATTGCCCGGACGAACCAGGTTGATATGACAACCGAGCCCAACGGCGTTCTGGCAGGTGAGGAAGTCCCCTGACATTACAGAAGATCCTTCTCGCTGCAGACTCTCGCCGCGTGATGAAGTGGACGTGCAATGTTTGAAACGTTTTGAAGAAGCAGCATCCTGATCGCACGTCGAAATCCATTTTGACCTTTAGATCTTCGTCGATGACTTTCACAATCGATTATTTCACAATGGAACGCCGGAAAACTGCCGTCATCCCCTGCGGCGAGGGTTTATCCCAGAGAAAAGTCTCTCTTTCAAATGTCTCCTCGCTAAAAGTACTGTGAGGGAAATACAGGAACATTCCTGGTTTGTTCCATGTTTGTGTGGATCTCACACTAAACTGTGTCAGAACCACAAACTAAACTAAACGTGAAACAAGCTGAGTAAACACAAACTGCAAGTTTTAAGTGATCCTACTATTTAATTAGAGTTACAAGAGTTATCTAATACCTAAATCACCGGCCTGATCAAATCTAGTTGACCTACTTTAGCAGCTTCAGCTTCAGCAATATAAGCAAGTTATTGGAGATCGGGTGGAATTTGAGCCCATTCTTTTAGCAGAACCGCTTTGGTGCTGCCACATTGGACGGTTTCTGAGCCTGAACTGAACATCTCGGGTCGCGTCACAGCATCCCAGCCTTTGACTAAACCACTGCAGAACCTGAATATGATTCGTATTCATCCATTCAGAAGTGGACCTACTCTTCTTCAGATCATCGTCTTGCTGTGTGACAGTCCTCCACAGTTCCCTTTAGGTGTCCCCACACAGGATCATGTGGATGCATCTTCCTCTGTCACACCAGCCAACTGCATGTCCTCTTTCACCACAGCCAGAAACCGCATATTGGGTCTTCCCTTTTTCTCCGGCCTTCTATTCTTCTACCAGTAGATCCACTATCCCTCCTCTTCACGGTTCAGAACCATCTCAATCTGTCCTCTCTGACTTTGTCTCCAGGACGTCTAACCTGGACTGTCCCTCTGATGTCTCCTTTCTAATCCTGTCCTTCCTCCTCACTCCCAGAGAACATCTTCATCTCTGCCTCCTGTCTTCTGGTCGGAGCCACCGTCTCTGAACGATCCAGCAGAGCTGCTCTCACCTCCATCTTGGAAAACCTTTCCCTTCACTCCTGCTGCTACTTCTCTGTCAAAGATAACTCATATAAAATTGACCTCAAGTTCTTACATTCCTGCATCTTCTCCACCTCTAGTCCTTCGTCCTCACCGTTCCACCTGCCTCCCTCCTTTCATTAACACAGAGAGGAAGATTCTCGCTTCCCTCCTTTATGGCGGGTCGCCGTGAGCAGCAGATCATCTCTGCAACATTCCAACACCACTTTGATGTTTGAGCGTAGGTCTGACGCTCTTCTAGTGGAATGCTCTGTTGGTTTATACCAGATGGAACCGGGCCCCTGTCTTCAAACAGGTCAACGCTCTAGAGTCAATAGAAGGTTCTCCCTAAAGCTCTGAGGGTCATCAAGGTGTGTTGTGGGTACATTTAGACCAGCCTTAATGTCCTACTGGGTCAGCAGCTCTTCCTCCAATGCCTCGATGATGGATTCCTCTCTCTCCCTGTGGCCAAGCAGACAGATAGACGATAAAGACAGGCTGAGGGATGAGCTGTATATCTTTCCAAAGTTCCCTCAAGCACATTAGCTGCTCCGTTGCTAAAGGCGCCCTCGCGGCCAGTCGCTCATTATCGCCCGACAGGAGAGGACTCAAGGTGTGCGTTCCCTGTTTTTCTACCAGAGCTGGAGCAGGAGCTGCACAAGAAGCCCCAGAGGACCTGTATCGTCAAGATGATGGGCACCAGGAACCTGTGGAAAAACATCGTGGTGCTGTGCGTCAACTCGTAAGTGTGTCCAGTTTATAGCTGAACTCTTCAAACATCCATTGTGTTGAGTCGACCCCCAGAGGGAAACACAGAGCGGGTCGCTCACTCTCCCCCCGGCGTATCTCACTCACCACCTTCCTGTTGCTGATTCTTTTGTTTGCGCAGGCTCACGGGTTATGGCATCCACCACTGTTTCGCCCGCAGCATGATGGACCCGGAGGCCCAGCCCACTGCTCTGTGCCATGCCGACTATTACACCATGGCTGGTATCGCCGTGGCGACCTGCCTGGCTGTTTGCCCCGCGGTGGGGTTGATGGGTCGCCGGGGTGGGCTGCTCACCTTCATGATCATCACGGCGCTGGCTTCACTGCTGCAGCTGGGATTACTCAACTGTGAGTAAAATATATTCCATTTAAAAGGTGCAGTTTGTACAAATTTAGTGGCAGCATGATTGAACTGTTCCCTCAATTTTTTGGAGCAGTGCATGAAATATGTGATTGTATAAGATTATCAGCTGCTTTACAGAATTGTTACACGTAAACCACCGTCTCTAAACAATCCAGCAGCTCTCACCACCATCCGGAAAATCTTTCCCTTCACTCCTGCTGATCCTGTTCTGTCACAGATAACCCCTGACACTCCCCTCTTCCCACCCACTCCATCCTGCCTGAATTGGCTTCTTCACCTATTTTCCAGACTCCTCTTGACCCCAAGTAGTTAAACTCCTTCACCTTCTCCACCTCTACCCTTTCATCCGCACACATGTATTCTGTCTTCCGGTCATCCGTTCTCCAGTGCATAACTCCGACTCTCCGGATTTCCCTGCAACTGCTCCCTGCTCTCTCTTTCTCGGCACGAAGCCCTACTGCTGCTCACAGATTATCTCCTCTTTCCTCCTCTCAACCTCGCTTCCACTACTCTTTCCCAGATATTAATTTGTACTTAAGTACAGTACTTTGAGTTCGTGTATTTTAAATACTACTGATGATGCAACCTCAAGCTATTTTGCCGCAAAAAAAGAGGCCGACAGATTAAGTAGGTGGTTTTAATGTTGTGGCCGTTCGTGCATCCATTCAACAACCCGGGTCACATACAGGAAGAGAGCGTCGAAGTACGGAGTTTAACGAAGCGAGGCAGATTTTGCCCGCCGTCCCTGAGCCATTATATGATTGGAGACTGCAGCCTCCCAGCATCCTCCTGTGTTTGACCTACATATGCAGAGCAGAAGTCATTATTTCAGACTTCATCCGTGAAGCGTTCAGACTTCTCCTGCAGGCGGTTTCCCCTCTGCGTGTTTGGAGTCAGCGTTGTTGGGCTTTAATGATGACATGTTGTCCTCTCTCTCTCTCTCTCTCTCTAACGCGATCCAGTGATTGGGAAGTACAGCCTCCGCCATGACCTGGGTAGGAGCTGGTTATTTTTAATGATTCGTCAAACATTCTGCTGAGCCGGGAGTCGTCCTGTAACGTTTTGTTTTCTGGCTTGTAATCTCATGTTTCCTGCTCTCCTCTCTCCGGGACAGTTCTGCGAGACACTCTGAACAGGAAATTCTCGGTGGCGTTCTCCATCATCGGCATGTTCTCCTCTCACGCCGTCAGCACACTCAGCATCTTCTTCTGCGCTGAAATCACTCCGACTGTTATCAGGTGAGCCCGGGTGGCCGTAAAACAACACGCCGCCAGCCTTTTCATTGCACCCATAAATCCGGCGGCTGGTGGGGCGCAGCGGGCGACTTTTGCAGCGTCTTCAAAAATCCCCCCTTACTTATAGCGATCTCTATACTTTATGCACCTTTTTAGTGTAGAAACAGACCTCCAAGTGTGAAATTTGCAGACCAGAGTTAAAAATGTGGTTATTTAATATGAAGAAACATCTCGCCTTATTATTTTAAGTATCAAAGTCCGTATTCAGAGAATTTTAGCTTCCCACAGGGCGGATTTCTAAGTGGCTGTAAAGATTCCTAGCTACGTTTCCTCATCGGAGGGGCGCTCTTACTAAAGGACTGGCAGAACTCTTAAAGGTGCATTCTGTAAGATTTAGGATTGAGGGCTTCCTCTTCGACAAAATGGAATAAACCATTCAGAATGTTTTTATTGGTGTGGAATCAGATGAAGAGGAGTAGGTGTCCGCAGAGGAACATAGTAAATGAGGAAGCTAACATTAGCAGTGGCCCTAAAACCATCAAAACGGTCATTTATGGTTTTAAAACTGAAGGACAAGTAAGGAGCTCCAGCCCAAAAAGCGTTCGGCACAACGAACATAATCACAGACCTCAAATTTAATCACCCTGAGAAACTTAGCAAGTTAAAACATAGTGAAGAAGAGCGGCTAAAGCTAGCGGGAGCTCAGAGCCCGACACGGGACCTGAAGTCATTGAACTAAGCCAACATAGAACATATAACGGACTGAACGCGGCTTACAAAGTTTTATTTTCACTTTGAAATGTCATATAGTTGGTTTAAGAAACGCAGAATAGGGGGAACAGTTATTTTAACAGGTCAGAACACATACACAATGCTGACCAGGTTTATTACTTCCATTGCAATCCTTCAAAAATAAGAGCCCTAAAATACATTGCTCACTTTGATTTTTAAACTTTAAAGAAAAAAAACTTTTAATCGTCCAAAATCAATATCAGCAGGTCAGATTTAATTAAAATCGGCGATCGGCCAAGAAAATTGCAATCGGTGCGTCTGTAAAGATAAGGATTTGTTTTTTAAACGTTAGTTTAGAAGGACTCCTTTATATTGAGAAAGAAGGTCAGTAAAAAAACAAGCTGAAATGTAATCAAGTATAAAGCAGCGTAAAATGGAAATAATCAATTAAAGTACAAGTACCTTAGATTCGTACTTGAGTAAATGTACTTAGTTACTGTCAACAGAGCCGACACAATCACAGTTACGCAGTTCAACTGCCTGATTCAAACAGTCCAAAACCCTTTTTGTGAATCCCGATTCTGACCATTCATTCAGACCCAATTCCAAAAGTCAACGTCCAACCTTGTTTTACAGAAATGTGTCTAAGTGGTTTTTGTGTAAAGAATATTTTGACATTTACTGTATGTAACTAAAATGTGAGGATTCTTTGTGCTCAGCTCAAGTTCTCACGCTGCTTATTGGCGCCATCTTGTGGCGACCAGATTACCTTTAGCCGAACTTAATCCTGTTTAAGGTCGTCTTAAATCTTTGTTTTATCAAACCTGACGCCGGGTCTTTATTTTACGTATTTATACCAGCCGGCTACGTTAACTTCAGATATAAGCTGAGAATCTAAATATAAACAAACAATAAGCTGTTTTATTTAACTGTAATTAACCGATAATGTGGGATAAAATATGCGGAAGATGATTTAATAGTCAATTACAATCATTTTTATGACCTTCAGCTAAAATGTCATCATCGTGACGTTGCGACGTTATCCAGATGACTGGTATAAAAATGTTGCCGCCATTTCCTTATTTTCGGTATCTAGTGAGCGGCACATAGATCATTGCGATTATTAATGCGAACTAGCAAAATAATACAATTAAACAATGGGGCTCGAAACGTGAACGTCGTCGTGAAGACGGACGGAAAGAATGAAGGGTTATGAATCCAGATCGCTCGGGGAAGCTGTACCAAGAAGAAAAGAGCTCGGACAATCACGGCGTGAAGTGGACGTGATTGTTTTTCCACACTCCAACTTAAGTCTGCTGATTTCTTAAGAGCTCCTCTCGTTAGTCTAAAAGAGCCGTTCAAACAAAACATGAAATCCTGTGCCGACAGAAAGTCTTCATCAACATTTTCTCCACTTGATTTAATGTTAAAAACAACCAAAAACAAAAACATTAAATGACTCAAACCAGCCGGCACACCCTGATCCAAAGTCCCCCAGAAACCCCAAGATTCCAATCGTCCAATTTTGGTTGGACCCAGATCATCGGGTAGTGTTAGGCGTTCACGGGCCCAGTCTAACGCCTGGCGATAAAGGAGACAAGTTTGATACTTAGGAGTCATAGTTTGGACGATCACATCGGTACTCTACATACGAGATCTCTACAGACGTCTCAGAACTGCTGACTGTGCTGCATAGCAACAGTTAATATTTAAGCCTTTGACTTGGTCCAACAGAAATTGTGGTTAGGGTCAGACCATCCCCAGAAGTGCAGGTCTTGTTGGGTGTTTCAGGTCTGCAGTGGTTAGTGCCCACCACAGCACAACAGGTGATAGAGCTACACTCTCTCTCTTCAGGGGTGGAGGGCTGGGCCTGGTACTGGCCAGTGCGGGCTTCGGCATGCTGACCGCACCCATCATGGAGCTCCACAACCAGAAGGGCTACTTCCTGCATCACGTGATCTTCGCCTGCTGCACCCTGCTGTGCATCATCTGCCTGCTGCTGCTGCCGGAGCCGCGGGGCCAGCCACTGCCGGAGAGCCTGGCAGACGGAGAGACCTTCACCCGTCAGACCCTGCTCCATCCGGGGGAGCAGCACTTACTTCTTGCTAAGACTGAAGGGGATTACTCCCGCGTCCACGACACACCATTACACTTGACAGCCACTGGGGGCGCCACAGTGGCGGTGGCAACCGCTCTGGCAGCGGTGCCGGCGTCGTACGCCCTGGCGACTGGCGGGGAGGTGATCGGAAACCGTGCCGTAGCCAACGGAGTATGAGAATTCTAGAAATAGTACTACTGCGATAATGATCTCTCAAGCACGAACCCGACGGAAGGGGTTTAAAGAATCGCTCGGATGAACCATGTGAACTCTGAGGTTTGACATGATGACGACGGTACGGTTTTGTAGTGTGTTAGTGACGATGATTCATTCAGGAGTTGCCAAAAAGAAAATGTCCCACACTATCTGAAGGGCCTCGAATAATATGACAGTCTTTTTCTTGCACTGTGAAAAGTGAAAGGACTGGCTTTCTGTGATGTGAGTTTTCCGTTTCATCCTTAATGTTATTTTTTGCACTAAATGTCAAAGACACAATCGGGTGTTTGTGATTTTCAGCCGATACGTTGGGAAGATCCAGTGGCTGACGTGACCGCGACCACTCTTTGCATGAAAAGGGCACAAAAAGTCTTTTTTACGTCTTTTTTTTCCCTATACTGGAAGTCCAATGTGGCACTTTATCCTCTGATGTGAGGTCAGTGTTGACGCTGAGCGTTACTTCTGCTGTCGCGGGGAGTATGATGGTTGTTTCAGCCGGAGACCTTGACAGAACATAGTGCTGTGGTAAAGGATTGGACCCCTCCTGATTTATTCTGTTTCTGTGTGTATCTCATCCTTTACGGTGTCGGATCTTTAAGAAAACACAAAACAAGTTAACTCCAGGTTTTAATTGACAGGGGTCACTATTTGTGTATTTCGAATACTGAAGCCATGAACTCTGACCTTTATTGAGGTGAGAGGCATAAAATTCTTTAGATGTTATTTTTGGAACTTCCTAAATGAGCCTTCGCCGTGCTCTTGATGATGAAGATTGTCCATTTCTGGAGGGTTCACTATTGTTCAAAGTCTTCTCCATTTGTAGAAAATGTGTCTCACTGTGGATCTGCAGAGTTCCAGAACCTTAGCAACCGCTTTGGAACCCGTCCCGGACTGATGGATTTCAGGCAACTTCTGGAATAGCTGTTGATTTTGGCACAGTGTGCTACTGATGCGACCTAGGAGCCAACTTCCTGCTTTCTAAAGATGGTCTATTGAAGTGATGATGATTGAACAGGGCTGGTAGTGATCAGGTCTGGGTGAGTCCAGTCCAGCTGGAACCATTATTGCACGGTTGTCATTATTGCAGTCTGGCAGGTTTTTTTGGATTTAAAGGGGCAAATACTTTTTTTGCGCAGACTCAGATGGTATTAGAGAACTATTTTGGGTAGGACTCAACTCAAAATGTCCGTTTATTGAACATCAAACGTAGTTTAGTGTGAAATACACATTACAGTATAAAAAAAAACAGGAGGGGTCCAACACTTTTTCACAGTGCTGTGAGTTTAGCCTAAATTATGTAACACTAAAACAATTGTGAGTGTTGAACGGACATGAGTGACCCGTCGGAGTGTGTCTGTATGTCCAATGATGCATCTCGGCGTTTGAACGGCTTTATCAGGATGTTTTAAGCAAAAACAGAGAATGTGATATTCGTAATTAAAAAAAAAAAAAACAGTATTTATTTTGTCATGCTGCCAAGGGCAATTTTGTTGCTTGAAATACCTCTTTAATTAGCAAATACTTCCACTCACTCCCCGTTCTCTGTACTGTGGTAATTTTACTCCCAGGATGTGTAACTCTTAGCCAGAAAGCACAATATTTTACAGTTTTTTGAAGTCTGTGAACTTTAGAATAGAGCAGAGTCGTCTGCATAGAGCAGACGTAGTCGTGACTAGTGTACATTTATACACTTTGCTATGTAAGTATTCCATAGGACTGCGTAAAGGTATGTATACATGTGCCATCCATTCATGAAGTATGAACTCAAACCTTACTTTTATAGACTGAAAGCACATTGAATAGAGAATCCATCCCATGAAGCGTTTTTGTCCAAATGTACCCGAATCCATAGATCCTCCATTGTTAGCACACAGAACATATTACCAACAACTCTGTATGGCTTGCTAGTTTGTACGGTTTCAACAGAATACAAAATACAACAACAACAACAAGAACAAACAAAAGAACTTAACCACTAATGCTGTTTTTTAAGTGTTATTTTTTTAATATGATGAAGCATTTGTAAAAAAAAAAAAAGAAAGCCATAGGCCTACGTGTTTTTGATAATAAACCACTTAATTTATTATGTCAATAAAAGAACACTTGGTGTGACTCTTTGTGGTTCTTGTGTATGATTGGGAATATAAAAACCTTAAGTTGCCCTGAATGTCAAAATGTGATCAAAAGTGTTCCGGGTGAACCTCCAGCTCCTTTTTGATCCGGTTCTCCACCAGAAGACTGAAGTTGGACTCCGTCGTCGGGAGACTGTAACTCACGTAGACTTGCTTTTTAGTCTTCTTTGCTACAAAGAATATAGAAAAAGACAATTATTTCAACTTTAGTTCAGATAATATAGACATAAAAATGGTTTTCTATAGAATAGAATTATAAAGCTAATAGTTTGTGGAAGTTAAATAGAAAAACATTTATAATGACATGGTAGCTGAAATAGCATCATCTCCTACATTAGCAGCAACAGTAAAATAGATGAATAACGTAAAGTTACACATTTTTACCTAATCTCTGTGCCAAGGAATTTGAAGCAGTATTGGAAGGGTCCCCCACGACTAGTGTGGATAAAGGCATTGAATCCTACAGACAAACAGACACGAGGAACAATCACAGTTAAAAATATGAAGTAAGAGAATCCAAATGAGGAATTTTCTTCGCTCATTCCATTTGATGTTGTGTGTCCTGACACTGTGGGTACAGTGTTTCGATATAACCAGATTGCTCAGCTAACTTGGTAGTTTTTCTTTAACATGGCCTGATAAATAAGTAAAGTGTAAGGCCACTCCTTCCTGGGTGCAAAAGAGGACATTTTCCATTTAGGGTGCAAAGGTAAGTTAGAAATGTATCAACCGGGATGAGATGTACGGCGTCAAGAAGCTTGAATGTGGAGGGAGAAGCATGCATAAGTGCAATATGGGTGAATACTTTTTGGTCATTTGCAGAGAATTGTACATAATGAAGTTCCTGTTTGTAACGTATATGACACCTCAGCTCACCCCTCCCTAAAGAAGAATCTACAGTTTCCTTCAAATGTCAAAATGATGTCATCGTCTGCAACTGCCTCAAGTAGCATGTCAAGTAATGAGTTTCCTTTAGATAGATATATGCAGTAATTGTATTTACTATTTTAATCTGTAAAACTATACGTTAAAGCTTACAAGTAAGATGTACGAATATTACTTACTATAACCTGTGAAAGCCTTACTACTTGGATTGCATTATTTCTTTCTCGGATGCTGGTGAAATCAGATAATTTAAGTTCTAATGAGGACTTTTTTTTTGTCCTAGACATGCTATGGTTGTGAGTTTTGTTTAAGCAATGATTTATTATATTCCCAAACCATATATGACCAATTGTATATTAAGGAATCATCATGGCCGCCGCAGATCCTTCTTGTTAACGCGATAACTCAAAAACTGTTTCAGTGATCATTGTAAAATCCTTAGTGCAATGAAGAACTGGATGGATTTTGGGAAGGGTCAGTTGCATATTTCCACCAGTAGTGGGAGCTTCATCTCCAAAATCACCGTTTTCACCTCATAATTTGTCAACTAGTCTGATTTAGTTAACATTTGCAGCATATGAATCGACATGAGGTCTGATCTATCTTTATATATTCATCATATTTACTCTAATAATTCATATTTCACTCACTAGGGGGAGTTTCTTTCAACAGAAAACATTTTTTTTCACACTTAACTTCCTCTTCCAATTAAGTCCAAATTTTGTGGACATTGAATTGACTTAAGGAGATCTATCTTGTACATGTCGAGTTTTACTCTTATAGTACATATTTAATCCACCAGGGAGGCTTTTGGTTAATGACTCAGGCATTCTTCTAGCTGTACTTAATACCAGATTCATGAATTAGTGGTCCTCTAGCTACAACAAGTGTATAGAAGAATAAAAGTGGAACAGAAAAAAAGATGTCCATAATGAGACGCAAAGGTTGGACATCAGTCAAAAGGTAAAAACCATCACAAACAAGTGTCCATTATTGTGTTTACTTACAAATTTGCTGCACATCGACACCGCCAGGCTGGACAGAACCGGAGACGAACCGACCCACAGGAAAAACCCGCCGCTTAGCTTCATGACGTGAAAGTGGATCAATTGCTCCAGAATCCTCTCCGAAAAATTATGCACCGTTATCGGCTCATGAGCCACTCCGTTCTGCGTTTCGTTCATCTTGTTTCACTCTAGCTAGCTCCGGCTAGCAACTATTTGAACTAGCAGTAAACAGAAGCGGCGATTTTTTTTTTTTTTGGCTTGGCGGAACTTCCGGGTTAGAGAAACATGACAGGCCAAAGTAATCTATTCCCGATCCTGACACTTCAGACAGCACTAGCAGCACAACCGATCTGAATATGAATGCGCTTCAACGTTGTTTACATGTGTCAACATCCCCGGATGGTTTTCTTTTGGTTCTGAAAATACTGTGGTGAAAAGAATTTCTTGAATAGATTTATTATTATTTTAAATCATAATATTTTATGATTTAATACCATGGCAATTCATTTTATGTAAATTAATTGTTCAATATTTGGCATAATTAGCATAATAATAATCATCGTTTTTTTTATAACGCTTTTCAAAACAGAGTTAAAAACAAAGTAAATGTCTTGTATTAGCATTGGCATCAACGTTCTTTATGAAAATATAATACATACACAGAGTTGATAAATATGTTTCACAGAATATTACCAATAAAAATTTAAAACATTTTTTTTCCAAAAGCATGAAATCAAATTTAAAAAATCATTAAGGAACGGATAAAACGAGTCACAAAAACAGATTCGGTTATAAAAGGAGTTAGACATTACATGAGAATCAACAGTGGTCGTCATTACTACTGTAAATATAAAAATTTGATCTTGTGCATAAAAGTTACAGAGAGGAGGGCGGGGGGTCATTCCAAAGTTAAGGCTGGAGTACGAGGGAGTATTAGGGAATGATAGGGCCAGGCATAACAAAATAAATATTTAATTTAGAGATAAAAGTCGAAATGTCGAGAATATGATCATAGAATATGACAAAAACTACTTTTTCGTAAAAGTTCACACAAATCCGTCCTTTAGCTTTTCTGTAATTTTGCAAACAAACACACAGACAAACAAACAAACAAACAAACCACGGTAAAAACATAAACTTGTTAATAATCATGCCACATGAAAACAGAACTAAATATTTGACTAAACTATTAGTTTTAATGTCTCTATTATTTTACTCTGGCACCTCTAAATCCCTGCAATGTGTTCATAAATCAGTCTTCCAGAAAGTCTTCCACCAGCCGGTTGAACTCCTCAGCAAACCTCAGGTGGAGATTATGTTTCCCCTCCGGCATCAGGTGTAATCTGGATTATGGACAAACGGGGTTTGTGTCATCTCCTTCATTTGAACCCATTGTAATGTTGTCTATATTTGAATGAGTGTTGTTGTTGTTGTTGTTGGTCTCACCGTGAGCCTTTGATGTGTTTGTGGAGGTAATCAGCGTGGAAGGCCGGACACATGGGGTCTTTCTCTCCGTGGACGATGAGGGTAGGACAGCGGATTAGAGGCAAATGCTCCATGCAGATACTCCCTGACCAGAGGACATATGTTCTGTTAGGACGGTGCAAAATTAAGAATTTTCCTTGGCCTCCCTGTTTATTTAAGTCAAAGAATGGAAATATGCCCCATCCGAAAGAAAATCTCCACCACACAAATAAAACTCAGACATTATCTACTCATCGGCATGCTGATGATAAATAAGGTCCAAGTCCGAATCACCAAAACATATCCGGAGCTTCACTCCAAGGAGGAGGTATCAGTATTCTCCTAAGCAACCCAAGAAGACGCAAACTTTAAAATATAGACCAACATAAACATGGTCACATCATCGGTATGGGTCTGAACACCTGGTATGGTCTTCAACCTGAACCTTTCGAAGACTTCCAAGGTACTTCAGAAACTTACTACTTCTGGTATCCTGCCCACGAATCCTCAGGAGAACTAAGGACCCGATGCAGAGAAGAACCTGTAAAGCCCCCTCGCAGTCAACTTCACCTGGCTCACAGTGGGCCTTCCACTCATTCCAACATTCCCCCACACCTAGCTACTTGGGTCTCCTCCTCACTCGTGCCTCCTCCAGACATTCTTCCCTGCGACTAGCCTGGTTGCTATGGGCATCAGGATCATTTCTTGCCAAAGTGTGGTGGCAACAATGGTGTCTGTAAAGGTCACACGTCGCCATAGGTCATCCACGAGCTCTTCCTGTTACTGCCTGTAGATCTTTGGCCGGGGCTCATGATTTACTACAGTTCCAACAAAGACTGCTGGCCGTAACTGATGCCGGCCGATTTAGTGTCTGCTAACTGCCTGCAACACTTGATTCTCGCGCCGATGATGCTAGGCCGCTCCCAAGGCCTTCGGGCAGTAGTTCAGGAAAGTTCCCAAGGATTCCTTTGCTGGCAGCGTTGGCAAACATGCAAGTCCATGCAAGCCCAGGAGAACATCAACCACCAAGTGAACTAAGAGATCAGTGAGGTTCCACCTCCTGTTCTGCCTGGTTGATCTTTCAGCTACTTCTATGTTTGTGCTTTGCCCCTTCCATGGACCTCATCCTTGATTAGCCCTCAGCTCTACTCCTTTTGGCTTTGTTGTTGGGAGAATTTTGGATTGCTGCAGAGCCTAGTCCTCCAGTTGACACAGCTCCCATCAAGACTTTGTCTCAGTCCACTCCACTGCCTCCTGCATGTGACACTTGTGTCCTGCAGTGATCTGGACGTCCTCAGGAGACCCTGGGGTCAGCGGAATCCTGGTAAAGCAGAACTGGCTCTGGTGATCATTAACCCCTCTGACAAACATCTCAAGCGTGGCGTTCAACCCGTTAAGGACAACAATGACAAAGATCCGCTGAAGACAGAGCTGAACATTGCTTGTTTGATAACCAAGGAGGCCATTGGAAATGAATTGTTAATTGTCTATTTTCTAGCCGAAACAAGTAAAGCCCCAAAATGTTCTTGTTTCGGATGATTTTCAGTTTCAAAATTCTCCACTTAACTAATGAGTTCAGTACCTTCTGGTCTCTTTGCAAACTCGATGGCCGCATCCATCAAGTCCTCCCACATTTTAGTAAAGCACTCTACTCCATACACCTCCTCCATGGGCTGCTTCATCCTCGTACTCCACCTGGTGACATCACGTACTTCTAAAACCACGCACGCGCGAGGAACAGCACCATCAGCAGATTGTACGTTGTAGGAGTACACTGGCAGTAAACAAGACGGTAAAAAATAGTACTTTTGTAAATCTCGGTGTCTCGCTGGGAGACAAAAGCATTGGAGCCCAACACAACCATCTGGTTGATCAAGTCGGGGTTCTTCGCTGCTGCAATCATGGCTGAGATTCCTCCGTCACTCCAGCCCAGCAGAGAGAACTTGACGAAGCCCAGGGCCTCCAGGTACAAGAAAGAAATATTAAATATCACTAACAAAGTGTCTCTTTGAAGTGTCTCCAAAGGACTGAATAATGAACCAAAAGGAGGATTGGCTTTTGGAGCGATTGTAACAAACTGGCTGATGTACCGACCTTCATCAGATCCACTGCGTCCTTCGCATCCCTCTCCAAGTAGTCAGGGGGGAAGTCTCTGTTCGGGGGTCGGGACTGTCCGTAACCACGAGGGTCCCAGCCAACCACGGTGAAGCGATCCTTATTCAGAGACTTCAGCTGAGGTCCAAAGTCGGTCCGAGTGCTTCCTGAGGTAGACCAAAGGGGTCTTCATCAGTTTAGAGGACGGATATTCTGGTGATACTGTATGTGAGTGAGATCTGAGGTGTGTGTTTACCCAGAGCACCAGGAAGCAACAAGAGGGGGTGTTTCCCTCTGCCGGTCCGCTCGTAGTAGAGATCCACTCCGTTAACGTTCTTCCTGCCGGAGGACACGGAGGAGCTAAAGGAGAAACGGAGGAAAACGTTAGCGGCTATGTTCATAGTGATATCGCTATGATTTTCCTGGTTTAAAGTTTTATTCTGTGTGTAGAGATAGACCAGGAGGATAATAATGGGGGGGGGGGGGGGGGGGGGGCAAACGGCACCTTTAACTAGAAAAGTAAGGAGTTTTTTCTCCATCATTAAAAAAAAACTTACTCCTTCTATTTATTGCATTCAACACATTCAGGACATTTGGAGATACACGGTTTATTCACAAAAGAGGAAACCATGTATCTGTATCTTTATTGCCCTCAGATATGTGGCGCATTAAAATTTTAGATAGCAAAAAATGGATATAATCAAGAACTACAGATTTGTACCTGAATGGAACACCTGAGTAAAAGTACTTAGTTAATGTTCACCATCGAACAGAGAAAAAAATATTCATTTACAATGACAATTCCATTTATTTCTTACTGTGAGATGAAAAAAAAGGATATGTAATAAATGAAGTCGTGATTTATGTTGCATGCAAGTATTGACAAATAAATTTCATTTGAGTTGCTCTGTTGAAAAAAAATGAAGTAGGAAAAAAAAATTGCTGAATAAAGTTTCATTTTATAACCACGGATAAAGTGGAAAAAATAACTCCACACATGATGTTGACTGAAGTCAGCACAAGTGTTTCCTGATGGTCTGCAAAGCTGATAGTTTAAAATTCACTTTGCAGAACAATTTATGAAAACATTAAATATTCCAGTAAACACCAACAGTTACCAGTCCGCCGGGTTCGAAGCCATAGTTCTGTTTCCGCGTGTTTTGATTCTGCCCAGACGTCCCGCGGCGAGCAGAAACGCATTCATTCCACGCAGACAGAGCTGATCTCTCCTTCAGCCGCGGAGACCCTGAACATGGGGTTGCCAGATCTCGCGAGATTCCACGCAAACAGAGCAGATCTCTGCTTCAGCCGCGGAGACCCTGAACGTGGGGTTGCCAGATCTCGCGAGATTCCACGCAAACAGAGCTGATCTCTCCTGCTGCCGCTTAGATCCCGAAGCGGGGTTGCCAGATCTCGCGAGAGAAACAAGCAACCTCGATTACGGACACTCGTGAATACATTAGTTACAAAAAAATAAAGCGATGTTTATTTGAGATTGTTTTAAAAACTGACATATTGTTGTTGACAAAAATTGATAGTTTTATTTGTATTAAGAAATTTTACTTTTAATATGGATTTCTGATCAGCTATTTTTTTTATGCTCGTTAATCCAAAGTCTAACTATAATTTTTATAATGGATGTTATCTGTACCACACTGTAAAAAGAGAACGTTTGATGAACTCAAGAAAATCACTTCAGCAGGTAAAAATTAAATTAAAGTAAGTGTTTAACACTTAAATGATCAGAGTAATTTAATCTAGGTTACTAATTTCTTTGATTAAATCAAAAACAATGTTCTTTTTAAAGCATAAAAAGTGAAACTCCACCTTTGAAATCATTTAAATCTTTTTGAAAAAAACATACTTTTTCCCGGCGGTACCTTCAAAAACACCCAAATATTCAAAACAGAAATAAAATGTTTATCAGTGCACAAATCTTACATTATTTTATTCCATCTTTGGTGAAATATTATACAGTATGAAAAAATAATTGTTGGTGATTTAAAAAAAAAAACTTTCACTGGTGGGAAGAATAAAAGACGTATTTAATACTTAAATCTTAGACTCAATAGTATTTAATTTACTTTATTAATTAAATATGTGTTACCAGTGAAAAAATACTTGTTTTGTTTTTTAAACAGTGCACACAGACACAAAAAGTACTAGTGCTGGGATCAACTCCACTCTGAAGAGGATAAGTGTTGACAGAAAAAAGATTAATGGATCTAACTTTGTTGTCGTGAAATATTCCAGTCTTGCGTAATATCCAACATGTGGAACAAATTTGTTTTCCTTATTTGAGTTAGACAAATCGTACAACATCTCAGATAAACAATCCAATGAAAACCCACAACAGTAAATGAATGATGAAAAAAAATGAATGACTGTTTCTCACAGTTTCCTTTGACCCTTGACCCATTTGCAAGAATTTTCACAAAGCTTGAAGCCATCGCTTTGGAACGTTTCCCCTGTTTTAATGATAAATTAAAAAAAATAAAATCTGGAAATAGAAAAAGCTTTTGGTGCCTTAGTTTAAGACAACGTGACTTTTGATGATGAAGTAATCATGAAGAATTGGATGTAGATTTTTCAAGTCAGCTCATTCAAGAGACTAAAATATGCGGGCTATGCTTTGCCCTCCCCCCCTAACCCTCCCCGTTTATCCAAGCTTGGGACCGGCACCAGAGGGACGCTGGATCGCGACCCCATGCGGCTCTGACCCGGTCGTCTAGACAACGCAGTTGGCAATAAAAGTCGCTGAGATCATTACACTTGTCCATATTTCCCGTTCCGCCACTCCAGAACAGGAAATATTCACTTACTGCCTAATAAATCCCCCCCAAAATGACGGATGTCACGAAAATAACCAACAAAACAAGTGTTTGAAAAAAAATCACAGAGAAAAAAAAAATTCCATGGTTTCCTAGTCATAAGAAATCGTGTTGGCATATCTCACTACACTGGAGTCGGATTAATATTATTTATTTGGGTTGATTCCACTTAACTACTCAGATTACATTCATCTTATTTTATTTGGGTCGATTCAACTCGGTTACTTAGATTAAATCCACGATTTTTACTCATAGGGTGGGTTCAAGTCATTTTGCGGTGGTAAAATCAGAGTTTCTCTAAATCAAATAACTTAATTTGCTTTGTGAAAGAAAGAAAAACATTTAATCACATGCAAACATTTTCCATGATTTCATCACAATTAATCCAAAGAATAGCTGTTGAGTGAAAAGGAACATGAGTAATAAGAGGAAAGTAAGATTAACAACACTTTGCTTCAAGGCTGACACAAAACAAGGCAAAATAAAACTGGATTTTCAAGTTTCAAATTAAGTTGTTGAATTTAATGCAATCAAACAATACTTTACTAAATATAGACTGTTACATTTACATTAAATCAAAGTTTTTTTCTTCATCAATTTAATTCAATCTCTGCCTCTCGGTGCAGTAATGAAGGACTCAGTCTTCCAGAAAGTCTTCCACCAGCCGGTTGAACTCATCAGCAAACCTCAGGTGGAGATTATGTTTCCCCTCTGGCATCAGGTGTAATCTGGATTAAGGTCAAAACAGAAGTGGGTTTTCAACTGTCACATGTTTAATTTACATAGTTTAGCGTAAATATTATGTCGTTTTTGTTTTTGTAGCTCCCACCTTGATCCCTTGATGTGTTTGTGGAGGTACTGTGGGTGGAAGTCGGGCACCATGGGGTCCTTTTCTCCGTGGACGATGAGGGTGGGACAGCGGATTAGCGGCAGCTGCTCCCTGCAGATACTCCCTGACCAGAGGGTAAAATATAAATCATAAAAACTGGTGTTAGATGAGATTAAAACAGGCTTAAATTGAGATTATGATCACCAAAAACTCTTTATGTCGTTATGTTCCCCAAAGAAAGCTTCCGTCCTAAAGGAACAGTTCACCGCTAACGCGCTAACACTTTAGCTTTAGCTGCAGGGAAAATTCTTGATGGAAAAGGCGAGTAAATGTTTTTCCTGAAATAAATTTGGGATCTGGGGACATTAATTATGTACGACGGGTGGAGACATTGTGTCCGTTTTTAATCTGTCGATTTTTATTTTTTTCAAATATAAGCCCTGCTCCTCTGATAAATGTCGCACCAGCGTTTTACTGTGAAGCTCCACAAAAGTTTGTGGTCTGTGAAACTTTATGCAAACTTTCCCTAAGTTTCGTTGTGAGTAGCTTTTTATTTTTTTTTGTTCCAAAAAAAAAAGTTTTCCGCCAATTTCTTGCCCAGTAGTGCTAACACCACAGATACTACAAGTCCCAGAATGCACTGCGATAGCCGGTGACTCAGTGAGTGAGCTCCCTACTCCTCTGTTGTCAGATATCAGCGTTTATCCGGTCACTCTAATAAACCGTAAGATCATCCGAAGCCTGGCAGCGGGTACGGATGAGAAAAAAAAACAATTAAACCGCTAATTAATAAACGCATTCGTAAGTTACGTAAGTAAATAGAACGTTTTAATAAACTGGCGGGGTGCGTTCAGGTCCTAAAGCCGATCTACGTATTTCAGGGATGCTGCGTTAAAAAACAAGATAAACACATTATGTTGCTTACATTTAATGTGAAATATTCCTGTAGACGATCAAATGTTATATATATATATAAAAAGAACTTTAGATATTATTACTTAGAAATCAGATTTATTTTAAGATGTAACGTGAAATTTTGTGAAACACTGTTGATGAAGAGGGAGATAGAAATGATGCTGATCTCTTTTGAATTTTTATCTGTAATTTAACTATTTTCTATTCCTTTAGTTTGTTCAGAATGCTATAAAACGAGTAAAATAAAATAAGAATAAATAGTCATAATAACTCAGATGTTTTGAGTTCTGTTTCTGTTTCTGTTTTATGTATGTAAAATCCATTTATCCGGGCTTGGGACCGACACTAGAAGGTTTACTTTAAATAATTTGTAAATAATATTGTTAATATATTTTATATTTATTACATAGTTTCAGTGTTTTTGTTCATTTCATAGTTTACATAGTTCTGTTTTCAAATTTACTTGAATTTGTTGTTTCTTAATTTTACTTATTCCTTTTTTGGGGCTATTTTTAGTATATTTTACAGTTTGTGCTAATATGTTTTTTTTAAATATTTTTAAATAACACAATTATGATGGATCATAATATAAAAACAGAAATAACAAAACACCATCATTTAATTATGTACAATGTTATTCTAACAGCCAAGATACGTGCGGAAAATTCCATATATATACGCGTAATTTCTTATATTATTGCGTTTTAAGTTGTTACATTCATGGGGAAGGATGAAGAGTTTAGGGAAAAGTCGCCGTGTAGATCAGGACTGTAAATAAAGTTTTGGTTGAGTCGCAGAAGATTTTCAGATTGTTAGTCTCTTTGAAGACTTCGGTACCTTCTGGTCTTGTTTGTAGATACTGTGAGATCCCGTCCACCCAGGCCTCCCACGTTTTAGCAAAGTCTTCTGCTCCATACACCTCCTCCATGGGCTTCCTCATCCTCTGGCTCCACTTGGAGACGTCACGGACCGCTACAGCCGGGCACACGACAGGAACAACACCATCAACAGTTGCTACATTTGTCGGACCACACTGACAGCTGACAATGAAAAAAGAGGAGTGCGAGTACCATCGTAGAGCTCCAGGTCCTGCTTGGTGACGAAGGCGTTGGATCCCCAGACGACCATCTGGTTGATCAAGTCGGAGTTCTTTGCTGCTGCGATCAGGGCTGTTATTCCTCCGTCGCTCCAGCCCAGCAGAGAGAACTTTCCGAAGCCCAGTGCCTGCAGGTGAAGCGAGAAAACACGAAAATACGTCAACACTCTTCTATCTGCGACATCGGGCGTCACATCCTGGACTATGGAGGCCCCCAAAGGTCAGACCACCACAATATGATCCCGTTCAACCACCCGTACATTTTTTTTTCTATCCAGACGTCCCTCTCCTCAGCAACACGCTCCAGCTCATCCTGGGGGGCGTCTCCTGGCGTCCCCAAGCCATATATGATATCTAGTCCCTCCAGTGCATTCTGGGTCTACCCCCGGGGGTCTCCGCTTCCAAACGGAGGCGTCCTGATCAGATCCCCGAACCGCCTCCCGACTCCTTTCGACAAGAAAGGAGAAGCAGCTCCGCTACGTCCGAACTCCTCCAGTCCAACCCCCCCCCACTAAGGGAGATTAATTCACCCGCTTGTATCCTTGACCTCATTCTTTTGATAACTACCCAGATCACATGACCATAGCTGAGGGCTAACCTGAGAGCTGTGTCGTTGGTTCTGTTAACCCCTAGCTGAGTCTCCGAAGGCAAGGAGGTCCCAGGGGAGCGGTCGGACTAAGAACAATTCGAAGACCCCAATAAATAGGCACCAAAGAAGGAGCCTGTGGGCTCGCCATCTGCAGGGGGGGCTTCTTGATTCTCTTTTCCGATGAAGGTAGAAAATTCTGTCATAAATTAGAACAACTGGCTGATCAACCGACCTTCATCAGATCCACTGCATCCTTCGCGTCCCTCTCAAAGAAGTCAGGGGGGAAGTCTCTGTTGGGGGGTCGGGACTGTCCGTAACCACGAGGGTCCCAGCCAACCACGGTGAAGCGATCCTTATTCAGAGACTTCAGCTGAGGTCCAAAGTCGGTCCGCGCGCTTCCTGAGGTAGACCAAAGGGGTCTTCATCAGTTTAGAGGACGGACATTCTGGAGATACTGTATGTGAGTGAGATCTGAGGTGTGTGTTTACCCAGAGCACCAGGAAGCAACAAGAGGGGGTGTTTCCCTCTGCCGGTCCGCTCGTAGTAGAGATCCACTCCGTTAACGTTCTTCCTGCCGGAGGACACGGAGGAGCTAAAGGAGAAACGGAGGTAAACGTTAGCAGTGATGTTCATAGTGACTGAAGAGGACAGAAGATCTCTGCTTCATTTACAGACAGTTACAGCATCACTAACCACCGACGCAAACAAGATCAGCCATAACATAAACACCAGTTACTGGTTCTAATGTTGTGGCTGATCGTTGTGTTATTAACGGTATATATAAAACGTCAGAGTTGAAAATGTCTTTCATGTTAATAGGAAACGATCCTTGAAAAGTGAAAAGTGACCAATAATCTTAGGTGAGAACATCTAACTTATTTTCACCCCTTTGAAATACGTTGCTCTGTTTTTTGAGCGCCGCCCTCATTGGTGGGCTTGTCTCATAGCGCGAAACATCCAGTCCCATAAAACGAAGAAACCCCCCCCCCCCAGAACTTTCATTTAGTTTTAATTTCTATTGATTATTTCTCATTTCTTATTCGATTTATAAAATGAAAATTAAACTCAGTGGTTTTTTTTAAATTTCTCTCATCACCTTTTGGCTATGGAAACAAATAAAAAACTTTATATATATCTATATATATATATATATATATATATATATATATACATACATATATATTATATATATATATGTTTATATATGTTTATATGTATATGTTTACAAGTTACCATGGCAACACCTAAAATCAGAATGCGCGATGGTGGTTAAGAGTTTTCTTAAAAAGGTATAAAACACCTTTTTTACTGTAGCTTTGAATACTGTGCATGTTAGTGTCATTATTACGTCTATTTATCGTTTTCTCGACGTTGATTAAAGTTTTGTTCTAAGTCACGTGACTGAATGACCCGGAAGTTAAGCGAAGCTACCACAGCTAATCCAAATATCATAACATGTTTGTGCATTATATCTGTTTCATTTACTAAGTGCAGCAATAAAAAAAGCATTACTTTGAATTGTCCTCCCGTCAACACTTCCATTGTATTGTGGCTTTTGCAGATCGTTTTTCTTAATGTGTTGTGTTTCTGGTTTTCGCGGCAGTGACCTAATTCGACGGTTACGCTCGTGTGTGATGAGAAACTTTTATTTGTTTTCTATTTTTTACACTACTTATGATAATAATGCATTTTTTTCATTACCACGCTAGACGCCGTGTTTGTTTTTGTTCTTTCAAGTTGGATTTAATAAAGTTTTTTCAGAAAAAAAAGAAGCGTTGTCAAATTGACGGTTGCAGCGCGTTTGCTCCCGTCGGCCACCGTAGTTTTTGATTATCAGAGGTAGTTATAAAGTTCACCGCCGGAGTCGTTCCACCATCTAGTGTCCAAATCGAACGAAACGAACTCCCACAGAATCTCTAAACGCGTCTGTGAAGTCAGGGCATCTGTTTCCTGTTTGGCTGCTGGGGTCAAAGTCCACGCCTAAAGAAATGTGCTCTTATGAGTAAAAAAAATAAAAATGTCGCAGTGAAGGCAGTGTGAGGAGTTACCAGTAAGACCGGGCGGCCGTCCGGAACCTCCCGATGTCAGATCTGCATTTGTAGAAAGCACCTCGGTGAAGAAATAACGCCATTGCTGAGGAGGCGTGATCTCCGCCGCAGCGTCTCTCCGGTTTCTGCTTCAGCGTTTAAAGTGAATGTTCACCGAAAAGGAGAGAATCCCACGATCAATGATATAAAATAAATAAATAAAGGAAGAGTCTGGTAAAAAAAAAGAAAAGAATGATGAACTAGAGCAAATATTTAGTTTTTGCTTTTAATGTCAACTACACTGGTTAGCCAGAACATTATAACCACGGACGGTTGAAGTAATAATGACTTTGATTTTCTCGTTACCATGGCACCCATCAGTGGGTGGGACATATTAGAAGCTGGGGGAACATTTTCTTTCCTGGAGATTATTAGTTGGATGCAGGAAAAATGATCTAATAAATGGATCAGAACAATTTTCACAATGGCAAAATTGAAACGACTAGATAACTTTATCAGAGTAACACAAGAACCGTCGGTGTCGTTGGATGTTCCCAACCGGCAGTGGTTAGTACCCTCAAGAGAGTCTCAGGAGGGCTGACCTTTGAACTGGTGACAGGGTCATGGGTGCCCTAAGCTCGCTGATGCATGCTGGGAGTGAAGGCTTGCACATGGTGTGCGATTCTACATAAAGCTTCTGCAGCATCTCGTAATTACGAGATCTTTTTCTCGTAGATACGAGATCCTTTTCACGTACGAAACCCTTTTTTTTTGTAATTACGAGATCTTTTTCTCGTAATTACGAGATATGGTGTCTGACTGTTTTTTTTTTTTATTTGGTGAATTCAATGCGCTCTCGTTAAAATACCGTCCATTTCAGCTACTAGTTTATTTTTTAGCACTCAATGCTAACTGTGCTAATTGCCAAAACACGTGCAAGTTAGCGTCTGGTACTTTCTCAGCGCTGAAGACTTCAACATCTTCGGATTCACATTCCTGACGGGAAACTTACAGAGTGTATTTTGGAGGAGGTCCTCGTGGGCTTCGGACCCCCAGCATGAAGTGACACCTAGCTCTGATCTGCTCTGCGTCTGTCCTCGGCCATCTTTGTCTGGCTGGTATGTGCTTCAGACCCATGACCCGCTCCGGGTCTAAATATAAACCCACGGGTCGGGTGATTCACCGCTAAGGTCACATTACATCATCGCAGGCAGCGTGTTCTCAATCAGGAGGACTCTCGGCGTGAGCTGGCAACGTGTCGTAGTCTTTATGATGCCGAAGGTCACGAGAAGATCCATCAGGGCTGGGCTGAGAAGGATGGGACGCAGTGACAGTCAGACCGGCGAGAGGACCAGACCGGACCTAAGAGGTACAGAAGCCGAGCCGCCGCCATGGGAAACGGAATAAACAAGGTATTCATCACTTAAATGTCCTTTTACCAGCTCTGCATCCGACCTTGTGCTAAACGGGAACCTTTTCTGCAGGTCCTGCCTGATCTCTATCTGGGAAACATCAGAGGTAAGAAGTCACGTCTCCCGTCATGTGATTAGAGATGAATTTCTCTGCAGGACCACGGAGTCGAGAAGGTTTCACTTCCTCACATGGCGGAGGCATGTGGTGAGATGCTGCACTGAGCTGGGTTTCTATAGAGTGAAGAGGTCACGGCTTTCATCAGAGTATATTAAAAAAGAACACGAGAAAATGTCTAGAATAGCGTCTGAGAGTTTAGCCGTTGCCTTGCGGCGCTCTGGCAGCAGCTGGAGGAGGGTGGCGTGGGAGGGGATGCCCGGCGGCGCGGGGGGCGTCCCCAACCTGAGCTTTATTCCTCATCCTTCCATGAAGCAGGAAGTGTAATCATGAGTTTGCTAATTTCTTCTTTTTTTTTTTTTTTTTTGTGGGGCAGACGTGCTCAACAAAAAAAAAAGAAAGAAAATTCACAGCAGACGGAGATGAAGACGACATTTCTTGGAGCTGGGACACTGAATAAAAAAAAAAAAAGAAGATAGAGAAGAAGAGAGAATAATAAGAAGATAAGTGTTCTAAAAAATGAAATACTAAATTAAATGAAAGCTTTGAGAACGGAGGATAAAATTAACTAATAATATACATTAAATAAGGAAGCGATGCCGCTGACTGGCTGTGATTGGTTGTCTGTAGTCTGACAGTTAGAAGGTTGTGGGTTCAAATCTGCCAGGGGTCAGGGGCTGGAGTCACCTGTGTCTCCTCACCATTTCATGCGTACCTTTTTGTGCTTTCCACCATAAGAGAGAGAGCCAGAGCCACCGTAAAGAGGAATCTACGCAAAAAAACTGTCAGCTAGGATAGGCTCCACCCCCTTTGACACTGGTCAGTACCTAGCTTATGTTAGCAGTGTAGGTTTAGCTGAGGTTCTATTCCACGTGGGGCTTGTGGAAAGAAAATTAAATACCAGCAGCTAATGGCGCTGGAGGCGTGACATTAATTTACGGCTAATTATCTTGTTTTCACGACAAAACAAGCAATCATCACGTGTTTTCACGTCAATAACAAAATGTGTTTCGTAGCTTTAGCGACGGATTAGCGTAGGATAAAAGTATTCTTAAGGAAGTGTAAAACACCTTGTTTACCGTATATAATTGTGTATTGTGCGTGTTAAGGTCATTATTACGTTATTTTGTCGTTTTCATACAATTTAAAAACTTTTTTTTTTAAATTGCTTAACTTCGGTCATGTGACTCAGAACAAAACTTTAAACCAACATTGTAAAAACAACAGATTCATCTTAATTATATCCCAAACACACACACACACACACACACACACACACACACACACACACACACACACACACACACACACACACACACACACACAGTAGAAAAACAAAGTTACAGTAAACAAAGTTTGTCACAGTTGTTTAATAACATTTTTAATAAATAACTAAATAAATATCTGACAACGTGGCAGTTCTCAGCTTCCGTAGCTGCTGGCTACCTTCACCAGTGTCCAGCCCTTTGTTTGTTTCTTACATTAATGCTCCACCTTTGTAGAATTTATGCTTAAAAATAGCACAACATTTTTTTCTTCTTGGCTTGGTTTTGAAAGTACGTACTGACTTTGTCCGGTGCGGTCCGGTTCTGTCCGGTCCGGCTCAGCAGGAGGACGGTGCGCACATATTTAATGCAGGGTCACCTTCACACCCGGATAAAAATGTTTATCCAACACGCTCTGGGGTTAGTTTCATTTTACCACCATTACCTCACTGCCGGCGCGTCGGGCCAAGTTAGGAGTCGGATCGAGTTTCTTCTGCGTGAAGAACTCGGCTCTCCACGTTCAGTTTGTACCTGCTGTCCAATAGGAGGTTCTGTGGCAGAACTTCCTCAGTGCAGAAACACCGGAGGGGTTCGTGAGCATGAACTGATCTCCTCAGGTCCCACCTCAGCATCTCAACGGGGTTTAGGTCCAGACTTTGACCAGGAGACATTCCTAGAGTTGGAGCAGATCATCTCCACAACATTCCACTGCCATCTCCATGTTGGACCGTAGGTTCTGATGTTACTCTAGTGGAACGCTGTGTTTGGTTTCAACCAGATGTCTCCAAACATTCCAACACCCACCTCCTCACCAGTCCACAGAATGTTCTCCCTAAAGCTGAGAGTCATCAAGGTGTATTGTGGGTAAATTCAGACCGGCCCTAATGTTCTTCTGGGTCAGCGTGACTTTCTCCTCACCACTATTGTCACGTTTAGCCTCTCTCATGATCTCTCACCTTCGTCTGCATGTTTTCTCTGGATCTTCAGTCACTTCCTGAACAAACCTTCTCCGTTCTCATGGAGGAATTCTGGAGGGGGGTCCACTTCTGGGAAGGTCTACTATTGTTCCAGGTCTTTCTCCGTGTGTAGATAATGTGTCTCACTGCGGTTCTGTGGAGTCCAAGAACCCTAGAAAGAGATGTAGAACCTTTCCCACACATTATAGATTTGAATCAACTTCTGGAATTTCTGTTGATTTTTGGCATAGTGTTCTACAGGTGAGACCCAGGAGCCAACTTCCTGCTTCCAAAGTGATACTGTGACTGTACAGTGATCAGGTCTGGGTGGGTCCGGCTCAGCTGGGTCCACTCACACAGTATTGTAACTTTTCCGGTTCTACAGATACATGTATTATGTAAACACTTTTTTTTTTTTTGTTTACTCAGGTTGTTTTCTGTTCTGGTTCTGGTAGCAGATCTGATTCTGTTCAGTAGAGCAGAATCCGATCAGAATCAATCCACACTGTAGCTTTATTCGGGGTTCAGGTTCACACTCATCTTCGTCTTCAGCATCCTGCAAACTTGCAAAGCAATGAGAAGAAAGAAGAAAAAAAAGCTGCTCGCCACATCTGTCCGAGGCAGAAAACCTTTGGCTTCCTTTTAAAGAACAAAATTTGATTAGAACTAATACTGATTCTTGCTTTTGGCCCAAGCTGCTGGACTGTTTTAGAAACACTGGTTTTCCGGTTTTTCTTTCAGTTCAAAAGAGGAGCCACGCTTTAGGGCCTTAGGAGGCTGAGAAGTTGGAGGGGGAGGGGGGGGCGAGGGGGGCTGTTGTTGTTGTTGGGGAGAGATGCTTCATTTAGGTTAGTTACACCTGCCGATCTGTGATTGGTCGGTCGTGATGTTTGAGAACTTTTTCTCTGTGTGACCCGTAGAGGCGCAGGACAAGGAGCTGCTGGAACGGAACAACATCACCCACGTCGTGTCCATCCATGACACGCCTGCCCCCGTCCTGGAGGTGAGGTGTCCTCCGTCCCACACCAGCCGGAGTCTTCATCACAGCTGAGGATGATACTGGTGTCAGCGTAGAAGCTCCAGTACTACTAATACTGCACCTGATACCACTTTACAGCAATGATACCACTTTACAGCAATACCACTTTACAGCAATACCACTTTACAGCAACGATACCACTTTACTGCAATACCACTTTACATCAATAATACCACTTTACATCAATAATACCACTTTACAGTAATAATACCACTTTACAGCAATGATACCACTTTACAGCAATGATACCACTTTACAGCAATGATACCACTTTACAGCAATGATACCACTTTACAGTAATGATACCACTTTACAGCAATGATACCACTTTACAGCAATGATACCACTTTACAGCAACGATACCACTTTACAGCAATACCACTTTACACCAATGATACCACTTTACAGCAACGATACCACTTTACAGCAATGATACCACTTTACAGCAAGGATACCACTTGACAGTAATGATACTACTACACAGCAATGATACCACTTTACAGCAATGATACCACTTTACAGCAACGATACCAATTTACAGCAATGATACCACTTTACAGCAACGATACCACTTTACTGCAATACCACTTTACATCAATAATACCACTTTACAGTAATAATACCACTTTACAGCAATGATACCACTTTACAGTAATGATACCACTTTACAGCAATGATACCACTTTACAGCAATGATACCACTTTACAGCAATACCACTTTACAGCAACGATACCACTTTACAGCAACGATACCACTTTACAGCAATGATACCACTTTACAGTAATGATACCACTTTACAGCAACGATACTACTTTACAGCAATGATACCACTTTACAGCAATACCACTTTACACCAATGATACCACTTTACAGCAATACCACTTTACAGCAATGATACCACTTTACAGCAACGATACCACTTTACTGCAATACCACTTTACATCAATAATACCACTTTACAGTAATAATACCACTTTACAGCAATGATACCACTTTACAGTAATGATACCACTTTACAGCAATGATACCACTTTACAGCAATGATACCACTTTACAGCAATACCACTTTACAGCAACGATACCACTTTACAGCAACGATACCACTTTACAGCAATGATACCACTTTACAGTAATGATACCACTTTACAGCAACGATACTACTTTACAGCAATGATACCACTTTACAGCAATACCACTTTACACCAATGATACCACTTTACAGCAATACCACTTTACAGCAATGATACCACTTTACAGCAATGATACCACTTGACAGTAATGATACCACTTTACAGTAGTGATACCACTTTACAGCAACGATACCACTTTACAGCAATAATACCACTTTACAGCAATGATACTCCTTCACAGCAATGATACTACTTCACAGCAATGATACTACTTTACAGCAATGATACCACTTTACGGCTATTATACCACTTTACAGCAATGATACCCCTTTACAGCAATGATACCACTTTACAGTAATATACCACTTTACAGCAACAATACCACTTTACAGCAATAATACCACTTTACAGCAATGATACTCCTTCACAGCAATGATACCACTTTACAGCAATGATACCACTTTACAGCAATGATACCACTTTACGGCTATTATACCCCTTTACGGCTATTATACCCCTTTACAGCGATGATATCCTTTCATGGTAACAATCCCACTATAAAACAATGGTAATACTTTCTGGAAATGTACCACTTTACATTAATGATACCACTTTACGGCATTGATAGTTCTTTCTGGCAGCAATGCCACTGTACATCAATAATTCAAGATTCAAGAAGTGTCAATTCTGCAGTTATGTACCGGACATACAGAGAATCGAAAAATAGTTTCAGAGAATAAGTGTAACAGAGTGAAAGGGCGAAAAGCAAAAGTACACAATTAGCAAAAGGAGAAAAACAGTAACTTACGTACATACAAAACAATACAATAACAATACAATAACAATACTATTATGCCAGTGTATGGCAACAATACGATTCTAAAGAAATCATACAGCTTTGCAGCAATGGTGTCACTTTACAGCAACGATTCCAATTTACAACAATGATACCACGTTACAGCTATAATACCACATTACTGCAATAATACCACGTTACAGCAATAATACCATGTTACTGCAATAATACCACGTTACAGCTATAATACCACATTACTGCAATAATACCATGTTACAGCAATAATACCACGTTACAACAATAATACCAAGTTACAGCAGTAATACCATGTTACAGTAATAATACCACGTTACAGCAATAATACCATGTTACTGCAATAATACCACGTTACAGCTATAATACCACATTACTGCAATAATACCATGTTACAGCAATAATACCATGTTACAACAATAATACCACGTTACAACAATAATACCAAGTTACAGCAATAATACCATGTTACAGTAATAATACCAAGTTACAGCAATAATACCAAGTTACAGCAATAATACCACGTTACATAAATTATACCACATTACAACAATAATACCACGTTACAGCAATAATACCACATTACTGCAATAATACCATGTTACAGCAATAATACCATGTTACAACAATAATACCACGTTACAACAATAATACCAAGTTACAGCAATAATACCATGTTACAGTAATAATACCAAGTTACAGCAATAATACCAAGTTACAGCAATAATACCACGTTACATAAATTATACCACATTACAACAATAATACCACGTTACAGCAATAATACCATGTTACAGTAATAATACCATGTTACAGCAATAATACCAGGTTACAGCAATAATACCACATTACAGCAATAATACCATGTTACAGCAATAATACCATGTTACAACAATAATACCACGTTACAGCAATAATACCATGTTACAACAATAATACCACGTTACAACAATAATACCACGTTACAGCAATAATACCATGTTACATAAATTATACCACATTACAACAATAATACCACGTTACAACAATAATACCACGTTACAGCAATAATACCACTTTACAGTAATATTACCACGTTACAGTAATAATACCACGTTACAGTAATAATACCACGTTACAGTAATAATACCATGTTACAGCAATTACACCATGTTACTTTAACTTTACCAGCGGTGAGGCGAGCTTTAAGAACTTTGCTAACGCGGGCAGCAACAACCAGCTTTGCAGCAAACACAGAAGAAACCGTCTGGAGACCACCGACAGAAGGTCTTACCCCGTACATTAACGCGGTTTATTCCAGATACTTCTGGAATAAACAGTCGTCTCTGTCAGCGTTCTACAGCCCAACAAATTAGATTTCCCGCCACGACTACATCACAGACGCCGCAGACGTCCATGTCTGTTGCACAACGTTTCACACTTCAGCTTAAAAAACAAAGAACACACAAAAATATTCCTTAAATTGAAAAGTGGACTAAGTGTGTCGGTTCTTTTTTTTTCTCTGAGGAATCGTCGACAAGTTATTTACTTTATTTTATTATAGCGTTTTTCAGAGGATCATTCTGAAGGGAAAGAAAAAAGAGCATAAAATCAAGTTTTCATTGTTTGATATTGGAATTTCCTTCTTTCTTTTTTGAACCACCTCAATCAGTCACATGATCTCATATTTCAATTTTGACATGGGAAGTCCTTTCATCTGAAAGATGTGGAATCCACCAGCGCCGACCACGAGCTCGTCTTCTGACTGAGGCGCTTCACTTTGGAGTCCGGCCTAAATGAAGATGTGAGACGGTTCTGTTTTCAGTCTGAGACGCAGCTGTGATGCAGATGGAACTTATTGTATAAGCAGGTATTTTTCACGTGAGAAATAAGGTTTTTTTGGGGGCAGCTTGACGTCCAAAAGGTCCTGAAAGTGGAACTACAGAGAAAAAAAAAAAGGGTTTCAAGCTTTTCATGGCCACATTTAGACGCATTGATTTGTGTATGAAGGAACAGGAGGTTTTTTTTCTTCTACTGCCAGAACCTGATCTCAGACAGCGGAGAGTTTCATGTAAATATCGACGCCCTTTAATCCTGATTCTATCCTCATTCTCTCCTCTTCTTCGTATTGGTTTTTGAAATTCTCGACCTTCGGCGTCCGCTTTCGCAACTTTCATCTTTTCTTGCTGAAAGCGAGCCCGAAGCTCTCAGAGATTTCTCTGCACTTTCTCTCCATCCATGTTTGTTTCATCTGAAGGTGAAGAGAAACTCGTTTACGGTATCACTACTAAAACTACGGTGGGCCGTGGCTCTGAGCCCCAAACGATCCGGGCTCAACCGAGGCGGCCCAGAATTCAGATTTGCAAACATGGGAGAAATTCTGACCAAAAGGCAAAAAAAAAATGTACGTTTTGAACAGTTAAAATTAAAAACCTAACAAAAAGTAAAATAAATGAATTTGCTAGATGTGGTTAGAAGTCTGCCTGATTTTGAATTTCTGGAGGGAAGTTATTACAAAGCCGACTAGAGGCCTGGTTCTGTGACTCGTACCTAAACCGTTCATTTTGTTTTTACTCTAGATGTTGTTTGTAGTTATTTTATCATATATGTTGACTGAACGAAAACAACTTGCACCAAAGTGACAGAAAAAAAAAAAAAGATTTGGGAAAAAATAACCACAAAAGTAAGATTTAAGAGATTTTAAAACCCTTTTAACAAAGGAGGAAACAAATAAGACATTTTTTTTAATTTTTTTTTTTAAATTGACAACAACAATGAAACATCTGTTAAAAATAAAAATTTTTATTTTAATATGTTTTACTGTGTATGGCTGATTGTGATTAATAAATTAATAATAATAAATTATTATTATTTAATCAAATAAATATTTTTTGGGAAGGAAAAAAAACGATTTTAGAAGATTTGAAGCAGCTTTTATCAGAAGGAGACAGAAATTCACTTTTTAATCAAAGATAGATCAAAATTAAAATCAAAATTAAACCTCATGCATAAAAAAATTTACGATATATGAAACATTTTCACCGAAGCCAAAACAAAAATGAAGTTGTTGGAAAAAAAGAATCACAAAAGGTAACAAATACATTTTTAGGCATGATAACATTTTGGGGAAAAAATAAATAAATAAAAAAATTCCAAATAAAAAAAAAAAGGCAATTTTGCAAAACAATATTGCTTAAAACTATTAAACATAAAACACTTTCACAAAAAGGACATTAAATAATAATAATGCTAATAAATCATAATAATTTTGGTGAAAAAAACCCCACAAAAAATTCACTTCATCAAAAATAAAATTAGAAAAGTGAAAATAACTGTAGAAGGTGAAAAACACTTTTATCAAAGCCAAAGAAAATTTACCTTATTATTATTATATTATTACAAACAAAATCACAAATGTAACAAAAAAATATGCAAGACTAAAAAAAAAAAGGAGAAAAAACCCCAAAACATATTTTTTAAAAACGTTAGATAATAATAATAATAAATGTATTATTATTATTATTATAATAATAATTATTATTATTTATTATTTATTATTATTATTATTTTAAACATTTACATACATTGACATTTTTGCCAAATGGAAAACGAATTTCAATTTTGTCAACAGTATTGCAAAAAAAAAAAGAAAAAATATAAGACATAAAATACTTTCACAAAAGCAAATTAAATAATAATAATAATGATAATAGAAATAATAATAACAATAATCTTATAATAATAATAAATGTTTGAGAAGATGAGTGACACTTTTATAAAAGCAAAGAGAAATTATCTTATTGGAAACAAAAACACAAAAGTAACAACAAATTTGCCAGATTTTAAACATTTTTAAAAGCCAAACAAAATTAAGTTGTTGGAAAATAATCATTTCAAAAGTAAAAAAACAAAATTGCAACATTTAAAAGAAAAAAAAAACATTTTAAGAAAGATTTTGTAAAACAAAATAAGGAACATTAGAAAAAAAAAAAAAAACTTATTTGAAAGGTATTTGACACTTTAAGAAAGACAATATATATAATTACATATTACAATACAATATTGATTTGGAAAATTTTGTAAAACGTTTACCTTCAAGACTTTTGGTGAAATTTTTCTCTATTTCTTTTTTTTGTAATTAGAAAAAGTGAAAACCAGCAGAAAAATCTGAATCAAATCCTAAAAGCTACAAAAATGAATTCAACTGTGAAATCGAGGAACAGCGTCGGATCTCAAACTCATGTCAGCAGCATTGAAGTCGACTCCCGTACCCGCTGAAACACTTTACGTATTTATTTCCTAATAAACTGTCTGAAACTTCCTCCAATCACCTGATGAAGGTTTTATTCATCCTCGGTTTTAGTTTTTCAGGTCTTTGCAGCTCAAAAAACAAAAGTCCATAATCACTAACAGCTTCTTTCTTCTTTTTTGTTGTTGTGAGCCATAAAAAGGATGCAGAGCTTAAGAAAACGTAAAGACCTTTTTAAAATTAAAGATACAGTTTTATGCAGCTATCTTTTACACTATCGTCTCTTTCTCCAGAACTTCTCAGGAAAACGGCTTCTGACTGAAGATAACGGAGACTTTTGTTGAAATGGAAAGCAAAACAACAAAAAGAGTCTTTCGCATGTTGGAAGACTCGGTCTTTTATTTTGAAATTTCACTTTTAACACACACATATATATATATATATATATATATATATATATATATATATATATATGTTTATTTATTTTTTTACTGCTTTTTACTTCTGGGTCACCCCGCCGACTCCCTGAAAAGTTCTGAGGTCCAGCTGCTGTCGAATATCTCCCATCTTGATCTCAGGATGATTCTGACTTTTACAAAGAGATGACTCAGCTTTTTTGAGGTCTGTGGCAGAATGATAACTCAGCGCCGGTCGCCTCGAATGGCCAGATGGGACGGTTTATTTGCATAACTAACAGACAAACTGTTGACTGATTGATTTCTTGGAAGAATGTGTGATGAGGTCCTGAGAGAGGAAGGTCAAATTTGCAAACGCTAAGTCTCTGAGGTGGGATGTGGTGTTTACCGCCCTCTAATTAGCATACTGCAACCTAAAAAGGACCGGGTCAGTCCAGCAGGACCGAATCCGAAGCTCCGACTGAAAGTCTAGAAAACACAGTTCTGCCTTCGTCCATCATTTGTGTGCAGGTTCTTTTCTCTTCTTTTTTTTTATATCTCGGGAGATTCTTGGCGTTTTTCTTCCTCCGCTTCATTTTTAAAAACAAACAAGTCACGATTGTGAGTTTTATGAAGAATCCTGCAAAGTAAGGGAGTGTTTCTCAGTATCGTTGCACGTCTGCAGCTCTTCCAGCGGCCTGTGCGTCCCAGAGGGCTCAGGGGTTTTTGCGGCGGTGCAGTCAGAACAGGACACAGTGGTTTCTGTCCACTGCATGCTCCATCGGCTGTCAGGTGCACTGTACAAAAATATACACGCATACATATGTAGGTGACATCACTGGCACCTATACATGGTTAGAAACCCCTCCACCTCTGGCAGCGGCAGAGTCAAGAAGTGGAGGGGTTTCGGGGGATGTCCCACCCATAGAGAAACAGGAAGTGTGTTAGAAGCAGACTTCTAGCCGGTGACCAGCCAGGGCAAAAAAAAAAATGACTCAACCTTTCAGTGGTTATAATGTTATGGCTGGTCAGTGTTCTCTCTGCAGTCATTGGTTAATCCTGTCACCCTCCAGGGCGTGACGTACCTCTGCATATCGGCCGCAGACCACTCCAAGCAAAACCTGTGAGTACTTGAAATTCAGAATTTAAAGGAGCAGTTCACCCAAGAATAGAATTTCGACCATTTTGACCCCTTGACCCCCGCCCCCCCTCATGCCGATGGAAAGTACAGCGAATTCTCTCAGTCCGTAAAAACATTGCGGAGCCTGAAGACGATCGAAGACGATGGGGGGCTGGTATTAAAATGTAATAAATGTAATAAAGCGGGCATCGATTCGATGCAGCAGGCGCGGTGAAGTGAATAAACGGAGTTAGCGCTGTGGTTAGCATACATTTGAGATGATGCTACAATGAATATTTTTGCAATTTTACAGTTTACAACACTAGATTTTTTAAACGAATACCGATTTTTGTCACAGCCAGTGGTTGTAGTTTGTAGAAAAAATGCTCCCTCTAGTGGATATCGGTGGAATTTATTTTTTAGCCTAAATCCCTTTTTTTTTGTTGCACATTTTGGTTCCGTTTTTCGATCCACCGGATCCCGACTGTTGATCCGGAGGGACCATATATCTCCTCCGCCCCGGGAACACCCTCAGAACCTCCTACGGTGAGCTGGGGAGTGTTGCTGAAAAGAGGGATGTCAGGACGGAAACACAATGATCGGTATGAAAAGGTGGAGAAAGGTCGGAGGCATGGATGTGAAATCTCGTCGGGTTCAGTTTATCCATCATTCCGCTAAAGGACGAAGATCGTTCACGAACATGACGATGATGACGATGAAGCGCTCACTTTCAAAGCTTTGGACTCTGCATCGCCATCTTGTGGTTGTAGTGACGATGGCAATTTGTGCCACCCGAAATGTGCAGAAAAATGGGATTTGGGCTGCGAAATTACCGCCGATGTCCACCAGAGGGAGCAATATTCTCAAAAATCAAAAAACTAGTATTGTACACTGTAAAAATACATTAAAACAATGAAGATAGAAGTCCGATCATGGGGCCCGTTGCGAAGAACCAGTCGAGAAACCTTTCCGTCCAGATCGGTGTTTGAGTGGAAACTGAGCGAATTCTCATTTTTGTCTGAACTGTTCCTTTAATGACGAAGAATATTTGTATGAAATGAAAATCCTCATGTTGATATTTTTATCATCACTTTGTGAAGCTGAGTGAAGTGGATCATTCAAGAGATTCTGATAATTCTGCATGTTTGAAACAAACCCCTTCATCAGGAGTCGGTACTTCAGAGAGAGCATCGTCTTCATCCACGAGTCTCGACTGCGAGGCGAAGGCTGCCTCGTCCACTGGTGAGTGGAAATGAAATGTTTTTTTTTTTAAATCTTAAGTTCTGTAAACTCATGGTGGTCGGTTCCGGTCCGGTACTGTGTTCTGGCAGCGTCGCAGGAGTTTCCCGCAGTGTGACCCTGGTGGTGGCCTACATCATGACGGTGACGGGGCGGGGCTGGGTGGAGTCTCTGGCGGCGGTGAGGGCGGCGCGGCCGTGCGCCGGACCGAACCTGGGTTTCCTACGCCAGCTGGACGAGTTTGAAAACACGGAGCTGAGGGAGGTGAGTGACGTCAGCGGCTTATTTTTATGCTTTAAAAAAACAATGTCATTTACGCCGGTTTTCTCCAGTAACAAGAAAAACGGCCAATCGATTTCGTACGTGTAAAAAAAAAAAGAAAAAAAAAAGTTGCGTCATAGATCAAAGAGTTTATGTTGATAAAAACATCACACTGTAAAAAAATAAAATAAAATTCACTTGTAACACTCAATTAAATGAAGTATTACTGAGTATAATATTTAAGTTGGAAATTTCCAAATATTTTCAAATGGAATTTGAAAATTTTAATTATGCACTGTAAAAAAAAAAAAAAAAAAAAAAAAAAAAAAAAATTGTTGTAACATCAACTAATCACCTAAATTAAATGATTTATTTGAAAGTATTTTTTGAGTCCAAACTGTTCATTTAAGTTGAAAATGAATTGTGTTTTTTTTTTCTTTTAAATCTCCAACAATCCTTGTTTTACAGTGTTGAAATATTCGCCTTAAAAAGCTTCAGGAACAAAATAATATACATTTGTGCCGAAAAATATACAAATATAGGGGGGGGGGGGGGTGGGGGGGAGTTGGGGCTGTGTGGTGACAGTTTTCACAAGAAGTGCATTTACTAGGAAACAGGAAGGGTGATTTTTTTTTACACAGCTGAAGGAAAAAACTGCAAAAACAAAAAAAATCACATTTTATTCAAAAACATTCAGTTCCATAAAACGGCCGCCGCCATTTCACCTGCGAGTCGCCGCTGCCCTTTTCTCCAACTTCACGTTTACCCTTCCTCTGCTCTCCCCTGTCCAGTACCGGGCCTGGTGGAGGGACCGGTACCAGAAGAGTTCCCTCAATGATGACGAGGACGTGGAAAACCTTCTAACAAAAAAATCCAACAGCGGCAGCAACATCATCCGGTCCAGCATCAGTTCTGCCCCGGCTCTGAGGATCACCTGAGGACTTTGTGGACCACCTTTTTTTTTTTTTTTTTTGCAGAACGGCGAAGGAGTCGTGACCGAGTTTATTTTTATTTTTATAAATATACAATTTCTAAATCCCCTCCTCTGTCCTCGTTTCTAACTGTCAAAACAACACGCAAGGCCGCTCAAGCGCGACGGCAAGGAAACGTGAACATAGAGTCCAAAGTCTGAACACATTCACAGAGTCACGTCCTACAGAACCTGAAGAACTCTGAACGTCACGCCGAAACCAGCAGCGGTTATTACACCTTTATTACACCAGGCTTAAGTCTCTTTCTTCTATTGTTCTTTTTCATGCTAGTAGCATGTGCAGTGCTACGTTTGCAATATTTTACACTTTGATTTTGAATAAAAGCTCCATTGAAATTGAATTTATTTTTCTTAAATTGTTTTCTTTTTTTAAATGAGTGGAGTGAATTGAAAAAAAGGTTAAAGGTAAAAAGTTGGAATGTGTAGATTTTTTTTTTAAATTATTACAAAAATAACTGAAGAGAGAGAAAATTGAGCCTTTCAGCCAAAAGACACAAAAAATATTTAATAATATGTATTAATAATAATAATACATAATACACAATTCATTTACATTTGGATCAAATCTCAAAGTGCTACAAGGTAAAAGCAGATAAAAGTATCGATACTTATATAATAATAATAATAATAAAAATAACAAATATGCCCAATAAGCAGAAATGTTAATTAAAAGTTATAGGTTCTGCTAAGAAGGAAAGTTTTAAGACCTTTTTTAAATGTGTCAGTCGTCTGTGGAGCCCTCAGATGGTCAGGGAGGGCATTCCACAGACGAGGGCCAGCAGAACAGAAGGCCAGATTACCCATGATGCCTAGCTTAGTCCTTATTTAAAGGCAAAGAGGATTAAAATGTTATTCTTCATTGGGTACAGTTTAAGGAACTAGAATCGAAAAAGGAAATTTGCTAATTGTTACATTAACTTGACTGAAACACGCATTTTTTATCAAAGAACTTCCTCTTGGCAAGATAAACGTTACTTAACTTAATTTTAACGAGATTCAATCAAGTTGTTTTGATTTCATACGATGGACTTTCCTCTTTTGTTTTAATTTCAATAAATCCTGGAAAGTTCTTCGACATGATTAATTGTGTTTTTCCAGATCAAAGCAATTCTGTTGGACCAACTTGATTCATTTGGGTTGGATCAACTTAATTTAGTTGGAGAACTTTAAAATTAGTTGGACCAACCAAATTAAATAAAGTTCAACCCAAATGTAAGCAGCGACGATGAATTGAACATAATAAATCATATTCTCTCATATTTATTTTTTTTGAGTACATTTAGTTCTTAGAACATCTTTCTAAACTAGCATACACTGTAAAAAGACAATTGTTGGATGCACTAAAAGCCGGTAACACTCGATTCGATTAAGTTTTTACAACTTAAATACATAAGTTAGACTCAAAAATACTTTTTCAGGTTCAGGTTAACCAGTTGAGGTGATTTATTTAAGTTCATCAACCATTTTATTTTTTTTGCAGTGCATGATTGGACCCCAACAGAAAAAGAATGCACAATTCCAGTTATGGAAATTCTTTTTTCAGATTTTTTAAAATCTTAATTTTTTACAGTTTTGCCTTAAAAAAAACCTAAAATCTAAATGAGTGAATAAATATTTGCTTATTTTTATCCTTTTTTTTTAAAAATATTTTTCTTTTAACCCTACTGTATTTCAAGAGAAATATTACACACTGTAAAAAGAGAATTGTTGTTGATTTAAAAAACCTGGTGACACAGTTAAGTATTTTTTTCAACATAAAATTTTAGACTCAGTAAAAGTGAATTGAATTGTGTTTCAACGCAACGTTAACAAATCATTTTTTACAGTGTATTCTAGGTGATAAACTGTTGTAGCTTTTATCCTTTTACCAACGTCCTTATATTTAAATGTTTTTAGTGTTGTAGCTTTAAGGTGACCTTGGGTGTCCTTGAAGGCGCCTATATAAATAAAATGTATTATTCATTATTCCTTTATAGAAGTCAGAGTAGTATCACTGGAAATCAAAGCTACTTGTTTGTGATGATTTTTGAACTTTATTTTACAGTGGGGGGGATATTATTACTTTTTACTGTTTAACTCTATGCTTTTATGTTACTACTTTCATACTTTTCTGTCTTTATACTTTTCACTTCACTTTCTCTGAGTATTACTACTTTTTTAAAAAAAATTCTACTTCTACTCTTCTTTTAAGGTTAATTTGACTTTTTTTTAAAAACTTTTAATCTGTCGGTGATTTTTTTTATTGTATAATTTATTTAAATACTTTAAAAAAAACCTTTAAACTTCTACTTCATCATTTTGTTTCTCTCCACACTTTGAGAAGATTCTGTTTCACGTCTTTTCTGATTATTGCAAACTAACAAACCAAATAAAAGGAGGCGCAGGTTTTTCCTTCCGGTTTGATCTTCTTGCCGGTAAATTCTCCGGTAATCTCCTTTCACCTCAGCTCTCCTGCTGAATCTCTGAGCTTCTTCCTCCTCCTCCTCCTCCTCCTCCTCCTCCTCCTCCTCCTCCTCCTCCTCTTCCAGCAGCAGAAACATCTTTTCGTGAAGTTTTATCATTTCACAGAAATTGTTTTTGGGGCCATTTTTCTTTCCACGTCCGCGGTTGTGCGCGCGTGACGCCTGTGACGCCGGCAGGGTTTCCCCTGCTGTCTTACTGGAGATGTGAGCGCGTGCTGCTTCTGCGCGCGGAGGCGGCAGCAGCAGGTGCGTCCTCCTCAGCATCCCCCCCCAGCCCCCCCAGCCCCCCCCCCTCGTGTCTCCGCCCTTGTGGATTATTTAAGCGGCTCGTGCGTAATGGCGCGGCTCAGTATTGGAGTTCCTCAGAGACCGGTCCGTCAGAAAGTTGTTCCGCGTGTTTGGAGAGTTCTGCTGCGGCTCGCTGTTCTTCACACACACACACACACACACTCACACACTCGCACACATAAACCAGCACCTTGCAGTGCGTCACCGGACCTAACGGGACCGACATGAACGCGGATCTGGACTTTGGCTCCGGTTGCAGCGGGAACGGAAAGCTGCGCCAGTGGCTGATCGAGCAGGTGGACTGCGGGAAGTATTCCGGTCTGGTGTGGGAGAACGAGGAAAAGAGCATCTTCAGGATACCATGGAAACACGCCGGGAAGCAGGACTACAACCGGGACGAGGATGCGGCGCTTTTCAAGGTAAAACACGAGATTTTCAGAATAAAAGTAAGAAAAAGAGGCGCGTAAATAAAAAAAAAATAAAGAAATCAAAACTCTAAATGTAAAGATTTAAGTGATTCGTAACTGCATTGTAATGCTTTTAGTAAAAATGTGTAAAAGTATTTATTTCAGACCGTAAGGTTACGCTTTAATGTCTTAAGGAGTTGTTATTACTTGTTTATTATTATTATAATTGTGTATAATAAGCAATAAAAAGTGCTGCAACGATTCTTTTTTTTATTCGTTATTTCTCTACTGGTTATAAATGCATGTACAAAAGAGTTTCCAAATGCAAATCAAAAGAAATTAACTTCAGTTTCATGGCGTTAAATTGTATTTTTATTAGACAAGAAACTGAGATGCTCCGGTTTTTTTTCCGCTTTTTTCGGTTGATCCGCAATTTATCCATTTATTTGTTTTAGATAATCAGAATCAGTCATAAAGAACCGAATCCTCATTATATAAAGGTACAAATAAATCATACTACACCAAGTACATTAAATTATACACTTTTATAATTAAGTTACATTTATTGTCCAGGACAAGATTGTTTAAAAAAAAAGAAAAAAATGTTCCGATCCAATTTAAACTACAGTTGTGGTTACTTTTGAATTTTTCTTATTTTTATATTTTCTCTATCTTGGGAAAAAAATCTGAATATTTTCGACATCGAAGAGAAATTTGGGCTAAAATTAGATTTAATGTTGATCAACTCCTTCTTTCAGAACTTACTAAATATTTTACTGTAACTACGTGTAACCTGTTCAGGGTGGTGGGGGCTGGAGCCTATCCCGGCTGACACAGGGTGAGAGGAGGGGTGACACCCTGAACGAGTCTCCTGTTATTTATTACAATAAGTCTTTAAAAAAACACACATTATTTTACAGTCATTTTTTTTAGGTGAAAAAGTAAAATCCACCAGAATGGACATTTTGCTGACAGAACTTTCCCCTAATCATCACCCTGCCTCTGCCGATGATGATGAAAAACATCATCTTCAACAGAAAATGTTCACTTGCTGCCTGATATATCCCACCTACTGCCAGGTAGCCATGGTAACCAGGTGTTATTCACATCGCCTGATAGTGGTTATAATGTTATGGCTGATCTGCATATGTCTCAGACAGGATGTGCCATCTTCCTGATGGTTTCTAAAGCTTCACCTGTGACCTGTCTGCAGGCCTGGGCGCTGTTTAAAGGAAAGTTTCGGGAGGGGATCGACAAGCCGGACCCGCCCACCTGGAAGACCCGCCTCCGCTGCGCCTTAAACAAGAGCAACGACTTTGAGGAGCTGGTGGAGAGAAGCCAGCTGGACATATCAGACCCCTACAAGGTCTACCGCATCATCCCAGAGAGCGCCAAGAGAAGTCAGTCCCACAACAAACAACAAACAACAAACACCAAACATCAAACAACAAACATCAAACACCAAACAACAAACATCAAACACCAAACACCAAACACCAAACAACAAACATCAAACACCAAACAACAAACAACAAACATCAAACAACAAAAATCAAACACCAAACAACAAACATCAAACAACAAACAACAAACATTAAACACCAAACAACAAACACCAAACATCAAACAAACAACAAACAACAAACACCAAACATCAAACAACAAACATCAAACACCAAACAACAAACATCAAACACCAAACAACAAACACCAAACAACAAACACCAAACATCAAACAACAAACAACAAACATCAAACAACAAAAATCAAACACCAAACAACAAACATCAAACAACAAACAACAAACATTAAACACCAAACAACAAACACCAAACATCAAACAAACAACAAACATCAAACAAACACCAAACATCAAACAACAAACATCAAACAACAAACACCAAACATCAAACAACAAACATCAAACAAAAAACACCAAAAAACCAACACCAAACATCCAACACCAAACATCCAACAACAAACACCAAACAACAAACAACAAACATCAAACAACAAACAACAACAAACACCAAACAACAAACAACAAACCCCAAACAACAAACCCCAAACAACAAACAACAAACATCAAACAACAAACACCAAACATCAAACACCAAACATCCAACAACAAACAACAAACATCAAACATAAAACACCAAACAACAAACACCGAACAACAAACACCAAACAACAAACACCAAACAACAAACACCAAACAACAAACACCAAACATCAAACACCAAACAACAAACATCAAACAACAAACAACAAACATCAAACACCAAACATCCAACAACAAACAACAAACAAACACCAAACATCAATCACCAAACAACAAACATCAAACACCAAACAAAAAACAACAAAAATCAAACAACAAACACCAAACACCAAACATCCAACAACAAACACCAAACAACAAACATCAAACACCAAACAACAAACATCAAACACCAAACAACAAAAATCAAACAACAAACACCAAACATCCAACAACAAACACCAAACAACAAACATCAAACACCAAACAACAAACACCAAACACCAAACAACAAACATCAAACACCAAACAGATTCAACCATGAAAATAATCAAATTCTATCTTTAAATGAGTTTATTTTGAATTCTATCTTTAAATGAGTTTATTTGGACATTATTGAGAGTTTGTTTTCTGCCTGTCTTGCGTGTAGGACTCCGACAGGACGACAGTTCTCTGAGCCCCCTGAGTTACCAGATGCAACCCTCCTATCCCGCCCTGCAGAGCCAGGTGATTTTCATACGCATGAAAATGAGGGGGGCGGGGCTTGAGAGAGAGAGAGAGAGAGAGAGGTTGAGTGAGAGAGAGAGAGAGAGAGAGAGAGAGAGGTTGAGTGAGAGAGGAGACATCTGCATACATGAATGATTCTCAGGCAAAAAAAAACTCACTGATGTGGACTTCAAGTACTGTGGGAAATTCAATCACTGCAAAGAAAACCTAACAGTCCAGGTTCATACAGTGAAACAGCCCAGGTTCATACAGTGAAACGGTCCAGGTTCATACAGTGAAAGGGTCCAGGTTCATACAGTGAAAGGGTCCAGGTGTTGATCCGTCTGTGTCTCTGCAGATGTCTCCGTTCATGACAGCACCAGAACCTGGCTGGAGGGATTACTGTCAGGAGGCGTCCTCCATGTCTGAGCTGTCCTTCCCTCAGTGTCCCTGTCCCCCCCGCAGCTGGCAGGCCTCCTCCATGGAGAACGGTACTTCCTGTTCCTCTGTGAGAATGAGCATCTTCAGCAGGTCCAGGTTCTCCACATGATGTTTCTACACGTCTGTGTTTGCAGGATACCAGCTCCGGGCCTCCATCCACGCCTACGGCCCGGCTGACAGCCAGACCCCGCCGTTCACGCTGGACGCCGGCATCAGATCCGCCGAGGCCCTCTCAGGTAACCTGCAGCCATCGTGGTTCTGGACTCGTCCTGGTTCTGGACTCGTGGTGAAATTAGAGAGGGCGTTTCAATGTTGGTCCAGATTCTCTGCGGAGTCAAGGATAATGAAATAATCAACACTGTTAAATACGGCCACAGAAACAGAACTGTGTCTCACCTCCACCTGTGTCCTCGTCTCCACCCCTCAGACTTCCGCCTCCACGTCTTGGTGTACTACCGGGACAGTCTGGTGAGGGAGGTGACCACCACCAGTCCGGACGGGTGCCACATCACGCCCTGCTCCCCGGAGGAGAAGCTCTACCTGCCGCCCGGAGGTCCCGAGGTGGTCCCCCTTCCTGTGGACGGTCTCTCCCCCCAGAGGAGGACGGAGGAGTGTCCCCCGAGTCCCCCGTCCACCCTGGAGAGAGGGGTCCTACTGTGGATGGGCCCAGACGGACTCTACGCCCGGAGGCAGTGTCAGAGCAGGGTGTACTGGCAGGGGGGGCTGTCCCAGTACGGAGACAAACCCCGCAAACTGGAGAGAGACGTCAACTGTAAACTCCTCCACACGCAGGACTACCTGACAGGTGAGACAGCCGCCGTCCGACGTGAAGATCCGGTTCTGTGCCATCAGAGAAAATGTCGACCCATCAACTATCCACAGCCAAAGTTTAGTCAGATACAAAAACACCATCAGATCCCTTCGTCCAGGACACCCAGCCAGGGTCCCAGTCCCAGCCAGGGTCCCAGTCCCAGCCAGGGTCCCAGTCCCAGTCTGGGTCCCAGTCTGGGTCCCAGTCCTAGAAAACTTGACAACTTCTGAGGCGTCCCTGATTCTTCGTCTCTGACGCGTCACTGTTGTACGGCGGGAGAATGTCGCTTCACCATCTAGCAGGACTAAGCGGGGACAAAACCTGGATTACACATCGTCCTGCTCCGAAACCTGACGGTCCACCAATCAGCCATAACATTACAACCACTGACAGGTCACGCCCACAGTGGCGCCTGTCAGTAGGGGGGATATATCAGGGGTTGGACCAGAAGTGCGTCAGAGTTCTGATCGCTCAAAAGTCGTTGATTGACATGGGAAGTGAAAGCTGGCCCTTCGCTGGCTTTCACTTCATGTTGCTGTAACACCAATAGCTGAGAAAGAGTTTTTGTGGCAAAAGGGCAAGAAACTTCTTGTGGTTCTCTTCCTTTTTAGGGGTCGCCACGTCTTGTTCCGCCTACGTTTTTATGTCAAATGCCTTCCTTGAAACAACTCTCTCTTTAACCTCCCTTTATCCGGGCTTGGGACCAGGACCAGGTGTGGCTGGGTTGCCTGGTAGCACTTAGAACCTTCTCTTAGGGTCCACATTTGATTTCTGCCACGCCGTCCTGCAGCGAAGTTAGTGGCGTAACCAAGTGAGCTACCCCCCTGCTGCCAAAAGGGGACCTACCCACCAAATAGTTAGACAGGTGGTTTTAATGTTGTGGCTCAGCCGTCTAGGGCATGTGCGTCAAACGGTAAATCTTATCTTCACTGATTTTCGACAGGAAATGCATTAATCTGTCAAAGAATCGCGTCGGTTCCTCATGCAGAGCTGCTGGAGGGGTCAAAGGTCACATGATTCTCATCGTCCGATGACACTACGGACCGCCGGTGGGCGTCGTCTTCGCTCGCGTTCAAAATATTTACGAGGAAAACCAAAAGTCGTATCTGACGGTCTGATCAGAATTCTCTGAAGTCGCTTTTGGGTCCGATTTCGTTGAACTGTAAAAATCTGCAGTGAGTCAAAATTATAAGAAACAAAAGTCACGGGGCATAAAGCCCCCCACACGCAGGTATCCCCTCCTGACTGAGGATGAGACTCTGGGTCACATGACTTCCTCCCTGCCACATCATTCCCGCCCCCACGCTCAGGCTGTGTGAAAAGTATTTATTTACATGTATGATGTGAGCAGGACTTTCCATTCCAATCAGCCCAAAAGGTCACGACCTTTCTGCTGAAATGGCGCTCATTTCAGTGAAATGGTACCGGCTGAGATGATTTCCTATTTTTTATTTTGATGAGTTTGATCTCGTCTCCATCCCAAACATCAGAGATCCAGAATTTCGGGCTCCACGGTCGGCCGCCGCCTCGTTTCCAGGTCCTGCTGAGTTTTGGGGACGAGTGTCTGGACCCGCAGAGACAAAAACGGACCCTGACTGTCCAGGTGACTGCAGAGAGATCGGACTCGGTTACGAGCCCGATGGAGTGTGAAAAGTTCTGCTTCTTTAGAGGAACATGGTGGAAGTTTCAACCTTACCCTCTTAAACTGTTACAGGTGGAGCCGCTGGTCGCCAGGCAGCTCCTCTACTACGCCCAGCAGATGGGGGTCCACTACTACCGCAGCTACGAGCCCCTGGGCGTCACCGAGCACCTCAACCCCCCTGAGGACTACCAGAGGGTCATCACGCATCATCACCACGGCAACAGTTTGCAGGAGTGACCGCGGTGGGTTCAAGGGACTTTTTGGAAAAAGATTTTAAGATGGCGGCGCCGACGACCCCCCAGGACGGCGTTAGGGGTTTTAATGATGGACATTAATCGACGGACTCTGTTCGTCCCACGTGTTTGTTTGTGCTACTGGAACTGAAGTAGCCGTGTTCATTTCTTCCTTGCTCTACTATGCGAGTAAACTGACAGCTTTGGTGATTGTACTGTAAAAAAACAAAAACAAAAAGAAACTCAAGAGGAATATTTGGGCCTTATGGGGGAAGTTCGTCTTTTGTCCATCGATGGACAGTTTCAAGGCACCACAGCCGACACCCAGCAAGAATCAGGGGGTTAGCTTAGCATAGCTTAGCTTAGCATAAAGACTGTAAGGGGGAGCGTTCGATACAATTTCTTTTTTTTAAAGTCGATCCATCCTTCGCGCTGATGGCGCCTTCAAGACGCCAGTAAAACTCCGTCATCCCCGTTGGTTCATTTCAAACTTCTGAAACATCATGGATGACCTGATGATTGGTCACAGCACCTGTCAATCATCTTCACATCCATAAAGCTAAAGCAGGCTAAGGGGAGGCGCTAACGACACTTACTACAGACATCTTTAGAAAAAGCTGTAACGTTTGCAGTTTCGCTGTTATATTAAGAATATAAACATGACGTCCATTAAAAAGTGACTTCTTAATTACACGTATAATCATTATACTTATTAATCATAACTCATGATTAGTTTTTATAATCGTCATCGGTCATGAATTCCTGCTCGTGTTCCCAAAACCAAACATCCGACCCAGTTTGAGCTTCTGTTTCCGATGCGTCCGTCACGAGTTTGAACCCGCGTCGTATTTATTTACGCCTGACAGCATCGTTTACTAACGACTTTAGACGGAGAAAAGTGAAACATGGACCATGTTTGCTGTTTTTGTTTCACAGCCGGACCCAAGTGGGTCGGGTCCGGTACATTTGAATCAATCCATTTATGTTTTTTTTGTACATTTATTGTTCAGGTTGTTGGAGGAACGAGTGAGATGCTATTAAAGTTGTATAAAGATGTTGTTTAATAATAATAATAAAAAAAAGATCAATTCATAACCTAAAGTCTGACTGTGATACTTTATTTATTATTTATTTATGTATTTATTATTAAAAAAAAGGAAACAACGTGTGTGAATGTGTGTTGGGTTTGGTTCTATGGTGGACGGATGTAGCCGATGAGAATACGACAAAATCTCTGCGACCGATTACCTCTAATCCAGAATAATACTGGTGGCTGTGTTTTTGGGTTTTCTTCACCAGTGTTTGTTTTTATAGCTGCTAGCATCAGCTGTCTGTCAATACTAACTTGTTAGACTCCTCATGTGTTTACTCAAACTTCTCAATAATAACTCCTAAAAAACAATAACTCTTAAAAAACATTGACTCTTAAAAACAATAACTCATAAAAACAATAATTGATACATACAATTACTGAATTACTCATTCTCAATAATAACTCCTAAAAAACAATAACTCTTAAAAAACAATAACTCATAAAAACAATAATTCAAGAAACAACAGCTCCATAAAAACTCAAAAACAATATCTCATAAAAAAAACTTACTCCATAAAAACAATAACTCATAAAAACGATTACTCCATAAAAAAATCAAAAACAATATCTCATAAAAACACTTACTCCATAAAAACAATAGCTCATAAAAACAATTACTCCATAAAAATTCAAAAATAATAACGCCAATAAAAAAAAACATAAAAACAATGACTCAATATTTACTCATAAAAACGACTACCCCATAAAAACTCAAAAACAATAACTGCATGCAAAACCCAATAACTCAATAATAACTCATAAAGACAACAATTCCATAAAAACAACAATTTCATAAAAACAATTACTCATAAAAAAGCTGTTATTTTCAAAGTACTTCCTTAAATCCGTTCAAAACCTATGGATATAAAAACTGGTTGTACCTTTGGAAACTGCTAACTTAGCTGTTAGCTTAGCATTACTTCTAAGCTAAGTTCCATATTAACTGTGCAGAAGCGTGAGAATAACAGCTGATTTTAAACGAACTATTTTGGATCATATTCTTCAGTTACAGGATCACTTTTCAATTCAAGTGTCAGACATTAAATCTGAAAGTTGAAGTCAGCATGTTCTGAGTACATTATTGGAATTATAATCGTCACATTTCTGCTACACAAGAAGACAAACTGCTGATTTGTTTGTCGAAGAGCTCTTCTCATGACAGTGGGAGAGTTCTCGGTGACGTCGGGTCACTGAGCCGGTGTCTGTGTGAGACTGAACAGGAAACGTGGTTCAGAAGCTGGATGGTTGATCAAATCTTCACGATCACAAAAACAATGTAATGTCATCAGAGGAGGAGGAGGAGGAGGAGAGAGAGAGGAAGAGGTAGGCCACACTTTCCGCTGGAGGGAGAGCCTTCCTGGATTCTACTTACAGATTCTAGTCTGTTTCCACTTTCATGGAAAACTAACAAAAACCCAGAACCATCATCAGAACCACAAAAATCCAGAAAAGCCCAATCTGACACCAGCGAGGTAAAAACTGATAAGGTTCTTTTGAGAACTGATTACAGAAGAAGATATCGAGCTATAGAAATGTGAAAATCATCAATATTTACACTAACAAGAATACAGCTATAACAATTCCACAAAGTCTTCGTGACAAACAGGAAGTACTCAGAATCCCCCGCCGTGGGTTTATCTGTTCATTTATATAAACAGGCATTATATTCATGTTACTGTGAATAAGTCTTAATTCATGCCATATTTTGTTTCCCCACTAGTATTTTATTTTCTATCTCTAGTAGCCCATATTTTAACGTAGTATTCGGAACATCTGTGTTATACTGCAGATGTTCTGGTGGGTTTAGGTCAGGTGACTGGGACGGCCATGGCAGAACCTTTATTCTGTGACCTCTGAACCATTCTTGGGTTGATGTTGAGGTGAACTTCAGAACATTTTCCTGCCTGAAGGTCCAAACACGACCCACTTTAAGGTTCCTGACAGGCTTTTAGGTCTTCACCCAGTATCTGCTGGTGTTTGATGGAGTCCATGGAACCACGTCTTTAACAAGATGTCCAGAACCTTTAGAAGAAAAACAGCCCCACAGTATCAGAGATACACCATCAGACTTCACAGTGGATAAGAGGGGCTTTTCTATATGGCATTCTCTCTTATCCCCATCTTAGATGTTTGTTGCCTTGAAGCTCTACTTTGGTCGCATCTGACCTCTGACATTGTTCCAGTGAAAGTCCCAGTGGTGTTTGTCAAACTGTAGTAGCGTTAGCTCGTAGCAGCGTTAGCTTGTTTGTGGACGACAGCAGAGGCTTTTTTCTTGCTAACCTCCCAAACAGCTGGTGTTGGTGTCGGCGCCATCTGATGGTGGCTAGGGAGACTTTCTGAACCCAAGATTCAGTTGACCTCTGACCTCTCTAGCTTTGATCCTTGGAGAGTCTTAAGCCAGTCGAAACATCCTCCTCACAGTGTGTGGGGTCAGTTTACAGACACGTCCTCTTCCAGGTGGATGTCTAACATCTCCAGTCTCTTTAAACTTCTTCATTATTGATCTAACTGTTCAAACTGACATTCTGAACTGCTGACAGATGTTCTTGTCTCCATTGTCAGATTTGTGCAGCTCTACAACTTTTCTTTGCTCCTCATTGCCGTGTTCTCTGGTCTTCATCATGGTGAAGAACCTCAGAGAGAATCAGGCCTGTGTCACCTCATATTTATACCCCAGTCACACAGGAAGTACCTGTTCACCACCTCAGAGTTCTTGTCCTAGAAATATAAAATAGGACGGGGAATATGTTTCAGATAACTTTTAAATAATCAATAACTGTGGCAGACATGTTTCAGAGAAAACATTTGGTTTATTTGAAGAATGTTATATGTTTATTTTAATGACGGTACTCGTGTAAAAGGTTGGATTTTTGAGAAAACTTTTTTCTCTTTTTTTTTTTAGGTGTTATAAACCCTTTATTACACACTGGGTTTGTGGTTATGAATAAATGGGCTAAAGCGTTTGCTCCATCAGATCTTCACAGAAAATCAAAAGTTCTCCATCTCTTGGAGAATCCCCTCATATCTGAAGGTGTTTCGTCAGCGTCTTCATCATCTTCTCTCCTGAACGGAACGGAGAAGAGAAAAACTCCCCTTTCTCTCTTCTGTTCCAGTAAACAGCGAGCTGCAGACGACGGATCGGGCCCTGAAGGTATTTTGTGAATGAATCCGTGGGAGGAAGGAGATCTAAGTTTAGACG
>JBBDHG010000144.1:32500-110000 GCA_037951165.1 Lophius americanus | reverse complement strand
GATTAGCATGAGCAGCTCTCTGCTGACATGGACTGATTCGGTGCCTTCGAGATGAGTTGAGCAGACGTTTGTGACCAATCTGGGGAGGCAGAGATTGAAAGTGAGACTGAAAACGCGGCGGCGAAGTGATGACAGGGGAGATAAAGCGGCTGGTTGAACTTAAGACGGGAGGCAGAAACAGAAAGTGTGTTTTATCTCTTGACGGGCTGGACGCAGGGCGGCTGGAAGCAGGTGAGCTGGAGCTGCATGCTGCTCTTGAACTTGTTCAGCAGCTCCTCCAGCAACCTGAGGAGAAGAGACCCAGACACAGGGCGCTGGCAGGAAATTCATCTTGAAATGGTGGTAGTAAAAACAGAGCGGCGCGAGACTCACTTCTTGTCGGCGCCGCTGTGCAGCTGAGGCAGGGCGTCCAAGGCCAGTTTGAAGCTGGCGCTGGAAGAGAGAGAGAGAGAGACGCTGGTTTATTAGAAGACACATTTATGAACCGTGAAAACCAGCAGATACAGTTCCATATCGGCCTGTGTGTGTTTCCTGACGTGCCCACATGAACACACACCACAGCGCGAGCGCGCAGCAGAACCAGATTACTTTCACTTCCTTTTCTCAGCCCAGCAGGTAATCCAAATAGGAATCACAGTGAGGGATGTGCGACTGCTAAGATTTATGTTTGTGACATTTGCTGCCATAAATCTCTGGCTGGAGGCAGAGCGAGTTCCCGTCTGCGTGACCGTGTGAGGGGCGGGTGCGGCGCTTACTTGCTTTCGGAGTTTAGGTATGCGGCCATGGCGTCTCTGAGGGCGCAGAGTTCCAGACGAGCCTGAGGACAAAACAGGGGGATGAGAAGAAAGACACAAAGACAGAAAGACAGAAAGACAGACAGAAAGAAAGAAAGGAGCAGATGAAATAAAATCATCAAACTGTCATCAGCTCCAAGTGAAACATGACATCATCAGAAATGTTAGGTGAACACGTGTGTGTGTGTAAGTGTATATGTGTGTGTTTTAGTATATGTGTGTTTGTGTGTTTCTAAGTGTGTGTGTTTTGTACTTATGCGTGTCAGTGTGTGTGTAAGTGTATGTGTGTGTGTTTTAGTATATGTGTGTTTGTGTGTCTGTAAGTGTGTGTAAGTGTATATGTGTGTGTGTTTTAGTATATGTGTGTTTGTGTGTCTGTAAGTGTGTGTGTTTATGTGTGTAAGTGTATATGTGGGTGTATGTGCATGTGTAAGTGTATGTGTGTGTGTGTGTGTGTGTCTAAGTGTACATGTGTGTGTGTGTAAGTATATGTGTGGGTGTGTTTTAGTATATGTGTGTATGTGTGTCTGTAAGTGTGTGTAAGTGTATATGTGTGTGTCTAAATGTACATGTGTGTGTGTGTAAGTGTATATGTGTGGGTGTGTTTTAGTATATGTGTGTATGTGTGTCTGTAAGTGTGTGTAAGTGTATATGTGTGGGTGTGTTTTAGTATATGTGTGTATGTGTGTCTGTAAGTGTGTTTAAGTGTATATGTGTGTGTGTGTGTGTGTGTGTGTGTGTGTGTGTGTCTGTGTGTACATGTGTGTGTGTTTTCACCTGCAGGGCTCCATTCTTGCTGAACGAGGACACACACTGCATGAGACGACACATCTCGTCCGCCACCGACTCCACGATCTTAGACAAAACCCGAGGAACCAGGTCCTTGGAGACGGTGAAGACCTGAGACAGAACGGCACCGGGTGAAGACAGGTTTTGGATCGAGACCACAGAGAAAGAAGGAGAAGTGAAGAAAAGCTGTTTGTTTGTACCTCGGCATGAACTGTGATGATGTTGACCAGAGCTTCCTTCAGGTAGTTTCTCACGCCTGACAGAAAAGATGCAGCGTGAGCCGACCGGGTCGACACCGGAACACTCAGAAACAGATCAAAGGTCTCAATGCAGCAGATATCAGACAGAATTCTGCTTTTACTGACGACTGCGGCCTTTAAGTGGTAAAACTCCTCAAAGGTGATCCGTCATCTCCAGAGACCATCTAGCTGCTAAATTGAGAAAGTCTCAAACAGAATTATCTAACTTCATGCAACCAAAGAAGACTAATAACGGTAAAATTATAAATTAAATGTATTATTATTATTATTATAAAAAAGTTTTACAAAAACATGCTTTACCAAAAAGGTTGAGCTAATATAATTAATACTGACTATTCTCCAGGAAACAAAAACATTTCTCAGGAACTCTTCGTTTGACTTTTTACCGTATAGAAATAGCTGGACAAAACAATTTATTTTGAAATGGAAGCTTTTAGTAAAAGTAGAATTTCTTTGTATTGAATGAGGAATAAAACCCTCTTAATCTCAAAGTGTCTCTGACTTTCATGTTTAAGAAAGTTTAGAAAAACTCTGCTCCTTTATCTGGATTCATCCCTGCTCCTTTATCTGGATTCACTTCGCCACGTTATCTGGATTCATCCCTGCTCCTTTATCTGGATTCATCTCTGCCACATTATCTGGATTCATCCCTGCTCCTTTATCTGGATTCATCCCTGCTCCTTTATCTGGATTCATCTCTGCCACATTATCTGGATTCATCTCTGCCACGTTATCTGGATTCATCCCTGCTCCTTTATCTGGATTCATCTCTGCCACATTATCTGGATTCATCTCTGCCACGTTATCTGGATTCATCTCTGCCACGTTATCTGGATTCATCCCTGCTCCTTTATCTGGATTCATCTCTGCCACATTATCTGGATTCCTCTCTGCCACGTTATCTGGATTCATCCCTGCTCCTTTATCTGGATTCATCTCTGCCACGTTATCTGGATTCATCCCTGCTCCTTTATCTGGATTCATCTCTGCCACATTATGTGGATTCATCTCTGCCACGTTATCTGGATTCATCTCTGCCACATTATCTGGTTTCATCTCTGCCACATTATGTGGATTCATCTCTGCCACGTTATCTGGATTCATCTCTGCCACGTTATCTGGATTCATCCCTGCTCTTTTATCTGGATTCATCTCTGCCACATTATCTGGATTCCTCTCTGCCACGTTATCTGGATTCATCTCTGCCACATTATCTGGATTCCTCTCTGCCACGTTATCTGGATTCATCCCTGCTCCTTTATCTGGATTCATCTCTGCCACGTTATCTGGATTCATCCCTGCTCCTTTATCTGGATTCATCTCTGCCACATTATGTGGATTCATCTCTGCCACGTTATCTGGATTCATCTCTGCCACATTATCTGGTTTCATCTCTGCCACATTATGTGGATTCATCTCGGCCACATTATCTGAAATCATTCCTGCCACGTTATCTGGATGCATCTCGGCCACATTACCTGGATGCATCTCGGCCACATTACCTGGATGCATCTCGGCCACATTACCTGGATGCATCTCGGCCACATTACCTGGATGCATCTCGGCCACATTACCTGGACCACCAAGACTACATCCACAAGAAGAAGATCTTTACTCATGCTGCAGAGAGAGTAGGCTGAAATGGTGACTGTGCTCGGCTCCTCTTCCTAAAACCAATATTTGAGTCTGTTCTGTGAGGCGATGCAGAGACAAAAGAGATTTCTGTTTCTGTGTCGCCCCTGAGCTTAAAATATCCATCAGGGAAACAACCAGAGGCAGCAGCGACCACACACCATCATGAGCCCCACAGAAAAACTGCTACTAGTGAAAGTATCATATCCTAGATGTGTGGTCTGGTGCCCAAAATGTTCCTCTTTCACAAACACACACCGGCAGAAACAAAAGAGAGCAGGGCCCGACTTTCGATCAGCGCTGCCTCTGTCAGCCTGTCATAAGCTGCAGCTCTCACACACATGTGACACGCCGCTTCACATCCTGTGCAAAAGGTAAACCACACACACACACACACATTTAAGTTTCAAGAAGTCAGTCACGTGTGAACACGTACTACTCGACCACCACCGCGGTCCGGGCCCTGTTTACAGTAAGCCATCAAAGAGCCGGGCTTTACGCAGGAGAACCACAACAAATATGGCGGCGGCTAATTTCTGATATCAACAGCGGTTGATTTCCTCCCTCGTCTTCTCGGACAAACGTTTGTGCGCGACACGCCGTGAGCGGAAACGACCTCCGGCAGCCGTGAAGCGAGGCGGCGTTGAGCCGTACCTGTGGGCGCGTGGCAGTCCCTCCAGTCAGAATAGCCAGCGTACATGCCGGGCTCCAGGGAGCCTGCGATCGGGTCGGCCCGCTTCTCTATGTAGGTTTCAAAGAGGCTTCTGTCCAGCTGTCGCACGGCTTCCAGGCTCACCTGTCGGAGAGAAGAGGGTCAATCTTTTACCCACCTCCCACCGCGGGGGGCATCTCCACTGGTCTGGCTGTGGAGCTCAAAGGCTTTTTGGTCAAAACGCTGCAGATCGATCAGCCACAACATTATAACCAGCAGTTTAATATTGACTGGGTCGTCTTTTGAGTTGTCTGTGATGTCACTGTGTTCTGACATCATTCCAATCGGAACAGCAGCTCCTCTGCTCAATTCCAACGCTTCAATTTTTTTGGTGACGTTCAACGCGATGCAGTTATAACAATAACCTTTACAATACTTGGTGAGGCTTTATCTTTGAGATGCAACCACAGAGGGGACGCCCTGGACGATTCCTACTTGACAACTGGGTTAACAGTTGTGAAGATTGAAATCTAGAACGGATAAGATAAGTAAAAGTCAAGTATAATCTTTCGACTAAAACGCTGTTGCCTTGTTCTTACAGAAACAACCAATCCTGCCCCGGATCAGCCGTTAGTCATTGTGTGCCTGAAAACGAGGACGGTGACCTTTGATGTTCTTTAAACGAGTCACATCTCTGCTCAGAACAGAGCCGGGGACCCTGCTGTTGTGTGAGAACAGAGCCGAGCGCTCCCCCTTTCATCTCCAGCCCGTACAGTTATTTCAAAACACGCCTGCACGTCTGAAATGATTGTTGGCGAGGGAGTGCCGCGCTGACCTGTGTGATCTTCTCCGTCCCCGTGAGGCCGTGTTTCTCAAAGTGATGGGCCAGGTTCAGGAGGGTGCGTCTCTCCAGATACTGGCAGTTACTGAGGATGATGAGGAGACGCTGTTCCTGTAAACACACAAACACATGTTTAGATTTCCCAGTTAAGCCCCTCCCCTTTCCGACCTCAACAGCACTCCTCATCTTGTGCCCCAACTTTAACCTGGGCTCCACCCTCAACCCTCCAAAGGCCTTTGGAAGAAGTCATGAGTGGACAAAATTGCCAGTTATCCCAAAATAATACACACCCATAACATTACAACCACTGAACAGTTGAAGTCAGAATAACATGTCAGTGAAGTGATTCTGCATTAAACACCGCCGCTGCCTTTCGTCTGCGGGGTTTGAGGGGATTCCCCTGGTACATTTATTATGTGATGTCGCACATATCACACATGTCTCGTTGTGTTAGTGATGGGCGAGTGTGAACGGCAGGAAAACGATCCTAGCTTCACGTTCCATGAAAAAAACGCTCATTTTGCCGAAAAGTCTCCGACCAACAAAGACAGGAGTGACGACTGATCGCATGATGTCATCACGGTCAGAACTTGTGTTCTTCCTCACACCTTCTAACCAAGACCTTAGATCTTCAGACTGACAAGCGTCTACAGAGGGTTGATGAGGGAACGGCAGACAGGAACCGCCCTCCTCCTTTGTTTGAGGTGGTCTGTTCCCTAACGGGCAAAGCTCAAGTGTTTATCACGGTTCTTGACTCTCGCACGATTCTGGCGGCCTCACCCTGCTGTTCATATTTGGGCCGGGGAAACCCCATCAGCACCTTGCCCCATTTCCCTTTACCAGAAGCATTTTACGCCCTGATCTTCTTTCTCCTCGTCCTCCTCCCCGGCGCTTCACCGATAACAGGAAATGAGGACGTATCTGCTCTGTGGTCTGAATGAATGAGACATGTTTGTCTAGTGAGAGAGAGAGAGAGAGAGAGAGTGTGAGTGAGAGAGAGAGAGGGTGAGTGAGTGAGTGAGTAAGAGAGAGAGAGAGAGAGAGAGAGAGAGTGAGTGAGTGAGTGAGTGAGTGAGTGAGTGAGAGAGAGAGAGAGAGAGAGAGTGAGTGAGAGAGAGAGTGTGAGTAAGTGAGTGAGAGAGAGAGAGAGTGAGTGAGTGAGAGAGAGAGTGTGAGTAAGTGAGTGAGAGAGAGAGGGTGAGTGAGAGAGAGAGGGTGAGTGAGAGAGAGAGAGAGAGAGAGAGAGTGTGAGTGAGTGAGAGTGAGTGAGTGAGTGACAGAGAGAGAGAGAGAGAGAGAGAGAGTGTGTGAGTGTGTGTGTGAGTGTGTGAGTGAGTGAGTAAGTGAGTGAGAGAGGGTGAGTGAGAGAGAGAGGGTGAGTGAGAGAGAGAGAGAGAGAGAGTGAGTGAGAGTGAGTGAGTGAGAGAGAGTTTGAGTAAGTGAGTGAGAGAGAGTGAGAGAGTGAGTGCGTGAGTGAGAGAGAGAGTGTGAGTAAGTGAGTGAGTAAGTGAGTGAGAGAGAGAGGGTGAGTGAGTGAGTGAGAGAGAGGGTGGGTGAGAGAGAGAGAGAGAGAGTGTGAGTGAGTGAGAGAGAGAGGGTGAGTAAGTGAGTGAGAGAGAGAGTGAGTGAGAGAGAGAGGGTGAGTGAGTGAGTGAGTGAGAGAGAGAGGGTGAGTGAGTTAGTGAGTGAGAGGGAGAGTGAGGGAGTGAGTGAGTGAGTGGGAGTGAGTGAGAGAGCTAGTGAGTGAGAGAGAGTGAGAGGGTGAGTGAGTGAGTGAGTGAGTGAGTGAGTGAGTGAGTGAGTGAGTGAGTGAGTGAGTGAGTGAGTGAGTGAGTGAGTGAGTGAGAGAGAGAGAGAGAGAGAGAGAGACCACGCTGCCAAGCTCCAGATGAGGGCGCACAGGTGAATTCACGGCCAACAGTTAAAAGTAAAGTGGTGAAAAAACACGTCATGCTTACAGATGTCGGGTTGAAGCACTCCTGTACGCCGGGAAACCGATCAGGGGAGGACAGGTCCACTGACATGTCGCTGCACACAGAGATGATGTCATGTTCTCAGAGTCAATCACATTCTAATAAAAATACACCCATCAGCCAGAACTTTATGACTACCTAACTAATATGGGGTAGGTACTGTTTTTGCTGCCAAAGCAACTCTGTGAAGGGCCGTGTGCTGAAATCTTTCTATCAGAACCAGAACTTTTACAGCAGTTGGTGTCGAGTTCAGAAACAAAGGTTTACCTTCGGTCCCTACGAGCATCAATGAGACTTTTGAGTCATCAGATCACAAGTTGTCCCTTCTTAGATGACTTTGAAGGTTCTAACCCCTAAAGAACAGGAACACCCAGTGTGACCTGCAGCTCTAGACATGTTCTGACCCGGTCGTCGATCAGGGCATTATTATGTTTGACCTCACTAACCCTCTCCTCTAGATCATTCACTCCCTCTGCGATCCGTCTCTTACATTGATCCCCTTCAGGCGTCCTCTCTTCTGTAGACCCTCAATTATAAAATCATAATCCTCTTATTTATCTAAGACCTCTTTCATCCATGGATTTTATGCAAATTCTTTCATTTATCCGTATCTGGGATTAGCTGTGTGTTCTGTTCACAAGCTGCTTTAGACTAATTGCCTAAGTCATTTGGGTGCGACGCATGAACCTCAGGATAAAATGTCCATTAACTGTCCAATAGATCCCTCCCACTGCTAGGCGCTGTGGTAACAAGGGACATCCTCGTTAGTCCGACTTCACCTGTCAGTGGTCATAATGTTATGGCTGATTGGTGTATAATAAAAATTGTGGGAAAAAAAAAAAGTACTTACTGGGATAAATGGATGTCTTTGTCCGTTTTAGTGCTCAGCTGCTCCAAGCAGTTTATGAAAGCCTGAGAAGACGAGATGAAAAAGAGAAGACACATGTCTCACTCCTCACGATCTTCAGGAGATGATAGGGTGAGTCAGGCCTTCGGCCGCCCGTCTTACAAGCCGACCGCCTGTCTCACTGTTGAAGACGTTGTGATTGGCATACAGGAGGCGGTCAGTTGGCAAAGACTAGAGCTGCTGTGATGTTAGTGACCGGGTCCTACCTTCATGATGCTCACAGTCAGCATTGTGGCCTGATCCTGGACCTGCTCCAACTGCAGAACCTGATGAAGAGAAAGTGGAAGAGGATGAGAAAGGTCCCACAATCCATGTGTGTGTGTGTTGCTATTGTCACAAGTCATCATCGTCGTTAGTTTTTAACAATGGAATCCCACGGTTTCACTTCATGACGCTTAAGACGCGGTAAGACAAAGATACGAAAAGGTAAGATACATTAGGATAAGATTATGATAGGAAATGATAAAGATAGGATAAGATAAAGATGGGATAAGATAAAGTTAAAGATAGGATAAGATAAAGATGGGATGAGATAAAGTTAAAGATGGGATAAGATAAAGATGGGATAAGATAAAGTTAAAGATAGGATAAGATAAAGATGGGATGAGATAAAGTTAAAGATGGGATAAGATAAAGATGGGATGAGATAAAGTTAAAGATAGGATAAGATAAAGATGGGATAAGATAAAGTTAAAGATAGGATAAGACGAGATAAAGATAGGATAAGGTAAAGATAGGATAAGGTAAAGATAGGATAAGGTAAAGATAGGATAAGATTAGATACACTACAATAAGATTATGATAGGATATGATAAGAAATAATAAGATAAGACGAGATAAAGATAGGATGAGATAAAAATAAAGATAGGTTAAGATAAAGATAGGATAAGGTAAAGATAGGATAAGATAAGGTAAAGATAGGATAAGATAAAGATGGGTTAAGGATAAAGATAGGATAAGGTAAAGATAGGATAAGATAAAGATGGGTTAAGGATAAAGATAAGATAAGGTAAAGATAGGATAAGATAAGGTAAAGATAGGATAAGATAAAGATGGGTTAAGGATAAAGATAAGATAAGGTAAAGATAGGATAAGATTAGATACAGTACGATAAGATTATGATAGGATATGATAAGAAATGATAAGATAAGACGAGATAAGATACGATGAGATAAGATAACGATAGGATAAGATAAAGATAAATGTAGGATGAGATAAAGATAGGATACGATAAAGGAAAGATAAAGATAGGATAAGACATGATCAGATAAGATAAAAATAGAATAAGATAAAGTTAGGATAAGATTAGATACACTACGATAAGATTATGATAAGAAATTTTAAGATAAGACAAGATAAGATAAAGATAGGATAAGATAGAATAAGATATAGATAGGATGAGATTCCATAAAATAAGCTACGATACGATTAAGATACAATAAGATATTATAGGATAAGATAAAGATGGAATAACGATAAGATTAGAAACTTTTAAAAGATATGAGATACAATAGAATAAGATAAAAAACAAAAAGATAAAGATACCATAAGATATATATAAGATAAACTATAAGAAACGATACGATACAATAAGATCAAATAAGAAATGATAAGAGATTATAAGACTAGATAAAAGATTTTGTTACTCTCAAAGGGAATTATAGCGTTACAGCAGCATTCAAGAATGGAAAGTAAACAAATAAACAATGGACAAAATAGAACCATGGGTTATATTGAAGTGAATGAAGAATACTAAAAGGATGAGAGATAAAACAACATAAATTGAATAAACTTCAATCATTCATCCACTGAATATAACCTTCCCGAAGAACGCCGTGTTCAGCGAAGACGCACAGCGTCATGTGACACCCGATAATCCCATACTCAAAAAAGTTTGTCTGAGCTGCCAGGCAGATTATGTCCTTGTGTGGAGAAGTGAGGGACACTCTGTGTGCATCGATGATTATCTCACGTTCAATTCTCCTGACCGGATCTCCAGAGGCTCCTTGAGGGACTGCAGCATCTGGACCACGCACTGTTCAAACTGTGAAGGCTGCAAGTAAAGAGAAGGAGGAGAACCTGGGAGTCACAACGAGTTCATCTCCGCCACATCAGGGCAACGACCCTCTACAGGAACAAAAAATAAAAAAAATGCCCCAAGAGCGCCCAATCCCCTGCGTTGTACCAGCTGCTTAAACGGGACTCATTAATAATCTCAAACGGTAAGGATGTCATGTCTTTCAGTTTTTCCAGAAAAGCTCCCCTAGTGAGTAAAATATGAATTATTAGAGTAAAACATGACACATATAAGATATATCTCCGCAGGTCGATTTCATTTGTGCCACAGTTTGACTAAATCAGACCAAATAAAAACACGGAAATGGTGATTTTGGAGAAACGACCCATCAATCCCAAAATCAATCCAGTTCTTCCTCACACTAAGGTCGATGTGGGTGATAATGATCCACAAAGTGGTTTTTGAGTTACCGTGTTAACATGAAGAGTCCGCGGTGGACTCCCAAAATATCCGACTAATGAATTAAACATCCTTGCTGTTCAGACGGAATATTCAACTACACAGAAAACACAGAGACGTCATCAGTGATGGCGTCCTTACCAGGCTGGTGATTCCCTCATTATCCACAACCCAGTCCTCCTTCTCAGCGAGCCGCTTCACATCTAAGTGTGTGAACAGAAGAGAGAGAGAGCGGGAGAGAGAGCGAGGGAGAGAGTAGTTACTTGAGACTTTCAATGAAGTTATGGATAAAGGAAAAATCCTTTTTTTTATATTTCGGAGGTGCGAGCGTTTTAAAAACCTAAACATGTTTCTGAGAGAAAGTGTGATTAAAAAGATTCTGTCTGAGCTCATGATCTGTTACCGTGTCCTTATTCCATATTACACACTACTTTAATCCACTATACATATCCATGATTACAGAGTGCAGTTTTAACAGTTTGGTGCAGACTCTTCCATTCTGAGCCGACAGGAAACGACAGAATACACGCACCAACGGACGCCAGTCAAACTAAACCTTCAGAATGACACGGCCTACTACACTTAAGAGAAACTCATTCAAGGAGTTGAACTCTTTATTCTTCGCTTATCCAGGATCCACACACGGCAGAACTTCACAGGGCCTCTTTGAGCAAACAGAATATATTAATCATGATAATATTTATGTCCGCGTTGATCAGCAGAAAGTAAGACAACTTACGATAAGACCTTTATATTTATAAATGGTTAAATGTTGGCTTATTAATTCAGTTGTAAATCTCTGATAAACCTGAAAGCAGATTATAAATGTTTTATAATAAACTAGTTATGAACCCTTTATAAAGGCTTTTTTTCTCTCTTCGTCTTCCTTTGATGGTAGCCTAGAAAAAGCCCTTTTTACCCCCCAGAGGGGGCGTGTCCTCTGGGGGGTAAGAGTCGGCTGTGTTGATCTGCCACGCTTGTTTGACTCTAAACGTGTGAGGAGTTAAAGTTTTACTGTTCTTTGTTTGGCATCACTTGCAGCCATTTCCTGTCTCACTGCTTTGTGGTAAAAACAGCTGATCACAATAAACAACGTTTGTTTGTTGCGTCCTCACCCTTAAATCTTCACAGGGCTGTAAGAGTGCTGAAAGAAAATGTGTTAAAACTCAAAACACACCAGAATTCAGGATAACAAGAATACTATGTTAATATGACATCACATTTGAAGAAGAGGAGGACTTTGTTGGAAAGTCTGAGGGACTTAAATGTTCTCTGGAGGTAACATAAAGGCCACATTCAGACCCGAGCAGGCTGAAGATGTCCACTCCTGGTTCTGATGCCCCACAGTGAAATGTTGACACCGATTCAACCTCTCAAGTACTGAAGTACTCAGGCAGGCTGTCCAGCATTCAGGATGGCCAGATTGTTTTACTCCATCATGTTGCATCAGGAAGATGTTTTTACCGACGGTTATAATTCTCCCTGCCGCAAAACCCCTGAAACCCCCCGCTTCCCGAAACGGCTGATTTGAATGCAGCCTTCTCCTTCCCTCCCTCACCTTCTGTAGTGTGCAGCAGAGTCACCATGAGGCAGTGAACCCTCAACTCCAGCAGCAGATCCTGGATCACCTGCAGCAAATCGTTTGGGATCTCCAGAGCGGACAGAGCGTCATGGCAACCCCTGGAAGGGAGGCAGAGACGAGAGAGATAGAGAGGGGGGGGGGAGAGGAAGAGAGAGAGAGGGAGAGGGAGAAGGAGAGAGAGAGGGAGAGAGAGAGAGAGAGAGAGGGAGAGGGAGAGAGAGAGACAGAGAGGGGGATAGAGAGGGAGAGAGAGAGGGAGAGGGAGAGAGAGAGAGAGAGAGAGAGAGACAGAGAGGGGGCATGAGAGAGAGAGAGAGAGAGAGAGAGAAACACAGAGAGAGAGAGAGACAGAGAGGGGGAGAGAGAGAGACAGAGAGGGGGAGAAAGAGAGAGCGGGGGAGAGAGAGAGAGAGGGAGGGTGCAGGAGAGAGAGAGAGGGAAAGAGAGAGAGCAGGAGCAGGAGCAGGAGAGAGAGAGAGAGAGAGGAGAGAGAGAGAGAGGGAGACCGAGGGACAGGGAGACACAGAGAGAGAGAGGGGGGCAGGAGAGAAAGAGACAGGGAGACAGAGTGGGGGAGAGAGAGGGGGGCAGGAGAGAAAGAGAGAGGGAGGCAGAGTGGGAGAGAGAGAGGGAGACAGAGTGGGAGAGAGAGAGGGAGACAGAGTGGGAGAGGGAGAGGGAGACAGAGTGGGAGAGAGAGAGGGAGACAGAGTGGGAGAGGGAGAGGGAGACAGAGTGGGAGAGAGAGGGGGGTCATTAAACAGTATGACTCATATCAAACTCGAAATTCCAGCTTATAACCAATGCAGATCTCTAGGTAATCAAAGACATGCAGATAAATCAGCCATAACATTAAAAACAACTGCCACATTCTGTGCAGTGGTCCATATAAAAAAAAAGAAAAAAAGAAAATAAGGATAACCAGGAGTTTCTTAAACCAGTTAGAATGTGATAATAAGAATGTAATAACACAGTAATAGTAGTTTAGTTTAGTAGTTACAGTGTCTCCTCTGAGGGGCCGGACAACATGCTAGCCTTCGCTCCAAACGCACATCGATCAGCCCTTGGGCGCCCCTGGTCGTGTCCCTGGTTCAACCCGTTGTCCTGATTAGACCACTTTGGTATGAACACGCAAAGACACCCGGAGTTCTGGAGATGTTCTGACCCATTTACCCATCACAAATTGGTCCCTACCACTTAGATCTTCACACATGTCCATTGTTCCAACTTCAGGACAAACCGCTCCCCTGCCGCCTGATGTATCCCACCCACTGACGGCTACCATTGCAAATGAGACGACGTGGACCTGCTGGTGGTTATAATGATATGGCTGATCAGTGTACGATCAATCACAGCGTGAGCACCTGACGGTGTGTATGATTTGCGTAAGCCAGGCTCCGGTCAGCTCCGTCTTGTTCTCCCAGCCCCCGTACAGACTCTGGTCGGCCCGCGGCAGCGTGGAGGGCAGGAGGGCCCCCCGGATGAGCTTCACCAGACGGTGGGTCATCTCCTCGATCATTTTCTGCCAGACAGACGACAGTGAAACGCTGCGTTTGGCGGGTAGTTATGTTGAAAGCGTCTGCGGTGAGTGAGGCGGTGTGGATGGAGCGTACCCTGAAGTCGTTCTGTTTCTGTCGGGCGTTCTTCTTGGACTTTTCCACCTGCCCAGATTTCTCTCCCGTCTGCAGACAGGGGGAAAAAAGAGAAAATAAGAAATAAGAGAAGATAACATTAATGTGTGAACAACATCTGTGGAGTCGTCCGGGTACTTCGCCTCGAAATGATCCCTTGGTCAATAGCTGATTCGCTACTAAATGCGCTCTTTCTATCTTTATACATGATGTCATTCTCAGTTTGGTACACGCCCGCGTCTCTCTCTCTCTCTCTCTCTCCCTCCCCCCTTCCTGGAGCGGACGGGCCTTCCTGGTCCATCAATTTGTTGCGCGTCGACCCAGAACATAAAATGACAACATGAGGATCCAAAAGGGGAACGCAAAACAAAAATTCCATCTCGTTGACCGATCTCAGTCGGACCAAGTTATTTTCAGCGTCGTCTTATCAACGTTCTCGCAGAGAGAGAGAAAGGAAACCGGGGATCAGGCTGCTTTATGGGGCGGTACCTCCTGAGGTCACAAAGGGTTCTACGGGACTGGTGGGGCCTTTAAGGGTTTAGAAGGAGGGAACCGCTGCCGATCTTCTGGTGAGAGCGAGCGGACGTGTGACCATGTGACTCGGAGTTCTCGGGCGTTTTTTTTTTTACCAGTTGAAGGTTTTAACTTCTTTGTTCATATTTTGGATACTAATGTATAGTCATCGATACTCATGTAAACTCATGGATACTCATGGATACTCCATGTTTGTTTGTGTGTGTGTGTGTGTCAGTTCTATACCTCGCTAAACAGACTTCCGTTCACGTACGAGATCCAGAGCTTCCAGAAGTTGGGCAACTGACTGATCACCACGTCCGACAGCTTCTCCACAAACTGCACCTGCTGCGGGGTTTCGTAGCGCCAGGCTACACACACACACACACACACACACACACACACACACACACACACACACACACACACACACACACACACACACACACACACACACACACACACACACACACACTCCGTTACTGCACAAAACCCACCGACAGGCGACACTTAAGAGAATCGGCGCCGGGCCTCTGTGGTTCCAGGAATCACAGGTGAAACATTTTATTGTCAGACACAACAGAATTTATGAATCGTCACCATTTCCCCAAAACACTGTTTGAAAAAAAAAAGCGTCCCACACAAACAAACAAACAAACGGAGAAAAAGAAAAGTAGCCCAGGGAAGCCCCTCCCAGGCAGCCGCTGTGTGGGCGGGTTGTAGAGTGACTGTACTCACTGCTGGGTCGCGGCGTTCTCAGGCTGCCCCCTCTCTTCAGAGACGCCGTGTGGCTGAGCCTGCACAGGCCCGACAGTCGGGTATCCCCCTCCGGGTCCAGAGCTCCGGCGCCCACTGGCAGACAACAGAGAAGGGGGGGGGGGGGGGGGGGGGGGGGGGGGGGGGGAGAAAGAAACAAGTGCTTTCAAATATCAAATAAGCCATTTTCATAATTCCACATTCCTCAATAAGCTCAGCGGGCTTTCACACCAAACAATCTCCTCCGTCTCTCTTTATTTATGTTCTGATGGGTCGCCGCCGCGGCCCTCCGCTGAGAGAATGTCCCGTTGTTTCCAGTGTTGGGGGGGGGGGAGTGAGTGAGCGCCGGGGTGAAGTGGGTTTACATCGACCATGATGGGATCGGTTACGTCTGAGTCAGGGGCACGAGGCCCAGCTCCACTAGATGGCGCCGGGGGGCTGCGGGTGCATCCACGCGCTCCCATCAGGAGGATCTATGAGATCATGTTCAGGACAAAAGGGCCGACGACCCGGGGTGAGAGGGAGAGAGAGACTTACAGCAATGAAAATGAAACGTGAAAGTTTGTCTAGGTGAGGAGGAGCCGGCGGCCATATTTTCCAAAACATGTGTCTGACAGTCAGAGAGGAAAGTGAGTCACAGCCTGAACGCAGAGAGTAAACATGAGAAAATCTCTGGGCAGAGCTGGTTGTCCAGTCTAGGAAATCTACGGATTTGCGTTTGAGTCATTGGATTGGATGATCGATCACGCCGACGCCGTACTGCGTCCGTGTTGGATGTTTTCCTCTCTTTCACAGGGATGAGCGACTGTTGATCCAGGTGTCAGCTGGACCGCCGCCGTCTGCAGAACGCACGAGTGTATGAATGTGTGTGTGAGTCTGTCTGAGTGTATGTCTGTGTGTGTATACGTGTATATGTGTGTGTCTGAGTGTGTATGTGTGTGTCTGCATGTCTGTCTGTGTGTGTATGTCTGTCTGAGTGTGTGTGTGTGTGTCTGAGTGTATGTCTGCGTATCTGTGTGTGTGTATGTGTGTGTCTGAGTGTGTATGTGTGTGTCTGCATGTCTGTCTGTGTGTGTGTATGTCTGTCTGAGTGTGTGTGTGTGTATATGTGTGTGTGTGTCTGAGTGTATGTCTGCGTATCTGTGTCGTGTCTTGCTCAAATGCTAAAACACAGGAAGCACAGCGTGTGTGTGTGTGTTTGTCTGTATGTGTGCCTGTGTGTTTGTGTGTGTGTGTTTGTCTGTATGTATGTTTGTGAGTGTGTGTTTGTCTGTATGTATGCGAGTGTGTGTGTGTTTGTCTGTATGTATGTGAGTGTGTGTGTGTTTGTCTGTATGTATGTGAGTGTGTATGTGTTTGTGTGTCTGTTTGTGTGCGTGTGTTTGTCTGTATGTATGTGAGTGTGTGTGTGTGTGTGTGTCTGTTTGTGTGTGTGTGTGTTTGTCTGTATGTATGTATGTATGTGTGTCTGTTTGTGTGTCTGTTTGTGTGTGTGTGTTTGTCTGCATATATGTGAGTGTGTGTTTTTGTCTGTATGTATGTATGTGAGTGTGTGTGTGTGTGTTTGTCCGTATGTATGTGAGTTTGTGTGTTTTTGTCTGTTTGTGTGTGTGTGTTTGTCTGCATGTATGTGTGTGTGTGTGTTTGTCTGTATGTATGTATGTGAGTGTGTGTTTGTCTGTTTGTGTGTGTGTGTTTGTCTGCATGTATGTGTGTTTGTGCTTGTCTGTATGTATGTATGTGAGTGTGTGTTTGTCTGTATGTATGTATGTGAGTGTGTGTGTGTTTGTCTGTATGTATGTGAGAGTGTGTGTTTGTCTGCATGTATGTGAGTGTGTGTGTGTTTGTCTGTTTGTGTGTGTGTTTGTCTGTTTGTGTGTGTGTGTGTGTGTGTTTGTCTGCATGTATGTGAGTGTGTGTGTGTTTGTCTGTTTGAGTGTGTGTTTGTCTGTATGTATGTATGTGAGTGTGTGTGTGTTTGTCTGCATGTATGTGAGTGTGTGTGTGTTTGTCTGTATGTATGTATGTGAGTGTGTGTGTTTTTGTCTGTTTGTGTGTGTGTGTTGGTTACGGTGTTGTGTCGTTTCTTGCTCAGAGGTTAGAATACAGGAATCATGTGGTGTAGTTGTGTTAGTGTGTCTGTGTGTTTGTATGTGTGTGTGTTTATATGTATGTGTGTGTGTGTGTGTTTGTATGTGTGTGTGTGCGTTGGTGTGTGTCGAAAACACACAGGCGGTGTGTGTCACCTTACTTCCTCAACAGGTCGGATGAGTTCCTGTTCCCCCGACCACACACACACATGCTCTCTCTCTCTCTCCCTCAGACAAACACCTCCAGTAAAAGTGTCTTACTTCTCATGCAGCGACATAAAGACGACAGATTTGTTTTATGTTGTTGTAGATTCTCCCTCTCATATTTTCTCTCCTGCTGCTCTGGTTCCTGCAGGAGGACGTCTACATCCGCTGCATGCGACTGTAAACAAATTCTTTGCAGGAGCAGTGACGGCTGAGAAAAGGCATCTGGGAAGCCAAAGACAAGAAGAGAGGAGAAGCTGAGCTCCTCTTCCTCCTACGGAGTAAAGACCTTCTTCGTTTTAAAGAAGGTTCCGTTCTTTTTACCCACATTTTCTCTAAACATTCAATAAAGAATAAAAAAAAAATATTTAAAAAAAAATCCGATCAGTTCCTGGAAATGCCGTTGAATCCCGGAGCTCGGGCAGAATTTGCGCGCCGACGCGTGATTAGCCTCCTAAATGAAGGGTAATAATTAACGCCCAGCCTAAAATCACAACCGCACGCCTCGAGCCGACCAACGCCGCAATCCCCTCTAATTGTTCTCTGACAAATTTTCCGACGAATAAAACGTCCTGCTAATTGTATTGACGTTGGCAGGAGGAGCGCCGCTCTGGAAGAGGGGAGTACTGCCGTCCGTAATTGGATGGGGCAGAGTCGGGTTGCGGCGGCGGCGGCGGAGCCGCGGCGGCACTGTTTGGACATACGGAAGCAACTTGCTCTGCTTTTCGCTCAGCCTTCGGGACTCTGCTCTCGCAGAGATGGATGGATCTTTTTCACAAATAAGACCGTTTATGTGGTAATTAATGGAATCATGAGCGAACCGAGACGGCCCCTGGCCTCGGGTCCTGGACAGGGCGGGGGGGGGGGGGGGACGCGAGAGACAGAAAATGACATCAACTGCTACAAACATGAGCGATCGCTGCCATGTGTGATGCTGACAAAAGCAGAAAAGATGGTTCATGAATACACCGGACTGGTGAATGTGATGTGAGGAGGAAGAGGAGGCCGCCGGTGAAGGGGAAGGCTGTGAGGTACTGGTGAAGGGGGGTTGGGGGGTTAGAGGGTTGGGTTGGGAATGTAGTGGATGTGGTTTTATGATGGTGGTTGTTGAAGAGCTGCCCGTGTGGAGGGATGTTTCGAGAGGCACGGGTTTCGAACTTGGGCGAGAGGTGAGGATAAATAGCTACCAGGTGTCTGTGTGTGTGTGTCTGTGTGTGTGTGTGTGTGAGTGTGTGTGTGTGAGGGTGTGTGTGTGTGTGTGCTTGTCTGATGCGTATGTGTGTGTGTGTGAAGGATACATGGGGAGTATCTCAGAACAAACAACAAGAGTAGAAATGAGAGGAAAACAGAAGGACGGCCACGGATACTTCCACCAATCAGCCACAACATTATAACCAACGACAGGTTAAGTCTGGTTTTTAAGCGGGGCGTATGGTGGAGCAAAAGCATCTGAGTGATTTTGACATGTAATCAAATTACGCTGATGAGACGACCGTCGAGTGGCTCTTTGAGTTTCACAGAGTCTCACAGTTTTAAGCGCCGCAGCCAACAATTAGAGGTTATGGAGCCCGAATGACCTCGAGCTATTGTCGAGTTTTTTTTTTAAATGGCTAAGAAACCCAACTCGCTGGCTTGGAGACGGCCACGGTTCAACATAAATATGCAAATCGGAACGTGTTCTGGATCTGGATCGTGTCTGGACGTCTTCCTCCAGGTGACATCATCGGACCGGACACTTTGGGAACGCTGCATTCAGAATCGTTCGACCCTGTTTCTCATCAGAGGAAATATGATGTGAAATAAGTGAAATAGAAGTCGAATTATAGGAAATATCGGTTTTGGCTGGACTAGATTGAAACATTAGCAATTACCGGATGTCTCAGAGAAGAAGACTGAAAGTTGGCTGAAGACAGAAGGAGGCTGAATTACAGGCCCGAGGTTACATTAAAACATAGCTGGGAAAATGAACAGACGGTCAGAACGGCAGGTCACGTGACTATCCACGGCCCAAACAGACGCATAAAACATGGAGCATCAAGAAACAAGATTTTTCTTCATAAGTTAATCTATTATGTTTCCAATATTCACAAATTAAGCCTTTACAGTTCTGCTCAACTGTTTGGTTGAACAGAACTTTAGGTCACTATTCCTTTCTTCTTAAATAGGACCCCGGGTCAGAATTCGTATGCTAAACAGTAGGGGGCCGAGGACGGGGCCCTGGGGGCATTAACCTTTGTTAACTGAGAAAGTCCTACTCCAAAGATGGGATTTTTTTTTTTTATAGCATATTAAAGCATGTAAATACTTAGTAAACCAAAAAGGTTGAAGAAGTTTTATTAAAACTGACTCGAGTCTGGCTTTTTTTTTTTTTTTTTACTGCAATTTTTTTTCATTAAATTTAGGGCGTCCAAGATTTCAAATGTATAAATATCCAGAAGAAATCAACCCTTAGAAACCCCCTCAAAATGACAAGAACTACCCAATGAACAGGATTTATGTTTGACCTCTAAAAACAACCCAGAGTTATGAGTTATTGTTTCCTACAAGTGTCCTCATGCTGTTGTGTGAACGATTACGAGCCTCTCTCGCTCCCTCTCTCTCTCCCTCCCTCCCTCCTCTGAAGTGGTGAAGGTATGCAGAAATATCTCAGGTCCCAGGATCACCTATTAGACAAGAAGGACTTCTGCAGACACGACACGAAAGACGCTTCAAAGATTACAACCAACGACGTTTTGCACCTGGATGAATGGCGGTGCCTCTGAGGTCCAGCAGGTGGCAGCAGTGAGCTGTTTTGAGGGGAAACAGGAAGAGCTGGGACTGAGATTATACAAAATATTGCTATGGTACAGCAGCGTGTTCCTTCTGTTTTCACAACACCCCCCCCCCTCTCACAGTTTCAGACGATCATCAGGGGCTTCTTCATAGCTGGAGGGGTTTCTATCTGAGAAAATATGAATGTACTGGAATGAGCGATCTGATGAAGGCGAGGAGTCATTTAAGGATCTGACATGTTCATATGCAGATATCTGGTGAATTTGTAGTGACTTTGCTGGATTGGCCGTTTTAGCAGTTTTGACTGTTACTTGTTTTGGAGACTTAAACGTGGCGGCGGCGGCGGCGGCGGTGTCGTGGCGTTTGACTCAGTGACTAAATGATCCATGATGTTCACGTCGTCACGTTTGACTCATTAAAAGGTGGAGCTCCTTGAATGTTCTCCAGATTTCTCAGCTCGGAGCAGAACGAGCGCAGCTGCGTGACATCATTAATAACGAGCGGCGGACGGACATCAAACGGAGGGAAACGCGGTGGAAAATGATGGAACGGTGACGTTTCTGTTTTTTCACCCGGACAGATGAGCGACGAAAAATAAATGCGGGTAATTCAAAGAACTGTGATCAGGTGATTGTGTAATAACTGTGTCGTGTCTGGTGCCGCCTATAGGACACAGGTGATCCACCTCTAACTTCACCTGAGAGAAAAGCGCTGCAGGGCTCGTCTTCGTCATGAAGGTCATTTTCAGAGACACCCACATGTTTTTGTTTATTTCCCATTTTAGAAACTATCGATACTTTCTCATTGAAAATACAAAAGCAATAATAAAATCAATCAAACAGGTCTGTCATCAGATTTTCTAGCCAAGGCTGCTCAATTTCTATTATCATTATTATTATTACAAATGTTTTGTTTTGTGTTCTGATGGATTTGTTTTAATATAAATGTGTTTAAAAAAAATAAAAATAAAAAAGACTTTTTTTTATTTTTTTTAGCTGTGAAATCAGATTTCTTTTGTACCCCAGTTTATAATTCTGGCGCTGTGAGACCCTTCATGTTTGTGTCGTGATTCCTGAATTATACGATTCCATTTCATGCCCTTTGATCTCTATAAATGCAGTAAACATGTGCTTTTCTCGGTGTTTCAGTGCTAAGCATGTGATTTACACGTCATTTTCAGAGTCTCATCTCGCTCTGGAGTGTTTGTGTGGAGCGACAGGGAGGAGGGGGGGGCGGGGGTCTTCCCCGACATGATAATGGAGATGATTTCTTAAGTGTAGAGAAGCAGGGAGCAAACCAGCCCCCCAGATCCACCGGGCCTGAGCCCCGGAAACCGCTGTTACCCATAGCATTAGACATGTTTATGTTCCAGCTGCACTATGTGAAGCAGCCACCCACTTACAATGCGTTTGTATGGCGGCCTTTGTGTGGGTAGGTGTGTAGGCCGAGTGTGCGTGTGTGTGTCCGAGCCGCGGTTGTGTGGATCGCTGTTCTCCCCCGAGCCGACGGTTTCACGTTCGCATTTTTCTGCTGGCTGATTTAACAGAGGAACGGCTTAATTGGGGTTAATTGTTCCAATCCATCTGTGAAGCTGTGTGCGAGCGAGCGAGCGAGCGAGCGAGCGAGCGAGAGAGAGAGAGTTTGAATGTGTGCGTGTGCAGTAACATGTCAGGCCCTGAAACCCAAATCCAAAGCCAATGCTCCCTCACTTTCATCTTATTCATACATTCATGAAAAAATAAACAGTCGGGGCCTCAGACAGGGGAGGGCAGTGACGACAGCGGGGGGGTGGGGGGTGGGGGGGTACCTATAGACTCACATGACGTCCGAGGGCGGCTGCTGCTGCCGCCGGACGCACTAACTAGAGGCTTTCACCTCCTGTGTAAGGAGAGACAGCTCGGACATGCGAGAGCTGAGAAGGTCAGCTCGCCCCCAAAAATGAAAATTGAGTCATTATCTGCCCACGCCCATGTTGATGGAAAAATCGGGGTTAGGAGGGGGGGGGGGGGGGGTTCTCTGGCCACACAAAACGTTCCTGGAGCTTCACAGCAAAACATCTCTCGCCCAAACAACTGAAGGGCGAGGTGCTTGTTTGAAAATGTGAAATAAATCAAAGCGTCGATGGGGCGCTCGCAAACACACGTCTGGCCTTCTCTTCAAGTCACGCACCCTCTATGACGGAACCACAGCTTTCACCTCACAGAGTAGCATTCAAAAGGTATATGATGTATAGGATTTGTCACTTGAGGCTCACTTCCTGTTCCCTGCAGAGCATCCATATGACGTCACACAGGAGAGGGACGTTATGAGCCTCATGGGTCGACTTCCTGTTTAGGTTTACGCCAAAGACTTTCTGGTAGATCTTAGGATGATACATTTAAGCAGCTCATCACATTCTTCTAGGTTTAAACCATTTTGGGGGGCTTTCATTCTTGGGGGAGCCAGTCGGCCCCACCCATGAACCACTGATGTCCGTCCCTCACCTCTCTGGCCACTGATGAACTCCTCCCTGCAGTTCTGCATCAGCTGCAGGATCCACTTGTGCTGAGCGTAGATGCAGAGCCATGCTGGGTCTCCCTGAGCGTGCAGGTCGGACAAGTACCTGCACACAAAACAAAAAAACAAACAAACAAACAAACAAACAAAATCTTTACATTTTTCACACACTTTTGGAAATCTCAGGTTTGTGCAAGCAGGGGCTCAAGGTGAGCGAATGTGCCGACTCAACTGAAAGTCAAGATGTCAAGGGAGCGAGTATTATGGGATGTATCAGCGCACAGAACTGTTCTGTCGGATTTGTGACAGAGGAAGTGACTAAAAGAAGTCAAAGGGAAGTGGAACAGATTTTTTTTGTCTAATCAGGATGAGTTATTCTTTTCTCAGGATTATTCTAATATAAATAAGAATATATATATATATATATATATATATATATATATATATATATATATATATATATATATATCGCTGGAAGTACTGTAGTTTACATAATTCATTCATTTTGAGATATGGTTTTGCTTTGTTCCATCGGTGAACATCGACACAATCAAACCAGAAGACTAAAACCAGTTAACGGTTGTAATGTTTTGGCTGATGGGTGCATGACAAATTTGGGGATTTATAGCACAGTAATATTTAGTCTTTTGTTCTCTGGCTCGGATGTGTGTGTTTTATCTCAGTTCAACAGAAATGACCAATATTGTTTGGAGACTATTGACGCACATAGATCAGCCACAACATTATGACCAGTTACTGGTCTGACTGTTTTATTGCACACGCAAATTTTTTTTTCGGTTTCATTGTTTGTCTTTGCTCATAATTATTGCTGATTGATGTTAGGTAAGTAATTGATTTCTGACAAAAACTTCCCTCATCAACGATTAAAACTCAGTGACAGAAATGTCAGTGGAAATGTAAGATCTAGGAAGATGAAGCGAGTGAGACATAAAAAAAAAGATTCCACAGGAAGAGAGCGGTGGAAAGAAGAGCTGGAGTAAATGTAAAGTCTAAAAGTGTACGGACGAGAACATTGGATATTCTGCTCTCTCGGGGTTCACTTCCTGTGCATCGGTGGGTGCGCGGCGAGATGACGGATGACTCACTCTCTGAGCTCTCTCTACTGTCATCCTGTGAACCGACTGATCATTTGTTCCTCATTAGGTGGCATCTTTCAGAGGTTTGAGACTCTCACACACACACACACACACACACACACACGCGCACGCACGCACACACCCACCATCCCCGGCAAGAGTAAACAGGAGCTGAGTGGGCGTTCAGAGCCTAATGCAGCAGGATGAAAGATGTTGCCGTGTGGTTGAGCGCTGGTCCCTGTGATCCTGACAGGTCGGTTTTAACAATAATAAATCGGCGGAGACCGCAAGCATGAATGAAGGAGGGGAAAGAGAAGGGAAGAAAGGCAGGGAAACTGGAAACAGAGAGGAGAGAACGGAACAATGGAAAGCTGAGGAGACGGGTGGACATTGAGAGAAAAGCGAGTGGTAAACAATGACCTCGAGAGGCATCAAAGGAGAAGAATGGAGGGCTGTGGAATGACTTTACCGACGGCTCGCGGTGTGGGAGGATTGTGTGACGCACGTACGGACGGAGGAACGCGGACCGAGTCAAACTGGATCTGATGAACACGTCATGTCAAAATAAATAAGGCGCACGAGATGCCAGAACACCACAACGCGACAAGCGGGAGGAACCCAGACAGCCGGGGTCGGACCGTCGCTGGAGGGGAGAAATGTGGAGCCACCTGATGTATCTCTTCTGGTCGTGCAGCGTTGAAGGAGTCTGCAGCAGTTTGTCCAGCAGGAGGCTCCTCAGGGCGCCGATCCGCGTCTCCACCTCGGCGTACACTGAAGCACAAACACAGGGAGACGCTTTCATTCTCTCCATTCACGACGGATTGACCTCCTCTCATTTATGTAGCACAAAAAAGATACGATAAAGCGATAAAGAGGGGGAAAATACCTTTTTTGAAAACTGGGACTTCGGTGTTGCCGAAGAGAGATTTGGCTTTCTCGTAGTCGTTGATCACCACGTCGTAATCCCCCTGAGAGAGAAAAGACGGATCAGCGCAATAAGAGAGCCGTCCGATCTGTCACCAAACAAACGTGCTGGGAAACCCGTCCAGAACAAATGTACATATTCATATACATACTAAATATATATGTATTTATGTACTAATGTTGAATCAATAAAATACAGTTGATTTTAACTTGTTTCAAATAAAATTAAATTAAAAAAAATTATAATTATATATATACATATATATATATATATATATATATATAAATCTCTCTCTATATATATAAAAAAAATTTTTTATATATAATTTTTATATATATAATTTATTTTTATTGTTTATACATATACATATATAATGTATTTATTCATATATACATACGTTCAATCAACTAAATATAGCTAATTTGAACATTGTTTGAAATGAAATAGAAAAGAAATAAAAAGAAAGCTATATATATATAGCTTTTTCTTTTATTTATTTTGTATATATATTAATATATATATTATTTTTTGATATATAAATATATATGTATATATATAGAGCAAATAAATACATATATGTGTATTTATTCATGCATACATTTTCAAAAGAAATTAAAAAAACCTATATATGTATATATAAAGCAACAAAAACATGTATATAAATGTATGTATTCATAAATACATACGTTCAATCAATTAAATTAAATTTATTTGAACATGTTTAAAATAAAATATAAACGAAAAAAAAAAAAAAAAAGTATATATATATATATATATATAAACGTATATATATATATATATAAACATATATATCTCCCTTTGATGCTCCTTTAGGGATGGAGCTGGGGGCTTAGGGGGCTGAACAGAGATGCTGAAGTGGAAGGCACAGGAGACGAGCGGCTACAGAGTATTAGAGATACTGTGTGATACTGTAGAGAGTTTGTTAATAACTCGGATATTCCAGGAGGAATCTGCATGTTTTTTTCCTAAACCTAGAGTACGACTCTCTCCGAGTGATTTTTCTAGTTACGCTTACAATTCCATGCTTTAAAGGATAGCGTTTGAACAGTTCCGCATGAAGTGACAGTAAATGTGCTGATTACATAAAAGGAGGGGAAGTTCTGCATGTGGTCGGACCTGTGATGGAACGGGAAGGCCTTCAGATTGAGCCGCAAGGTTTTCATAATACCAGAAAACGTGTTAGCGTTCTGCGATGGCAGCAGTGTAAACGCCGTTTGTCTGGTAATGACATTAACGTGAACTCGGGAAGAAATACCCAGACCTAAACATCTCCACGCTGAGGTTACAGATGTTTTCGGCTTCCCCTCACGATGAATGATCCGATACCTCACACGGGACTCAGATGACAGTATTGCACGTGTGTACCGGTGTGTACCGGTGTGTACCGGTGTGTATTGGTGTGTACCGGTGTGTACTGGCGTGTACTGGCGTGTACCGGCGTGTACCGGTGTGTACCGGTGTGTATTGGTGTGTACCGGTGTGTACTGGTGTGTACTGGTGTGTACCGGCGTGTACAGGTGTGTACCGGTGTGTAGTGGTGTGTACTGGTGTGTACCGGTGTGTACTGGTGTGTACCGGCGTGTACTGGTGTGTACCGGCGTGTACTGGTGTGTACAGGTGTGTACCGGTGTGTACCGGCGTGTACTGGTGTGTACTGGTGTGTACCGGTGTGGACCGGTGTGTACCGGTGTGTACTGGTGTGTACTGGTGTGTACCGGCGTGTACCGGTGTGTACCGGTGTGTACCGGCGTGTACCGGTGTGTACCGGTGTGTACCGGTGTGTACCGGCGTGTACCGGTGTGTACCGGTGTGTACCGGCGTGTACTGGCGTGTACATGGGCTGACGTCTGTGTTTGCGGATTGAACCTTTTGGATGTTGCGTTCGATGTTGAGCGGCAGGTTGAAGAGGAACTTGAAGCGCTGCAGGACGTTGAGAGCGTTGCGGGTCGAGTCGGCTTTGTCTTTGCGCCCCAGAACCTCCTGGAAAAGAGTATCTGCGGTGTTGCTCGCTCCTGGGAGGGGAGAAAGTCGTGAGAGGGAAAGATGAAGACGGAAGAAATGGGAAACTGGGACATCACAAGTATAATTGTTGATAACAGGTTTTTTTTTCCCTTCCTGGTTCACATTCCTCTGACACAGAGGAGCTCGAGCTGCTCCGCCGCTTCATGGGTGGCCTCAGATGTTCGCTCGACAATCCCGACAAAACAAAACCTCTTCAGAACAAACAGCAGGAAACCCGACAGAGGAGCATTTCACATTTTTTTCACTCCCCGATCCGACTTATGAAGGGAGCGTTGGTGTTTTCTGATGGTGTCGGATGGATGCTGGATCTTCTCGGGGGTCGGAGGAACGGTGGCTCTAGGAATGGAAGCTACGTCCGACTGGGAGGTTTATTTATTCTGGACCCCGGGGAGAAGACCTGCTTATTGACCTTCCATTAGAAAAGTCTGATTATATGAGAGGTTCGGGAAGAAAGAGGCGGGATCAGTGCGAGATGACTCGCGGACGGCGAAAACAGTCTCTTCTCATGAACACTGTGGCCATTTTCCTCTTCGGGGTTAAAGTGACCGCGTCGGCATCAAGTCAAGGACAGTCGTGAGAAGATGGTTCCTCAGACTCCTCCCCTCTGCGCTCCTGCAAGGAGGAGTCTCTGACAGTAAAGACGCCGTTTCTTGATGATACTGTACATCGTGATGTATTAATACACTTTTTTACTTAAATTCTCCAGGGGATAATCATGAGATGTTTTTATATGTGATACTTAAAATCAATTATCATAAAGAAGACTCCTAGTTTCATGTTTGGTGTGGAGACTTTAAGAGCAGACGGAGGAATGGGACTTCAAAGTGAGAACAAGTGGTTTAAAAAATTTAAGTCGTTTGGAATTTCCTCTAAAAATAAGAAATTTAAAAAAAAAAACTTTTTCGGGTTATTACGCTGGTTAACAGTTAGAACGCAACTCGACAACACTTAATAATAAGACTACCTTCATAAAGGATTTATAAATGATTTATAGTCCTTTGTTAACGTTTATAAACAGCTTATAACACGGACCTCAATTTTTCAGTGTGCTCACTATTTGGCAATATCCAGTCTGCAGTGCCGATAAGTGTGCTCACTATTTGGCAAGCATCTGGTTTCACTCTTTATATGTAATGATTTTTAGCAGCTTATTCATGATTTGTAACGTGTTTACAACTTAATTAGTAAAACAACAATAAATCCTGAATAAGGATTGATTGTTTAGTTTTTTTGTTGTTGTTGTCTGGGATACGGTGAGTTCTGATTATTTATCCTCAGGTATTGATGCATGAACTGAGATCTGAAACGGGACCTACAGAGGTTCTGACTGGAAAAGAAAAGAGGCTCACTGTTGAGGATGTTCTCCAGTCGTTGGGTCATGGAGCCCTCCACCCGCTCCGTCCCATCGAACTCCAGCTTCTGGTGGATGGCTGGAACACAAACGTAAATCAAAATGAATGAAAAAAAAAAACCCCAAAACAATTAAATCAGACAATTAACAAATGTTGGATGAAAAAAAAAAAAAACGTCTCGGCATCCTGGAGTCACCAACGTGTGAAATCTCCAGAGACGGGAACATTTTCAATCTCAGGAACCGAAGGTAAAACAATAAACAGGCCTACCCCAGTGGTAGATGGGAGATAACCTCCCCCCCCACCGATCTCCGCCCACAGATGCTGCTATTCAACCCGGCCCGGCTTGAGACTGTTCCCACGCGACCACGCTGCAGCCAGCGGCGACTCCACCCGATCAATTCACCTCGGCTAAGTCATTAGCAGCACAGTTCCGTGGTCCTGGGACACTTGGCGCCCTTTGACCTCGAGGTAATGTGAATCTGAAATGTTTCGACTCCAAAAAAATAACAGTCGGCAGAGCAAAGCTGGAGGTCTCCATGCCAAAAAGGACTTTTGGGGGGGTCGGACCCTTCTGATGGTTTGTATCCATCACTTAGCGTGAAGAGCTTTACGCGGGAGAGGGGATTTCAAAAAGAGGGAACGAGGGGGCACAAAAGAGAGAGAGAGAGAGAGCGAGAGAGAGAGAGAGAGAGAGAGAGAGAGAGAGAGAAAGATAGAGACAGAGAGAGAGAGAGAGAGAGAGAGAGAGAGAGAGAGAGAGAGAGAGAGAGAGAGAGAGAGAGAGGAGAGAGCGGTGCAGCCGGCCCAGTGAATAAATAAATGGTGTGCAGTAGTGGGCAGCCGGGCGCTGAGAGCCGCAGTCTGGGTTTATTGACAGAATGGAGGAGGTGGAGGAGGCGGAGGAGACCTTTCGCAGACGTGCTTCTGGAGGGATTCTAAATATTCAGCCAGCAGACATCCCATAAAATGTTTTTAAGAGAGAGAGTAGGTGTAATAAAGGGACAATGGTCCTCTCCTCGCGGTTCTTCTCTCCACCTTTGGTTTGTTCTTTCGGGTCAGGACGCCGGTTCTTGGCGGACTTTTGGTCCCAGCAGAGAGCGGGAGGCAAAGCGAAGGAAGGGGGGGGGGGGGGGTCTTCTGTAAATAAACACGTGGCTACATTTTGACAGACAGAAGCCTCGAGGCAGAGACCGAGGTATTCCTCAAAACACACTGTTCAAACATGCCACGGCCTTCATCGCCGGCCCGTCGGTGGACCCGACTGGCCGACAAGCAGAACTGTGAGCAGAGAGGCACGTATCAGGATTGATAAGGTGGAACACACAGGAAGACACACGCTGCAGGTCTGCTTCACGTCTCCACATCCGCCCCCTCCCCCTCCCCCGCCGCCGCCGCCGTCCTGCTGCCAGCTGTGTGTCTTCTCCGTCTGTCACACGCTGAAGGGCCGATGACGCAACACATAACCTAAACATCGGGTCAAGAGTCCGGATAGCGCACGCAGCCAGGACCTGAGGAAGAGCCGCTGCTCCCGCTTCACTTCCTGGAACCGAGGAGGAGACCAAAAAAAAAAAAGAAAGAGAAGAACAAGAATAAAAATACAGCGTCCCTGGATTCTAAAGATGGAGATGTTTTGACTCCTGCCGGGGGCCGGGCGCTCGGGGGAACAGGCCCTGGGAATCTGGCGTTTTTCTTTTGGGAACACGGTAGCCGCTCCGCTTCCTGCGTCGCTGGGAGACTTCCTCTTCACACAACAATGAAAAGGCCATGAATTTCAACAGTTTCAGCAGAGACGACTCCGGACTCCCTCGCAGACTGTCAGGCTCAGTCAATCAAGCGGTTTGTCCCCGAGGCTCCAGGTCCAAACAGTCTCGCCGCCTCAGCCCTCCGTCTCTTTCAGCGGGCTGCGGCGGTTCACATGCGAGTGTTTACAGGACCACTTATTTCCTCGCTGCAGAGAACTCCCTTCTGCAAACAAATACGATCTTATATCAAACACAAAAACTCGCCTACGGGGAGAGACGGTGGCTCACACACACACACACACACACACACACACACACACACACACGGGCCGCGTTTCGGCAAATGTGGCGCTGGCGCTCTGGGTCAGAACCACAGGTAGGTTTCTAAATCAACCACAGTGGGCTTCACGCCGCTCTGCAGGTTTGGACCGGTTCAATAAAAGACTTTCAAGACCATCATAAATGGAGTTTAAGAAAAAGAGTTGCTTATTCTTCTATTTTCATTTTTAAACTTTTTGTTTTTTATTTACTTTGTTTATTTTTTTGTTGTCTATTACTCTTTGTTGGTGGGGGTGGGGTGGGGGGGTGCGGGTGGGACCGGGCTGTTTGCATCTCATTAAGATTATATAATAATAATTTTAAAAAAGAGGAGAAAAGGAAATTAAAGAAATAATGAGTTTCTTAAAGTCGGGTAAAAAAAAAATGCATCACAAGTAAAAGAAGAGAATATTGGAGTGAATTATTACACCAGTCAATCCACAGAAGAGTTCTGACAATCTGGAGTTTGTGGGTTTGGAAGAAATGACAAACAAAACTGGATGAAGAAAGAGATCGTGTAACTTCATCTCGACATGCTGGAGACTTTTCAAGGCCGAATATTCAGATTATCCTTTTACAGACTTTGAATTCTTTTCTTGGAAACTTCTATTTTCACCGGGTCTCTGAGTGGAGGTAAGGGGTCAAACTGATCAACAGATAGACTTTTCAAGGAGTTGTACTTTTGACCTCTGGTTCATGTAGGGGGGGGGGGGTTTCCGGTTTCAGGCGCCGGTTAACGTGTTTACATGTGATTACATTCACCCTCGAAAATATATTTCCTCGCCGACATAAAGCATTAACTCTGATTTCTGCCGAATCCATTATTATAACCTTCATTCCAGTCTGTTGGATGGGGTTGTGAGCCTGTCCCACGCTGTCGTCCCCAACAGCAAGAGGACAACGCCCAAAAGTCCCCAAACCCCTGCGTTTTACCAGCAATCCCCACTGATTGAACTCTTCAAATCAATTGTTAAAAATCTCAAACAGTCCGTTTTTGTCTCAACCTCACTAGTTCTATGATGTCATCAGTCTGTTCTAGGATCGGATCCCATACTGACTCAACCTAACTCCTCCTAGTGGTGGAAATATGTAATGACCTCTAACTAAGGTCAATGTGGATATGAAATTCAAAAAGGATCCATGAAACGGTTTTTGAGTCATCGCGTTAAAATGACGGATCGGCGGCGGCGTCGGCGACGATGACGTTTCCGTAGCCCCCCCCCCCCCCCTACACGATATCCACATCCATTAATGAACACATTTAGGAGTGGGTGCTGATCTGTTTGCAGCTCATTCCGTCTGAGTGTTGATGTTGAAGTCCTGATGGGCCCTCCAGGGGCGGCGTGAATCAGATCCTGGCATACAAACGGAGCTGGAGAACTCGTTCGCAGTTCTCCCTTCGCCAGGGGCGGACTTCAGCGAGCAAACTCAAAACATCACTGGCGAGAAAGCGAGATTAGTGGCTTTCAGATGAGAGGGTCTTCGCCGGGTGCTTAAAAACAGTTCACAGTTCATTAACAAGAAACGGGGCGCGATGGTTAGCTGCGCTGAGGAGCGATTAAAAGGCGATTAGCGGACGCGGGGACACGAGGGCGGGAGAGAAACTTCACAGATCTCTGGACTCTGGATGTCAGAGCACTGATGTTTGGTGTAAATATTTTCTATCCGCCTCATTGCCCCCCCCCCCCCCACACAGATTTGGCCGGGCTTCCTCGTTTCCACTTTGCCCGCAGCCGCACACTTACATTAAGAAAAATGACTGCAGACTTCTATTAAATCCATTAATTAAAATCTCACATGCAAGCAGAACAGAAAATAAACAGAATAGGAGACAAAAATGACTTTTCGGTGAGTGAGTGAGGGGTGGGGGGTGCGGCGGCGGCGGCGCCGCAGAGGCTTCAGATTCTGTAGAGAGGGAGCACAAAAAGCCGCCTGTTAATCTCTCTCCGCAATGTTCACGGCCATCTCTCAGGTGAGCCTCGTTAGGAATGACTCAGAACAACAGAGACCTGCCAGCCGGCGCCGAGGGACAAAGAGCGGATTCACGTCCTCTCGAACAGCTGTGCTAACGAGGGCTGGCAGCGAGCTGGAGCACAGGGTTCTGGAGCTGGCTGGCCGTGAGCGGCGTGCCGGCTGGTATGTCGGTTTGGCTGACCGTGCCCGCCGTACAGAGTATCTGCTCCTCAACTATCCGCTCTGGGCTACCACTTCGTTTTTGATGTCAGCGCGCCAGCGGCCGGCCCGGAGCGGATGTTCCAGCGCCGTAATGAGTCACGGCGGGTAAAGAGTCGGCAGGGTTGAAGCCTGAGACGACGGGCCAGACACCAGAACAGGTCTTTCATAAAGGAGACATTGAAAAGGTGGGAGAGATGCATGTAATATAGAGGAAAAGATATCCAGACTGATCAGCCATAACATTAAAACCACTGCCTCAATTTGTCTAAGTCCCGTTTGCACCACCATTGTTATCAGCAGTTTGTGTTCCAGTAGCTCCTCTGTTAACCGTGTCCCTACATCCATCCATATCCATCCATCCATCTACCATCTATCCATCCATCCATCCATCCATTCATCTACCATCTATCCATCCATCCATCTATTCATCTACCATCCATCCATCCATTCATCTACCATCTATCCATCCATCCATCCATCCATTCATCTACCATCTATCCATCCATCCATCCATTCATCTACCATCTATCCATCCATCCATCTATTCATCTACCATCCATCCATCCATTCATCTACCCTACCATCTATCCATCCATCCATCCATTCATCTACCATCTATCCATCCATCCATCCATTCATCTACCATCCATCCATCCATTCATCTACCATCTATCCATCCATCCATCCATCTATTCATCTACCATCTATCCATCCATCCATCTATTCATCTACCATCCATCCATCCATCCATTCATCTACCATCTATCCATCCATTCATCTACCATCTATCCATCCATCCATCTATTCATCTACCATCCATCCATCCATCCATTCATCTACCATCTATCCATCCATCCATCCATCTATTCATCTACCATCCATCCATCCATCCATTCATCTACCATCTATCCATCCATTCATCTACCATCTATCCATCCATCCATCTATTCATCTACCATCCATCCATCCATCCATTCATCTACCATCTATCCATCCATCCATCCATCCATTCATCTACCATCTATCCATCCATCCATCCATCTATTCATCTACCATCCATCCATCCATCCATCCATTCATCTACCCTACCATCTATCCATCCATCCATCCATTCATCTACCATCTATCCTACCATCCATCCATCCATCCATCCATCCCTTCAACTACCATCCATCCATCCATCCATTCATCTAACATCTATCCATCCATCCATCCATTCATCTACCATACATCCATCCATTCATCTACCATTTATCCTACCATCTATCCATCCAGCCATCCATCCATTCATCTACCATCCATCCATCCATCCATTCATCTAACATCTATCCATCCATTCATCCATGCATCTATCCATCCAACCATCGAATAAGGCCTGTCGTTTAGGAGATGTTCTCAAACAATCGTGTAGTCGTCACAAAAGACATTTAATTGTCAGACATCAGCACAACAATGTCACGCATTAAAGAACTTTCTAAAGTTTCTCAGATCCCCATGCTTTCCCTTCTTTCCTCTTTCCATCATCAACTTCAGGACAGAATGTGCCGTTCCCGCCTGATATGTCCCGCCCATAGACAAGCATCACACTTATCGGACATTCAGTGTTATTCTGACTTCCGCGGTTATTGGTTATAATGTTATGGCCCATTGCCGTCGAGTTGCTCTTTAGACTCAATAAGCCTGTTTGCTCGTTAACTACAGGGTCACATGTCCCTATGGACTCGGTGCTCGTAGCAAGAAATAAACAACATGCTGGTTTTGATTTATGCCAGTCCAGTTAAATTCATGCTCTGCTGACAGAGAGGTGAAGGCACAGAACTCATCCTCCCCCCCTGGGATAGACGGACCCAGACAGGACAAGTCTCCCATCTTCCCTGGTCCCACTCAAAAGAACCATCTGCTCAATAAAAACACCTAAAAACATTTATTCAGACCTTCTCAGTTACTGCTGAAAGCTTTGAGGATCAGGAACAATGAGGAACCATGAGGAATGATGAGGATGGATGAGGAGTGATTAAGAAAGATATTGAACGATGAAGAGTGATGAGGAACAATTAGGAGCGATGAGGAGCGATGAGGAACGATGAGGAGTGATTAGGAACGATAAGGAGTGATGAGGAATGATGAGTGATGAGGAACGATGAAGAACAATGAGGAGTGATTAAGAAAGATGATGAACGATGAAGAGTGATGAGGAGTGATCAGGAACGATGATGAACGATGATGAGGATGATGAAGGATGAGGAACGATGAGCAATGATGAGGAACAACGAGGAACGATGAGGAATGATGATGAACGATGAGGAACAATGAAGAACGATGATGAATGATGAGGAACGATGAGGAATGACGATGAACGATGAGGAACAATGAAGAACGATGATGAATGATGAGGAACGACGAGGAACAATGAAGAATGATGAGGAACGACGAGGCATGACGATGAACGATGGGGAACGATGAGGAACGATGAAGAATGATGAGACTTGTAGATATGTCATTGATTCCCGAGCGCTGATAATCAGCAGAGGCGTTAGGGAGGGATAATTCTGGTTGTCCATCAAATGAGAGGCCAGTATGTATAAACCTAATAATTAGACTATTATTAAAACATCTTATTATCGTCTTCGTCTCATATCCAGACCAATGAGGTACGTCACATCCTGCCACACAGGTCATAAAGCATCATCACGGCCCGTCGGGGTTCAGAGGTCAGAGAGTCTTCCTCCGTCTGCACGGATGTGCGTTTCCCTCCGGGGCAGCGGGCACATAGTGGGCACGCTCAGTCCGAACGTGAGAAAGGCTGCGCATTGTTCCCGCCGGTCCAATCGGGCCTGTTATCGCCCATCATCAGTCCTAATAGTCCGGCCGGCATTGTGTCGGTCTGCTCCGTTTATTTGAGGTCCGCCGCTAACAATGCAAACACTGCCTGTCTCCCAACCGCGGCACAAACACGCGGAGGGCAATAATAACGATGACGGGGCAGGAGAGTGGGTTTATAAATAGTAAGGGGAAGTAACTGAGCGGTCGGCGTGGGAGGGGAGAGTAAACAGTCAAAAGTATGAATGATAAGCAAACAATTGATTTGAGGTACATGGCAGAGCGACAGCACGCCGTCTCTACCTTCGTATATGTGAGAGGGGGGGGGGTGTTCCAGTCCACTTCCAGGCTCTGGACAGGCTGGAGCGTGTGTGGCAGGTGAGAGATGATCTCACGTTGATGACGGCGAATTAGCCGTGTTGTACTTGGCGAGCGCGGCAGGGAGCGGAGGGTTTTCACACGGCGTCCAAATGAGCCTCTTTAATCAACCGCTGCGAAACCGCAATGTTTGGAGGGCCGAAGGGAAAAAAAAAAAAAAAAGGAAAGTCCCAGAGACGTGAACACTTACACATTTTCCCATATACCCAGAACTCTCCTCTGAGCCGAGCTGAGGACCCGTGGAGCGGTACCGCAGATGCTGCGTTAATGCCTCTCACCTGCCAGAGCGTCCTGGGCCTCGAAGAAGGTACTGAGCCCTCCTTTCACGTAGGCCAGACTGCCCTCGTTCTTCTTGGAGGCCTGCTTCTTCAGATGACTGGCTGCGATCTTCAGCTGCTCGAAGCTGAGGAAAGAAAAACAACGGCGTCACGCCATTACGCCGGGCCTGCGACTCGTGACGACTTGTCATAATTACTTTGCGGTGAGGCGGTTCTGATTGGACTCAGTACGACTGACTGATGTGACTGATGTCCACGGAACTTGGCGGCGGGACGAAGGAGCCCGTAAATCTGTCACATTCTGTGGATTGTATCTGAGGGACTTTGGGGCTAATAAGAATTCAGATCCGTAAACGTTTTACAGCCTCTGACTGAGAACAAACCTGAAACCTGAAACTACCACAAACTTCTGGCTGGAGGAATAATAAAAAGTACAGTTGCAATTTCTTTATAAAGTCTGACCAGCTGATACCGATTATTTTCCATTAAAGTTTTAAAATAATAATAAAATCTTGGTCGGCATTGTGTATGTATTCTGACCTGTTGAAATGAACGTACCCTCCACCTAAAACCCATTGTATGACGCTTTGAAGTGGAAAAAAAACCCTTTGCAGCCTTGTTCAGAACGTTATATTTTATATTCAGGCTTTATTCAAGGACTTCAGGTTAGCTTCAGCCTGCTAAAGCTAGCAGCAAGTTAAGTTAGCTTAACTTGCTTTGGGGTGATTATTTTTACGTGTTACGGTTTGAAGAGATCCTTATTTTGTCCTTACTCGTTTTTCAAATTGTGGGTTTTGTGTTTTCTGCTTTACTTGTGAGAGGATTTGTAGCTCATGCTTGTAGCGCGGTGAGAAAGAGACAAATCCAAACGACTGCGCGGAGCTTCTGCCGAAAGTGGTCCACAGCCTGAGGCGTGGAAGTATTCAGGATTCAGGGATCACGAATCCCTGTCACGGCCAATCATGAGTTAAAGTCCCCAACAGTGCAATAAGGAATGTAATATGCGGTAAGAAACTCTGGCCCCACCCAGGACTCTGAATAATGAATAACATAAATGTTGTGTATTTGTACAGCACCTTTCTAGCAAAAGCGCTTCTATAACACGAGTCAGCATTCACCCATTCATGCAACTTTGTTGGTTTGGGGTAGGGTCTTGCTCAAGGACTCTTCAACAAGCTGCCAGGAATCCTGCTGTAATACATATATATGATGCTTGATCTGCTGGTTCTGTAGCGCATGTGTTTTGTTTGTCGGACCTCTTTGAGGTATTTGACTGCAACAAACCTGAAAAATAATTATATTGCGTAGAAAAAAAGGAAAGAAAGGAAACAAAACACAACATCATGATTCCCAGTTCTTCTGGAATCGCCCAGCCTTGGGGCTAAATGTGATTAAAATGGACTGTTGGACCTGTGAGGAGGTATTTGCTCTTTTAGTTAATCCTGTATTTGAAGGAGAACCTTTTCCAGTAAACAGTACAATAAGATTAAACTGAACTGTGGGGTTTTTGTTCGAACATGTGGAATCTGAAGCATCAGTAGGTATTTCCAGGAAGAAAAAAAGAAGAAGAAAAAAGACAGACCCACTGTAACGGCCGTAAATGCCAGAAAAAACAAATGTTTGGCTTTTTTTCCTCTCTTTTTTTTTTTTTTTACCTCGCATTAATAATGAATTATTGAACGGTTGTTGTGATTTAACCGTCTGAGACCGATCGTTTCAGAGCCTCGTTAATAATAGTCTTTTCTTCATTTCGGAGATGATAACACATTCGCACACGTAGACTTCTGGCCCATCCGAGAGTGTGTGTCAGTGTTCTGAGTGAGGTTTCCTCCGCAGGAAGAAACACAGTGACCCGGCCAGGTCCAAACAGAGGCTTCTGGACATTCTGGATCCTGGGGTCTGGGTTACCGGGAGGGTAAGCAGGAGGGGAAAGGAAACCAGGAGAGTCCAAAATAACTCTCCTTTGCCCTGAAGTGACAGTCGGTGGAGCTCGGGGCGTTTGGGTCAGCAGGTTGCTTCATCTACAAACCAGAACGTCGTCTGAGGGACTGAACCCACATGAGAAGCAAGGAGACCATTAAAGTTAAAACCTGCTGTTATTCCCTTTATTTTTTTTTGCACTATAGTGAAATATATTTGCAGTACATTATGTATATATAGAGCCTGTAAAAAAAAATAAGTTTTTCTACTCAGAAAGAAGTATTAGTGGAACAATGTGTCCAGTTTTAAACAGTAAAACTGGACACTTTGGGTCCATCCTTTCTAGTATTTATGATGGGTGGTGGTTCAGAGGCAGTGGAGACGGTGGACCTACCTGGAGCCTGAATGGTTTTCTATGAGGTAACAGGTGGCTGAGAAGTTCTCACTGGTGAAGTCGCCACTCATTCCCGGAAAGGTGAGCTCCATGTCCTTCTGGGGGATTTTACCTCTGTGGAAAAAGGAAAAAAAAACAGATAAAATATAGATGAACACAGAAAAGCCACTTTAAAAATATGGAAAACGGTTATAAGGACTCTAAAATAATTGTGAGGAGGAGAAATAAAATGTTTCTTTAATGTGTTGCTATGATCCGACCTTCCAGCGGGGGGCAGTGTGATGCTGAACAGCACCCAGGCTGGGAGCCTGGCGTGGGAAGTGCTGTGTGTGACGCCTGGGTGCCCCTGGAGGACGGAGTGCTCATTAGGGAAGCTTGATCTCTACTAATGACCCGAGGCCTACACAAACCAAACCCCCACCAACACCACCCACTCGGCTGCTACACACTCTAACCAGCGCATGGACCTTACAATGTTAGAGTTTCAGGTCTGTGAAACAGAAAACACACACACACACACACACACACACACACGCACACACAGTCAGAACACAACCACTGACAGGTGAAGTTAATAATATTATCTCATTGCCATTTGTTCCTTAAAGTTCATCTTTAAAAAGCAGAGAACATGAAGGTAAGAAGTAAATAAAAGCTAATGGACTGGGTCAGAACATCTCTAAAAACTGCAAGCCTTGCAAGTCTAAGTATCTCCAAAACATCTAAGGAAGGCCCAGCCCAAATCCCCATGGGGAGTGAAGGTTAGTCCGTGTTTTCTGATCCCACAGAAGAACCACTATTGCAAAATCTGCTGAAAAAGCCCATGATGGTTCTGATCGATAGGTGGAGGAGCACACGGTGCATTGCAGAATTGTTTGGCTGCAAAAGTAATGCATGTGGTTTTCTTGTTACGGCTTATTGGTTTTTGCATGCACAATATTTTGGGCAATGAATATTTTTCTTCAGGATGAGATGTTGCAATGATTCTAGGTACCCGGAGCAAAAAAAAAAGAAAAAAGTCTTTCTGTACTGGGAAAATAGTTTTAAAGGAAAATAGAAGACCGAGAAAAGTGCCTGAATTTCAGGGAATTATGGGTAAAAAATGTAATCCTTATTGTTAATGAAGCTGAGGAGATCAGAAGGATGATGATGCTCCATATGATGAAGATTTTTTACTATTCATGCCTGGCTTCTCCAGTCGCCAGGTGTTTTGCTGCATCATCATTTTCAGCACCAAACCTCCTTACAGATACTGTGAGGAGTATCTGTCAGGAGGTATCCGATCACCTACATAATGGTCTTTGATCGGATCATTCCAGTTCATCCACAGTCCCGGACTGATTTGCGGTGTTATCTGAGCTAGAAAAGCTCTTTGTCATGTGTGGTTACATCTGGGAAACAGGAAACATCTGAAGCGCCGTCCAATCACGGAAGAATCCGCAGTGTAAACTCTGAGGATGCGTCAGCCTTGTCTGTAACGGGCGACATGCTGGACTTTCACGCGTTTACACGTGGAAGGGTTACGTCAGGCAGCAAGTGGACACTTTGTCCTCAAGTTGAAGGTTTGGAAGCAGAAAAAATAAGCCAGCGTAAGAATCTGAGTGACTTAGAGGAGATCCAAACTGCCTGGGAAGGAGTAGCGGAAGCTACGTGAAGAAAAGAAAGTATGTATGTGAGTGGAACAAGATCCTGTATGTACGAGACTAGTATGACAGCAGGGAGGTGTGCAGTGGGGTGATGGATGGGTTCAAGGGGGAGCTGGGACTGCATCATGGATCTGCTCTGAGCCTCGCCTGGTTTCCGATGATGATGGACAGGTGATGTCATGCAGTCGCAGCGAGACAGAGTGCATGAGTGTGAATGAAAGGGAGGCAGGAGGAGGTGAGGATGACGGGGTAGAGGTGGAAAAGGTGGAGGATTTTAAGTACTTGGGGTCAATTGTTCAGAGCAACGAAGACTGTGGAAAAGAGATGAAAAAGCGAGTGCAGGCAGGTTGGACTGGGTGGAGAAGAGTGTGAGGAGTTATCTGTGACAGAAGAGCAGCAGCAGGAGTGAAGGGAAAAGTTTCCAAAATGGTGGTGAGAGCAGTTCTGCTGGACAGAATTAGAAAGGAGACATCAGAGGGACAGTCCATTATAGACGTCTTGGAGACAAAGTCAGTGAGGACAGATTGAGATGGTTTGGACCCGTGAAGAAGAGGAGGGATAGTGGATCTGCTGGCAGAAGGAGAAAGGGGGAGACCAGAGAGGAGGTTTCTGGATGTGTTGAGAGAGGACTTTTGAGGGGAGCGGAATGAAAGACTGAGAGATGAAAGATGTCGTAAGCACATTTTTAGTTACCGGAGAAACTGTTCAGCGACTGCCGCAGCTCAAAGACTCAAAAATGTTGGGAGGCATCTGCCAAAAGAACTCCACGCCTTCCCCTCCGTGTTTTCTGAGGTTTGCTAACTATTCTTCTTGACACCAACGCGATACTGAAGGATTTATTCTGACATTCTTAAATTTAGACGACCAAACAGAGAAGGAAGGTGAAAAGTTAAAACCCCTCGCAACAATAGATTTAACACTAGCTGTGAAATCTGCTGAGGTCATGGGGTCATCTGAGAAGACGAAGACGCTGTGAGCCGCTCTGTCTACATAGCATCAAACATATTGTTATATTTTAGACAAGCATACCGGTTTTAATTATATCTACACAAGTAGATCCCTCATGTGAAACTGTGGAACTGCAGCAATTGAGGAAATAATTTCTTAAAGTTGCAGCGCGTCAAATTTGGTCAGCCCTCCTTAGCCAAGAATCTACGATGGTCAAAATGAAGCCGCCAGATACGACCACATCCAGAACACCGTCATGTGATGCGGTTCCTTCAGGTAGATTCATTTGGAGCGAAGGGAGGGCCCGGCAGATACTTGGTACTTGGCCTCAGGTAGAAGGAAAGAGTGGGCTGGGGATGCTGTGAAGCTCACCTTCACCTCAGAACCTTTCCAAGCACAAACCAGAGCCGGTTGTTGGTCAATACGTCCATACTACTACTTTTAAATGATATTTCAAATATAAATGTTTTTTTTCTTCTTGTTTTTGAGATCTGATTCTGACCCGGTTTATATAGTTTGAATATTTATTCCCTCACGTTAAGACAGAAATACCGCTGACGGATTCTTGAATCCGGCAGAATCATTTGGAAGCTGTAGTAGATCTTTCTTTTCACTTATGAAGGATCAAACAGTGAGAATAGCTGTCAATCACATTCAAAAAAAAAAAAAAAAGTCATATCTCTTCTGTCATATCAAACGTTTATTTCTCAGTTCAAAATACGTCGGTTTTGTTGTTTTGTTTTGCCATGAAGATCCCCAGACGACGACGTGTCCACATATTTCTGTCAAAGAGTTCTGGCTGGACGTGTTCTGCAACCCCTGATAGGGGCGTGAATGGTGCGGCCTGTTTAAGGGGGTCTCGTCCTCTGACCACGAGCGGTCACTTGCCCCCCCCCGGCCCCTCCAAACCAAACACACACTAAGCTAAAAATGCCAGAACCCGACTACACAAACGATATGTTACAACTTGCGAGCTCCCTGCCAGGCGCGTGGGAGGCAGCACCATGCTGCTGGCGCTGGGGCTGTATACAAACGTGTGTGGGTCACTGCTTTAGTTCTTTCCAAATCCCTCTCTATGGCCGCACTCTCCGCTTTCTACGCAATTACTCTGTTTCCACTGCCTGTGAGCGGCGGTTAGAGGCAGTTCAGCCATCGCTGCGCTGGCATAATATTTCAAACGCCTTCACATGGGGAGAATTTGTTTCTGTTTAGGGATGTAAAACCATGACTCAGTAAGCAGAGCGTGTGTGTTTATGGCGGCGTGACTGCGCTGGGCCGTGTGTGTGTGTGTGTGTCTGTGTGTGTGTGTGTGTGTGTGTGTGTGTGTGTGTTCTCGGTTCGTACTTGTCTAACTCGATGCCCAGAGGATTGCTGGGTCGCAGGGAGAGGGGGGAGATGCCTTTGTGTCGGTTGGTCCTCATGTCGTAGTAGTTCATCTCCTCCACCCACACAGCAGACTGGTCCAGGATACCTGCAGGACAGGGTGGGACAGGAGACGTCCATTATTACACACACACACACAATCATGATGATTTATTATACGTATACGTTACTTTCTGTTAACTTCATAGAATCATTAGAAAAAATTGAGATGCTGCCATTAAAGTTTTCGTAGGACGTTTTTGGAGGTTGATGGAAATGCAGAGGAGTTGCTGCAACTGAACAACATTTTTGTAACTCTTTTGGGAATAGGAATTTTTTTTTTACATATATAAGTATGTACAGATCATCAAAAGTAGGAATACAGGGAAGCAGAACCTTGATTCACTCAAAGAAATCTATGATTTCAAAGTCAAAATGAAAAGCTTCAGGTTGCCGAATATCTGACTAATTCTAACATGTTTTATTTGTTGAACCTCTTGAAACTCATTCTGGCCCTCTGGATTATCTAGATTGGTGATTCGGGGGGTTTTGGGTCTGATTGAGTGACACAGTGAGACGGAGGAGTTGTTTCTCTCCAAATGTGCAGGCTTTGTGTTCCTGGCGGAAGAAATCCACAGCAGTGATGCTTCAGCACAGAGCAATATGATGGTTGACTAACAGAACACTCCAAAGTCCAACATGCAGTCGTGTGCCATGTTGTTCTCAGCTATTCAACATGTTTGTTATGTTTTCCTATTTATTCCCTTTTCCTTCTGCATGAGAAATGTGGAAAGATATTTTTTTGATTTATGCAGCAACAAATAAGTCCAATGAAAATATCCCAAAGGGGACAATAAAGTATATTGAATGATATGACATGGTTGTAACTACAGTAAAGTAGTAAATAATTGGGAGAAGACGACATCTTTTGAACTCAGAAGTATTCACAATCTCATTTCTATTATACTATTATATACTATTCTGCAGAATTTTAACTAACAACAAAAGCTGCAGCGAAGCCAGCAGGTTCTGTTCCAACTTTAACGAGCATTGCCCTTTAAGAGTGCGGCCTTATGGGTATTGTGCATCTTTGACATGCATTATGGGAGTTGTAGTCTGTTGTATGCGTTTCATTTTATTACAAAGCGTGTCATTAATTCTTCTTTTTCCCCCCAATAAGCCGTAATTCTAGTCTTTATGTTGTTAATTGTTGTATTTGTGTTTGTTTGCTTTGTCATATCTGGATGTGTTAGGTTTGAAATTTTGGGCGCACTGCTCCTTTAATTAGGGATAGAGATCCTTTTTTTCCCAATAAGCTCAGGCAGATTGAATATCAAACTCAACAGGACCGATTGACTGCTTCCGCTCGGAGAGAACATGAAGCCGTGTGTCCGCTGTCTGTGTCTTCCTGGATATTCCCTCAAGATCCTCATTCCCAGAATAATTCCCACATTTCATCGTGGCCGGCCAACTGGAATGACTTTGGGTTTCTTTTTTTGTTAGCAGTTGGTAAACAGCTGCTTTTGTTTCCCGTCTGCAAACTCCACGTCGTTTCACTCTGCTCATCACAAGCAGGCGTGAAGGAGCCTCCGGAGTTAAATCTTATTTTTCTCATTATTGCTACGGAACAAGTGGGACAGATTTTTGCGAACAAACTGCAAACTGTAGATTTCCACAATTATAAAAAAAACACAGGGAAATAAATAAAACACAATCTGTGAAACTTTTCGCTGATTGGCCGACAGTTATGCAGGATGAAGGAGATCCTGAGCAGCCGTGGGCAGAAACAGAATTTTTCAGGGCACACATGTACAACCGGTGCCAGCATCTCGAGCTGCTCTGGAATCACACCATCTGATTGTTACCAGCATAAATAAACACTGTTGGCTCTCCCTGCTGCACACCAGAAACTCTACTTGTGTTCAGACCCTTTTCAGCAGATGGGTTCTACAATCTGCGTTTCATTTATTTGTGGCAACATTTTAAAATAATCCATGTGATGTGCACAATGCCGAAGTGAAAATCATATTTCTGTTTTTCATGTGGGGTTTTGTTTTTTTTTAAGCTGAGGATGAGGGAGTCCTCTCACACAGCGATAACTCAAATGTTCCGACTCGGCACTTTTCAGCTTGGAGAACTTTACACAAGGGCCTAAAGTTGGATTCACTTGCATCGAATGATCAGCTTGGAATCATCGTCAAGAACGTGGTGAAGGAGACTTGATCGTCTTTATCTTGAGATGTACCAACCAGCTGTTGTTGTATTTCTTGTATTTGAGACTGTGGGTCTGACTGCTGCCACGGCAAAGTCTCTAATGTGAGAGAGAATCTAAACGAGACATCCTGGTCCAACGAAGACTACGCTAAAAGACTGCATGGACCGATGGATGCATGGATTGATGGATGGATGCATTTATCGATGGATGCATGGATTGATGGATGGATGCATTTATCGATGGATGCATGGATTGATGGATGCATTTATTGATGTATGCATGGATTGATGCATGGATGGATGCATGGATGGATGCATGTAATGATGGATGCATGTACTGACGGATGCATGTATTGATGGATGCATTTATTGATGTATGCATGGATTGATGCATGGATTGATGCATGGATGGATGCATGTAATGATGGATGCATGTACTGATGGATGCATGTACTGATGGATGCATTGATGGATGGATGCATGTAATGATGGATGCATGTACTGATGGATGGATGCATGGATGAATGCATGTATTGATGGATGCATGGATGGATGCATGTATTGATGGATGGATGCATGTATTGATGGATGGATGGATGCGTGTATTGATGGATTGATGCATGGATGGATGCATGTATTGATGGATGCATGTATAGATGGATGCATGTATTGATGGATGGATGGATGCATGTGTTGATGGATGGATGGATGGATGATGGATGGATGGATGCGTGTATTGATGGATTGATGCATGGATAGATGCATGTATTGATGGATGCATGGATGGATGGGTGGATGGATGGATGGATGGGATGGGATGGATGAGGTAGATGTCTGTTGGAACTTGTTTCTGCGACTCCGGCTGAAACAATGAAACTATTATTGGATAGAAAAACAAATCATCTCCTCTTTTTAATAAGTTCAGATATTGATCCTCCTCGTTGCTATGGCGACGAGTGTCGAGTGCTCGACTCTGAGCGTGTCACTCTGTCACTTTCCCACCAACGTTTATACATGCAAGACGTTTATCTGCGGAGGACGGCCGACCCTTCCTCCGCTGTCATCCAGCAGATGGCGAACATCCAACCACCTCCACGGCCGCCATCGCTCCTCTCTGGTGGTTTCACACTTTATCCATTTTATTTTCTTATCTCACACTATTTTGAACAAGAACGTCTCCGTGAGAGTTAAAAAAGTCTCTTTTAGAAGAGCGCCCTGGCCGCGGCGTTGTGAACGCTCTAACTGGCAGACAAAAATAAATCACTCGCACATCTGATATAAATTCAAAACAGCTGATTCGTCACAATGGATCATGTGTGTTTGTGAAAAAGGCATCGGCATCGGGGATGGAGTAGGAGTCGTAGGAATCAATCTGAAACATTCTACAGCCAGATGTTCCTGCAAGCCAGTCTTTTAAGATGGATTTAAATGCCTCCATTGGGAGCAGCTCTCTGATATGCAGATCCTTTTCTTTTTTTCCAGCTGATTCCAGACAGAGGGAGCGGTGGCCTTCTTCCTGATCCAGTTCACACTTTAGGGACAGACGTGGAAACAAAGTCCTGGGAGCAGACGCAAGGATTTCCCACGCTTTTTTTTTTTTCTCTTCCCGGAGACATGGATGTCCCGGTTTTAAGGCGGAAGCAGACTCTGAAGACTAAAAATAAACTCAGTTCATTTATTGAATTTTTTTCCCCTTTTCTCTCAAACTAAATTATAACAATAGTAATAATAATAAATTAATTGATTTAATTAATTAATTTAAAAAAAGTTTCATTTATTTATTTATTCTCCCTTTTATTTCAAACTAATATTTTCTAACAATAGTAGTAATAATAAAATAGATAAACAAAATTAATAAATTAAAAAAAAATCTAATTTCTTTTATTTTCTTCACTTTCCTTTCAAACTAAATTATAACAATAGTTATAATAATAAAATAAATTAAAAAAAAGGTCTCATTTATTTTATTTTATTCCCTTTTCTTTCAAATTAAATTATAACAATAGTAATAATAACAAATTAATTGATTTAATGAATTAATTAAAAAAGTCTCATTTATTTTTTTCCCCTTTTATTTCAAACAAAATTATAACAATAGTAATAATAATAAATAAAATAAATACATTTTAAAAAAAGTCTCATTTATTTTATTTTATTTTTTCCCTTTTCTTTCAAAAAAAATGAAAGATAATAGTTATAGTAATATAATAGATTAAAAAAATTTAAATAAAATAAAAAAAGTCTTATTTATATGAAAGCATTGTTGGATGATGCAGACCATCCAACAAGGCATGATGGGTAAAGGCTTTAAAATGATTGATAGACCTCCGAGCTGCATGATGTACAAAAAACCACGACGTCACCGTCCTCGGATGCGCGATGATGATGATGACGACATCATCAGCATCAGAACTGTGATCTCGTTTATCGCTCTTTCCTCGGAAAACAAACATTGAAGACTAACTCTTATCTGATTCACAGAAATCTGACTCTGATGCGTCGTTAATGTTGCCTAGTGGAATTTAGTGACGTGTAGAAGTGACTTCTGGTTGGCAGCTTGTACTGCACCTCAGCCCCCCCCCGCCGTCGGAGCGCGTGGGAGAATCCGAAATGATGACATCATCATCTACGATCTACCACGAGTATTAAAAAAGCATGACACTGCAGCTGCAGAGGAAAATTAAATGTTCGGTGTGGCGAGTCTCACCGATCCTCTCTGGCCGGATCAGCTTGAAGGAGACGGTGGAGGTGCCCAGACCCCCGGACTTGGTGGTGACGATGATCTCGCCCTTGTCGTCTTTGGCGGGTCCCACGCGGCACACTATCTTGCTGGCCGACATCCACTCGGCTGTCAGCAGGCAGTTGTGGCCGCAGATGGACAGACCTGAGGAGGAGGAGAGAGAGAGAGAGAGAGAGGGGAGAAGGTGAAGAGGGCGAGAGATGCGGCCTCGCAGCGACGGCGCAAAAATAAACACGTCGCACACAAAGACAATCGGCCGCGAGAGGAGATCGCTCGCACGGAATCGCCGCCTGTCAGCGGGTCGAGACAGACTGTCAACAGGGGTCGTGGTTCAAGTTGGGGTCACGGCAGGCATGGGTGGCCGTGACCTTCCTTCCTCCCGCTTCAGCTCCTTTAAGCTAACATGTTCACTTGAGTGCTAAGTGGCCCATTAGCGGCACAATGTGCCCCCTGCCCCGGCATCTGTCCTCGTCCCTCTAAACCCCTCTTCAAAACTATTTAGACACTCGAAGACGGACGCGGCGATTACTCCGACGTCTCCGGGCCCCCGGGGGGATTCGGGGGGATTCGGGGACTTTCGTTTGTGTGTGTGTGTGTGTGTGTGTGTGTGTGTGTGTGTGTATAATCAAACATCATAGAAGCCTGTGAAAGCTGATCAACAAATAGCCCATAAAAGCGTGAATAATACGGCTATTAGGGCGCCATTTCCTGCCTCTGTTCTCTGCCGGCCGCTCTGTTTGAACACATAAGCACTCGCACACATTTGTGCATATCTAATTGTGTAATTGCGGCCCCCGGGGACGGCGATGGTCAGGAATAGCCCTGCATCACGGGCCAGAGAGCGGCATACCAAGCGTGGAGCGGTGTGAGGGGGGGGGGAAGAAGGACAGGAGAGGAACTGGCGATTATGAGGGAAAATATCGGCGCGGAGAAAGTGTGACGCTGGAAGACATAATGAGAACAAGGTGGAGGGGGTCCGTCCGTCTGTGTGGTCCTCCCAGAGAAAAGCAGGCGGCCGACCGCGTTTTCACATTCGCTCACCTTGATGAGACGTTTTCAGACTGAAGCTCAGAGACACGCAGAAACTGACAGGAAGTAGAATGTGTATAAGGTCCGGTCACATTACATTTATTAGTTTAACTTTTTTTAATCAATGAGAATTAAAGTTTTATAGATTCGTTGGACAGGAATAATTTTTTACCAGGTTTTTTTTTCAAAAGTTCAGCTTTTTAAATGTGAATATTTTAAACTTCTTTCATCTTTAATGGTTGTGGACTAAAAAAAACTTTTATGTTTTTTATCTCGTCTTTTAAGAAGTACTGACCGACATATTTCACCAAACAACGACTGGAGAAAAGAAAAGAATCGACGTATTGATCCATAATCTGTAAAAATATTGGTTGGTAATCAGTCATTATTATTGCAATTAAAAGTTATGTTTCAAAGGGAAGAAGTCAAATATTTGAGGCTCACAACTGATTAATTAAATAACTAATATATATATATACACACAGTATAAATATATATATACTGTAAATATTTTATAAGTATACATATATACATGTATTTACATATATATGTATACATACAAAGTATTTACAGTATATATACCCATACAATATATATGTACAGATATATATATATATATATATATATATATATATATATATATATATATATATATGAATGTATGATTATATTCACATACATACACAGGACAGAATACAAAGAATTAAAAAAATGAAGGAATACAAATACAAATGTACATTAGATTAATGGAATAAAGTGGGTTTATATATAAAAGAAAAAGGAAAAAAGGGAAAGAGTCTGCAATGGTATATATATATAAATATGAATTAAAATAGCGCAATTAGAGGAACACGCATGAATATTTTTGATAATTTTCTTATTCATCTTATTTACTAAAACCATGAACAGATTTGTCCCGTAAATAATCATCAGACCCAAAAAACTGAAGAAAAATTATACGTTAATTTTATTGTTATTTCATTTATTTTGACTTCATTTGGATGAATTAATTGGTTTAATTTTTAAAGAAGAATCAAAGCGATTTACACGCAGAATTAATTCACAATGGATGTATTTAAATGAAAAATGCGTGGAAAAATTCAAAGTTATTAGGATTATAATGAAGTAATTGTCTAGAATCCTACCGCGACATCGAAAACAATATTTCTCATGACACACTGACATTTATGAATAAATTAATAGTAACATTTTTTGCACGTTTAAATGCCGAAATGCCTGAAACAATAACGTTCTTGGTTTTGTTTTGTCTGAATTCATGGAAGCTGTCATGACTGTTAATACCTGCCCAGTGGGAAAGTGATGGGAAATGTTTTTCCAGCCTGGGGGGGGAGAGAGAGGAGGGGTGGGGTGGCGATCAGGCGTCGGGACCACTTAGGTATCATATAAACAAAAACAAACATCACACCAGCCGGTTTGAAGAAGGGGCTCGCTGTGGTTTGTTGACGGATAACTTATTAAAATCTGTTTATGGGAAATACTCTGCATACCAGAAATTAAATTAAATAACAGCCGCACTCAAAAAAAATAAAATTAAAATATATATATAATAACATTTAATTACACACAGAATTTCCATCTGATTCTAATTCGGATCGGGTTCGATGGAAGGAGTCACGTTTACATTCGGTGTTTCCAATCATGTTGATTCAACATGAAAAAATTAACTAAACTGGATCCATAACCAAAAAAAACTAACGTGTTCATTAAATTATAATATAAAGATTTTACATCCAAAGGGATGTATTTCAGTAGATGGGCCTCTTTCAATAAATCACTTTCAATTAAATGAATTTATTCACATTTGCTCAAGTTGACTGATAAAAAATGTAATTAGATGCGACTTTGATATAATATGTAATTAAAAAAAAAATATCGCACATTATTCTTAAATTCAATACTTGATGGTTCTTGTATATTTTTTTAAAATCTTTTTAAGTGTGAAATGAACCGCATTCATTCAACAGGAGAGATTTTCTGCTCCACAAATGTGACACCAGCTTAGAATCATTTAAGGATTCAAAAGAAAACAAACGTTAATTAAATAACGTGTTTCTCTTCAAACGGCGTGTTTATAATATTTACAAGCCTTTGCTGTTTTTTTTTTTAATATAAATAAAAAAAGTAATTCATATTCCGTCTACTTGCTTTGAAATAGTCATTTATGACTGCATAGGTATTTTAATAAACCGTAGGAAGGGGCTGAGTGTAAAATCAATATTGCTGGACAGATATTTATTTTCTAAAAATCAAACAAACACAGAAACATTTTTAGCGGGTTTGCGGTGAGACGTGTGGTTCCTAACGTATTACCGACGAGGTCGGCTGGGCCCGAGCCCAGGTTCTCCCCGCGGATGGTGACTTTGGTCCAAGCCGCGCCCTCTTTGGGCGAGATGCCCGTGACCAGCGGGGGCTGACGGGCGCGAGACATGGCGGCCTGAGGCGGATTGGGTCGGCACCTGGACACAGAAGAGGAAGACCATGGTGAGTAAAAGTAAAAAAAATGATATTACAGTTCACACAAATAGAAAAGCATCTTAATATAATCAAGGATCCGGGATTAAATAAACAAATTGGTGTTGTTTTTTTTGGAGCAAAGTGATGATTTTAATCAGCTAATTATCTGAAATGTAAAAACAAAAACATTCAACTGATAATTGAAAATATAAAACAAGTTCATTTAACATTTCAAGGTTTCATCTGCAGTCAAAAAAATAATAATAATATACCCACAAGTTCTTGAATAAATAATCTTTATGTCAACAAGGAGCCATAGTTGGTAAACCCCACAACCCTCGCCTAATAATAAACACGGTAAAATGATTTTGTCAAAAATGTGACCGCTTCGATTGAAAAATCCCGGAGGGAGATTTTTTCGGATTGGAAATGGCGAGGGGACGAGCGTCACCGGGCCGGCGCTGAGATGTTCGTTTCCCACCCGGTAGGTCTCTAAAACAATGCACTCACTGCGGCGGTTATCTCTCAGATAATAGGAAAAATAAGAGGGAGGGAGCCGAGAATGAAGGAGCAGACGGAGAGCAGGGAGGGAAGGAAGAATGTAAACCTCACAGCGAAGGATAAATAAACCTGGGCTCCCCAATCATTCCACATAAGCCCACACAATGCTGCACAGATTATGGTACCAACCAAAGAGCGCCCATGCAAATCGGTTCATGTTGGGGCTGAGCAAAGGAAGAGGAGGAGGAGGAGGAGGAGGAGAAGGAAGGGGGGTCATTCCAGATGAAAAAAAAAAATGAAAGGATGTATTTCAGCAGCACAGATGTTTGCATATAAATTACTGCCAGGTCTTAAAGAGGCTGACCAATCTAGATTCTCCAGAGCAGCCAGAGAGAGAGAGAGAGAGGGAGAGGGAGAGGGAGAGAGAGACTGAGAGAGAGAGACAGGGAGAGAGAGAGAGAGAGAGAGAGAGAGAGAGAGAGAAGAGAGACAGACAGAGAGAGAGAGAGAGGGAGAGAGAGAGAGAGAGAGAGAGAGTAAAGAGAGAGAGAGACAGTCAGAGAGAGAGAGAGAAGAGAGAGACAGACAGGCAGAAAGAGAGAAAGACAGAGAGAGAGAGAGAGAGAGAGAAAAGAGAGAGAAAAGAGAGAGAGACAGACAGACACAGAGACAGACACAGAGACAGAGACAGACAGACAGACAGACAGACAGACAGACAGACAGACAGACAGACAGACAGACAGACAGACAGACAGACAGAGAGTCCTGCACCCCGGCCAGAACACGTTCTCCACAAACAATGCAGGAGTTCACACGGACCGGACCTTCGGCGCGTTGACGGTGGTAACTTCACACACTTGTATCGTCGCTCATCACATGTAGACACACAACCGGGGTGCAACAAGACTTCCCGGAGGCAAAAGTGGCGCCGATATCAAAGGGAACCAAAAACCGACAGAGCGTAGAATTGATTATTTGACGCTTTTGATGCGGCCCATCTGGACAATTGTCTGAGTCAGCGCCACACTGAACTCACATCGATGTGACATGAAGAATACGATGTTCTTTTTAACGGCAAAATGTGTTGACTGTGTCCTGAGAGACGGGCAATTTCACAACATCTGCCCCGACAACATTAAAGAGCTTCTAGTCGGATTAAGTTCCCGACCTTCATGCCCAAAAAGTGTTAGATTGTAGCAGTCAGTCCAGAGTGAGATAAAGAAACATTCAAGGATTGATGTTCCTGTAAATACTTTTACTTTTGTATTAGAATTGGACTCCGACTAAAAGCATCTTAGGAATCGCCTTTTGCAGCAGTGGTTGAACGAAAAACCTGATATTTCAGAATGTGGGGGAAAATACTTTAACGTGTTTTAAGTGGAACGTGGAAAAAATCTGACCTTTTACTATTTATTATTAACAAAATAAATTACCACTACATTCTGTACATGAAACCAATAAAATTCTCTAAAACATGTGTGTTACCATTATTGCCACTCTCAGGACATTCTGAGATTAAAAGGAAACTGAAGCATATTTGGAGTCCTAGTTTATATTTTCAGGATCACTTGTTTGAGTATGAAGTAAACACTGACTTCCTGTTTGACTGGGGTATAAATATGAGGTGACACAGGCCTGATTCTCTCCGAGGAAGAACATCTCTCAGCAGTTCAAAATGTCAGCTTCAACAGTTAGATCAATAATGAAGAAGTTTAAAGAGACTGGAGATGTTAGACATCGGCCTGGAAGAGGACGTATCTGCAAACTGACCCCCACATACTGTGAGGAGGATGATTGAATTGGATAAAGACTCTCACAGCTAGAGAGGTCAGAGGTCAGTTGAATCATGGGGTCAGAAAGTCTCCCAAACCACCATCAGATGGCGCCGACACCAACACCAGCTGTTTGGGAGGGTAGCAAGAAAAAAGTACAAGCTAAAGCTGCTACAGTTTGACAAACACCACTAGGACTTTCACTGGAACAAGGTCCGAGGTCAGATGAGACCAAAGTAGAGCTGTTTGGCAACAGACATCTGAGATGATAAAAATGGGATTGATTCCCAGCTGAATGAAGAAGGGCTGAGCGTTTGAAAACAGTTGGTTCTAACAGCATGACTTGGATTTGAATCACATTCATGTGACTCAACCAGCTGCAGCTTCTGCCTCGTCCAGTTTCTATTTGTATAGGTTCATAACTGGGCTTCAACTTCATCTTTGCAATTTGTTTTGTCAAAGTCATAGTATTGGAATGTAGCTCCCTCTAGTGGACATAGGTGATCTTTTGTAGTCAAAATCCCATTCTGGGCAGATTTTGGGTCCATAGTCTATCCAGCAGGTCCAAATGGAGAGTCCTCCCGGTTCTGTCCCACGGAAACTGTGTAGAATAACACAAGTTTGTGGTATTTCTATCAAAAGTGATGCAATAGTACTCAAAGGGTTTCTGAGAGTATTCCCTGATTGTTCATGGTATTACGGTGATATAGTGACATTATAGGCTTTTTGTCTCCACAAGGACAGAATTATCGGTATTTTTGTGTTTAATCACAGATTCTTCTCACGCAGAAACAGGTGAAACGTTACTGATACTGAAAATAAAGTATTTAGGTCCTACCTGTACACAGACCCACAGGTTATTCAAATACACTTGGACGGTTTTGGAGCTCTGTGGAGTTTATTTTGGGGTACGCAGTCCAGACGCGGCTCAAGTGGAATCAACCAATGAGCAGAACTTAAGATACCACCACCGATTATACATAAGGCTCCTTTGACAATGAGCAGGAGCCGAGGTTTGGACCTTCTGATGGATTGAAGACCTGAGTCGTACCAGCAGCCCCACTTTGTGTCTCTTCAATGGAGCGACATGTTAAAACCTCCTGGGCCCTGATGTCCCGGCGGCTCTCGGGTCATCACTGGACCGCTCAACGACGTCAGGGCCCGGACTCTCACGTCAGTGTCTTTGGATGCCTTTGAAAAATGTGCGGTTTAACGCAATTAAATCATAGGACGTTGGTCTTTACAGAATCGTAGGAAACGTCAGCGGAAACAGAATCACATGCATGGAACCTTCCTGCCACCGCCACAGCCCCCCCCCTCTGTGTCACCCTGACATCCCCAGAGTTAATGAGAAAACTCAGATGGGATTTGCTCCGTGTTGTTGCCGCGGCCCCCTTCGCTTGTCGGAGGAAATGGAGGGGGCGATGTATGTGAGGTGAAGGAGATAAGAGGTTAACGGGCCTAAAACAAGAACTGGGTATATCCTTCATCAATCCCATATGTTTGGAGTGGGAGCGGCCAGGGGCAGAGGATTGGGATCGCTATTCTGTACACTTCGGATTCGGCTTCCAGGACTGTTTTCTGGCCAATCCCACCCCCATCGTGTTGGAAGTACACGTGCACAAACACACAGATAGCCCCGCCACACACACACACACACATTCGCACACTAACACGCTGGGCAGAATGACAGCTCAGCCCGGTTGCGTGCGAGGGGCCCGAGCTGGTGTTGTGTGGTCTGTGTGTATGGGGAAAGATCTGCGGAGAGGTCTGGCCGGTGTGTGTGTATATGTGTGCGTGTGTGTGGTCTGGGTGTGTGGTCTCTGGCGCGGGCCTGGGGAGAGCCTGCTGACGGCTGGGATGAGAAAAGAGCCGCTGTGTTTACTTTACTCTGGGGGCTGTGCATGGACACGGGAACACTGCCCAGACCCCTCTCTGTAACACCAGCACACACACACACACTCACACACACCGACACACACACACACACACACACACACACACACACACACACACACACACACACACACACACACACACACCAAGTCACGCAGAAACCAAGGGGACTCATGCACAAGTCTCATGTCACACACCATCACAAAAAAAGCCCGTAAACTAGGTCATACAAACTATAACTTTATACAGATCAAATGAAGGATTTTTTTCCTGAAAGCAGCGTGAAGAGGGAAAAACAAAAGAAGAGGTTTCTGAACTGGAAACTTCTAAGGTGGGCCGCATTTTTTGCACGGGAGGGCTGAGAGGCTGAGGGGGCAGCAGAGGATCCCCCCTGTAAGATTCTTCCAACACGTTTCAAGTCAATGTCACAACGATGACAACACGCAACAGGATCCAGCCCATTTTCTCTCCCTCCATTTCTCCTGCAGCCATGATGCTGTGAGCCCCCCAGTCCTGCGACCCCCCCCCCACCCCCCCTCATTCTGCTAAGAGGACTAAAAAGTCAGGTTTGTTTTCCTTGGAGGATGATTAACAAACAGCCAGGTCGGTTCTAATCTGTGTGGAAGCTGTGGAAGTTTGAGGCTTTTTAGGAGGGGGATCTTCTTGCATCGCTGCTAATAAGTGCCAACCCATTCCTGGCTCTGAGCGCGAGCATGCAAAGGAAAGACTTTTCATTAAAAACTCTAAACAAATCTTTTCTCATTTAAACAGAGAGTGCTGCGCCCCCAAACGCCTCAGAGGTCCGGGCTGGATGGAAGCATTGAAGGGAAGTCCGTTCGTCTGTGCTTGTTAGCGCTGTAACAAGATTATGTCGGCATCCGCGTTTAGAGAGAGGACAAGGGAAAGAACATAAACTAATAATTATCATTCTGCCTTATGGAAATTATAAAACGTGATAATGAATGATGAGGAGTTCCGTATTCATTGTACAATAAAATGTCTGAAATGTCCACGTGAATGTAAATCTTATTATCACTATATGGTTAAATACACAATTTTTATTGGATAAAACAACATTTAGATATTAAAAACATGTTATTTTAAACACCTAAGGAAAGTTGATCTGGTGCAGACACCAGCAAATATGCTTTTATTGCCCTACCTGTGAAAATTAAATTAAACAATCTCAATATTTAGAAATATATATTACAATAAAGACTTATTTTCAATAAAAGCTTGAATCGCGTTTAATCGACTGAATTCACAATCAAACAATGTTGTTTAGTTGTTGCAGCGATTAAATAGTAAGAAACTAAATAGTAAATGAAAATGTACTTTTAATTCCTGAAATCAGATGAGAGAAAAAAATCTGTGTTATTAAACGAGAAAAAAAAAACATGAAAAAAAAATAATGTCATTTAATATTATTTGATATACCGAAGTTTAATAATCATTTAAGATCAGATTCTCATTAAAACGTTAAGATTCTATATTTATGTTGTTGTGAATTAAGTGTTATTTTTGTACTTTCCTTTCTATGTATTAGTTTTTGACTTTATCCAAATCAAACTAAATCAGACATCTGAAAATATACATTTGGAACATTGGACGCAACTATTTAAGGAAAATAAATAAAAGAAGAGGGCCGAACAATCCTACAAATGTTTATACAACTTTTACTGTAGAGCAGCTGCATAAAAATCCACTCCTACTAATACGTATTTTTATCTGGACCGGCACCAAAGTATGAAACCAAACACTTTTAGATGAAAGATGTCGGGATCCTTAGCATGTGGGGGATTTTTTTTTCTTTTCCCATCACGATTTATTCACTTTTGCACTGAGATATTTAAAGGCCTGCATCCAGATCTGACAGAACTTCATAGATTCTTGTCTGACTCTTCCACAAAGTTTCATTCAGATTCTTTTTCTTTGATTCTGCGAACAAACAGGCGGTAGGACAACCAGAATAACCGGGGAAGGGGGAGGAATTGCCTACGTGGCCGAAATAATAGCTGACTCAGATTGATCAGGAATGAAAATATTTGCTGCGGATCAAAAACGATCACCCCAACCTTATTGAGTCACACAATTCCAGAACCGGCGTCGAACATCCACAGAACTAACAAAAGAATTCCAGGGATGTCGTGCAACTTATACCGATTTATTCCGTCCCGGTCAACAAACAGGCTGATGTTTTAGTCGTTGGCCTCCACCCACGGTGCTTCGCACTTCCTGCCGGTACTTAATCCTTGGAATTATACGACTTGGGTTTAGCGCGTAGGGAAAATATACAGCGATGGTGCGTCCTTTCCAAAGGTCAACCTTTAACCTTGTCAGATTAAGGTGAGAGTGAGTATTATTGGGTGGCATCTAGATCAAGTTATGTTCCTTCCTGTCCTTTAAAGGCAACGTTCCACCCTCCACCACATATCTTATGTTAATAAGTATAATCCTCCATGTGTCCAGATTTTGACTGACGGCCTTGCTGGCGGCCCATCGACTCCTCGGTCCAGAACTCGGTCCACAGGCCCAGGAGGCAGTGAGATTTAAGCATTGGGTCGCGACAAAGTCGACCCGGTGCCATTCGCAGCCAACACCATTACAGATATGTGCGTCAACGTCGGGAAGAAGTCCCGTAAAGGTTTTTCCTCCTGCAGTACCACCTAGCTGCGGAGTTGCAAAAGTTAGCCAGCGACCACTTATTCATCATCTTCCTCTTCATCGGTTCTTTGTATTTCTGCCACTTCAACCTTAAGGAGTGAATAACAATCTCTCCAGAACCATAAAAAACAGAGTTGTGAATATCTAATTCAAATCACTCCAAAGATTCTCCTAAATCTTACACGCTTCAGGAAACTGGACTCTATCTCACACACACCACAGAACAGAATCAGCATCCAGGAGTTTGGACCCCCACTTAGAACACAGGGGACAAGTCAACCTTTGCCTAACTCGTTAGAAAACATGACAAACTCTCGGCGGCAGCGCCGCAGACGAGAGAATCCATCGAACTGGACCCGGCGGAATCAACACATGAATGAGGCGTTCATGCCTTCAGATGGCGCTGCTCGGAGCTCAGGGGTGACCCGCATATGGCAGTGATTGGCAAGTGTGTGTGTGTGTGGATGTGTAAGAGGGACTGTAATGAGTTTAAGGGGGCACAAAGGGACCCATTTAGACAGTTCATCACCCTCACCCCCTCGGAGCGGCTAAGTCACCCCCCACCTACACTAACACCGTTTCACTCGGAGCTCCCTAACATTACACAAACACCAGATTCCATCAAAGATCCCCCCTGACTGCCGTGAATGGACAGAGCGGGCCAAACATCACCCAGCCTGAGATGAGTGGTCTGATCACACAGGCTGGGTGAGGCTTTGAACAATCCTCCTCAGTGTTCGCTCACACCCGCCGCCGCCGACGCCGCCGCGCGCCCCTGTGATGTGGACAGGGTCAATGTTGCTGATTGCTCATAATGTGATTCCACGGTATCGCTTTTCTAATGAGAGGATCATAAATAACTGAGTGTATCTTCTGTCTGGGAGCGGATCCTCCCATAATGAGTCGGCTTCGCCGGCGTGCACAGAACCTTCCGTGAGGAGCGAGTCATCAGAAGAGCGCCTCTGGCTCGCTCGCCGACCATCGTGATGTCTGCCCACAGGCTTTGTTATCTTTAGGGCTTTCTGTTTGTTTGTTTGTCAGTCTCAAGTGCTTCTCCAGAGAAAGGCCAAACAAAGTGCGGTCCCGTATTTCCCATACAAAAAATCCTGCAATAATAAACAGAAATATGAAGGATTGGTCCGAAAACGCAGAACGATGTTTTCAGAGGATTAACAGACTGGAGACAGACGGTTTTACTCAATGACACGGCGAAACGGGAGAGACTTGAACCTCCGTGAGTCGAGTGAGCTGCTTTATATACAATTAAAGAAAAACATAATCGCCATGACAACCGTGAATTATACCAACATGGTGTCTTAAATACAAATCCAACGTTTTAATACGACTTCATTTCTCAGTTAAGTTATTTAATACTTTTTCTATTCCATTTATTGTTTAGAGAAATGAAAATCATAAATTTGTTTCTGCTAAATAAACGTCTTAAATGTCTTAAAACTGCCTTTTTTTTTTAATGGCCAAAATGTATTTAGTATTTAACATTTCCAGCAAAACATTCAACTGTCAATTTTGTTTTTAACTTATTGTGAGGCCAAAATAATTCCTTTTTTTGTCATAGACAGTTTATCAACATTATTACACTATTGACTTGATTGACAGTTGTTTGTGAATGTAAAATTTAGTAAATTGAAATAATAGTAGAATTGAAACATCCTAAAATAAGTGATCAAATATTCAATACTTTTATTACTCCTATGTTTGTAACGCTAAAACTGTTTTGTCACTAATTATGTTATTAAGAAGATTGAATTATTAAATAACTGACTTGATTGACAGGTGTTAAAAAATGTCAGATAATAAAATACAATAATAGCAGGATTGAAATGTCTTGAAAACCGCCGATTACTCATCTGACCAAAATATTCAATTATCGACTTGTTTTACATTATATTTACATTTTTACTGTCAGAGGTCAGAAATAGTGATTTGTAATGGTAGACATGTAGTAAAAAATCACTTAATTTGTCAAGCTAATTGTCAAAAATATTCAATTGTGCGTTAATTTTATTAATTTATCTTTACTTTTGTAACGCATAAAACTGTTTTTAGTAAAAATTATCAAATTATGACATCATTGACATTATTGTCAGGTGTTTAAAAACTTCAAAAAGATTTTATTATTATTAATAACAAAAAATAACGTGTTTTTTCTTAAAATGACTTGCTCGGTCGGCCAAACGGTGCAACGTTTAATTTATAAATAATTAAAGGACAACAGCAAGTCTTCATTTTTGAGAAACAATCCTTTAAAAACATTTGATGTTGATTGATGTTTTTAGACTTGACCGATTAAATGATCTGTAATTGTTTTATAATGCCACATGATGATAATGAAGAAACTGAAAACAAGGCAAAGTAAAGAAAACAGAAGAAAAAGTCTGATCTACAATAAATGAGTTTGGGTCGTCGGTGCCGAGCTGGACTCAGAGTTCTGCCGCGACCTGATTTCCCAGCCCGGAGCTGCTCCGACTGTCTGCACGGGTCTGACTGGGTCACAGAAAGCGGAGTGTGAAGACGAGCGAGGCTGTCAGCAGGGAGGGGGCTACCAGGTGGAGAGCAGACAAGGCCGAGAGAGAAGTGCCGGTCCACAAACACGGCTCTGCTTGACCCCCGTTGTTCGGTTCCCCCCACAAAGTCTACGGAGCAGCAGCGGTGAGGAAAAGCCTCGAAAAACACAACCCACCACATTCCACCAAAACAAACAAGCAGGGCCACCCAAATTTTTCAATTAGAACCCCCAAGAGGGGGGCAGGAAATGGATCAGAGTAGCCTTGCCCCCGCATTCCCCAGCCAGGTCCGGTGCCGGCTTTAGGGAAAAGAACCACGGAGCTCGGGCCGGCTCTCCCTGAACGACACGGATGATGGAGGAGCTCGGTGACAATTTAGTCCTGCGACACGGCGCCTGTCAGCAATCCACCTGTCAATCAACTGACCCTCATACAAGCAGTTCAACGAGCTCACATGGAATGGAACCGTGAAAAAAAAAAAAACTACTTAAAGAAAGTATAACAATATCTGACAAAAGTACACAAGAGCAGAGATTACAGAGGCTTAGGCTCGGTTCTGTTTGAAAACACCGGACTTAATGAGGCTGAGCCGAGCAGTCGTACCTGAGGTCTGTTCCACCAGGAATATAGTCCAAAATATCACATGAGTATGTCTTAATCTAGATACATTTCAAAAGTTAATGTCTACCAGAGATGAAAAAGTTTTGTTTAATCTGGTCAAAATTATTAAGAACATTTTGAGACTTTTTTTTTATTTCTAAGTGACATTGTGAACGGGAATAAGTTTTAGTCTCCATGTTTCGCCTGTGAACTGTTTTTTTTGCCTGTTTTGAGCTGATTTTCTGTTCCTCCTAACCCAGAGAGGCGTCACAGGGGAAATAAAATGAATAAAGTATCAAATAATCCGGGTTTATTCTGGATGAGTCAGCTTTAATTTCATAAAACAAGAACAGAGGTTTTAAGATTGTCGCTGACAATCTTAAATCTGATAATCTGATAATTTATTCTGTAAGGAACAGTCTTATTATATCTATATATATATTATATATTACTATCTATTTAGCCCCCAGATTGCAAAAAAATGCAAAAGGTTTAAGAATGTTCACAAAAACATGATAATAATATATAATAAATGGACTCAGCTGCACAAGTTTAAAGTAGTTTACGCTCCGTTACCGTAACAACTGATGCCTGGAAGGATATCAGAAAGGGTAGAATAACTTTCGAAATAAGCCTAACTTATTCCGGTAACGCGGAGCCAAAAAGAAACGTGACGATTTTGATCACTTACTCTCTGGAGAGTTGTTGCTATATTATATAACTTCTAAAAGTTTACTTAAAATTAAAATCTAAGCAGTGGAAGGAAAGTTAAATCAGTTTTAGTGAAAGAAATAAAGACTCTTTTGTCATACAGGACAATAAAATGAATAAATTAGAGTTTTGGACTGTTTGATAACACGAAATTTGGATTTTAAAAAAAAGAAACAACTGGAATTTTTTACCACAGTCTGGAATTTTGCAGCGAAAACCTTCAAATAAATGATTAAGAAAATAAACCAAATCAGCATAATCAAAGTAACTCCTTATTTGCAAACCTAATGCATATTACAAATGAGAGAACAATAAAACTCTAACAAGCCTTGTGTGAAGTTCAGAATCGATTAGATATCGGAATCTTATGAATTAAATCAGAATGTTGATTACTACAGCGATAAACGAGCAATCTTTAATTTTCATTTAAGGTTTATGTCGAAAGAGGCAAAGACTAAATCCAGTTTATAAACACTCATGTGCAGATAGGACAAAATTGGACAAACACTCATATTAACATTTGTCATTTGGACATCTTAAAAAAAAAATGCTATCACACTATTTATTGTTTTCCTAAACTGTGATTATGCAAATTGAGATAATGAATATACAGAACATCAATCAGTCAAAACATTAAAACCACCAGCTAGTTGTGTACGTCACCTTTTAGCCAACAAAACTGACATTCTGACACTATCACAACCAGTAGTAACTTTTTTCAGTAATTTGTTCCAACATTTCTAAGAGAGCAAAAAGGACAATCCTACTTTTTATTCCAACTTTCACAACAACTGTGCTTTTTTTTTAAACCACTTAAGTTAGTGCCTACTAACCAGTGCAGACTGGGGGGTCTTCTAATGGCTATTCCCTTTAGGGTTCGCCCAAGCAGATCATCTTTTTCCATCTTTTAAATCTACTCTGCTTTCTCTGTCACACCAGCCAAGGTAACGAATTGAACAGTAAATGTATATCTTGAGTAACAAAGGTGAAACATCTTTATAGATTGACAGAAATATCAACTAAGAGGCACGAGACGTTTTCCCGTTATATCTTTGGCACATTTGTTAGCTTAATCAAAAAACGTCGACGATAATTATTATGTTAAAAATCGCCGAATGCAAAAAACAAGAAATAAATGAATTATTCTTGAAAACGAATTAAGATTAACAGCTTTGTTGACATATTCGACAACTACCGTTAGCTTAGGCTAACAAGCTACTCGCAAAGCAGGCTGCTTTGAACATTAGCGGTAGTTGTCATTCTTTTTCGTCATGTTTTTCAAAACCAGTTATATTACGACGTGTTTTTCCGTATTTACATGAACTGTAGCTTTAGCCATTAATAGAAAAATATCTTAAAGAAAATAATAACTTACGGGTAACAGAGGTGTGTCCGAAGCGACTGTTTCCTGTTTCCGGTGACAACTTCCTGCCTTGGATTGTCTTCCCCCAGCCTTCAAAATAAAATTACATTAAAAATCAATGAATTTGTACATTTGAACTAAAAAAATTATAGGTGGGGAAACGTTTTGGTCTATTTCAAGACATGTCATTTTTCCAACTCCTCAATTTTTTGTGGGATGTGCTATAATATAAAAAACCTTAATTGTAGTAATAACATTATTGCTCATGTAATCTCCACATTCTGTTTATTCCTCCTAAAGACAAAAAAGAGGCCAGCTTCCTCCCTGAAAAAATAAAGCTGTTTGATGAATGTAAAACTCCAAACATATTTACTTTGCACCTATTGGCACTCTGTCATACCTCAAAAACATTATACATATCTGGTTGTACCTTCTTCAGCGTGCTTCGTGTAAATGTCGTAACTGTTTTCCGTGACCAAACTAGAGGATCATTCTTCTTTTTATTGGTATAATACAGCTTAATGTAAAAAAAAAAAAATCCAAATTCTAACACTTGTGTAGCCTAATAAAGTAGCACAAATTTTCCCAAAGTCATTTTTCAATGCGTCAGATTTAAGTTTTTTTTTAAATGGCAGCACATATTGACTCATGTTTTGATAAATGCTATAAATATAAATAAAAACATCCACCGTTCAGTCACAGTACTGGTTCTAATGGCAAAGAGCATCGTCTGTAGTCCCGCCCCTTCCTCTACGAAGACTACGCTCTTACTTAGGGCATCATGGTCGAGGGGGGCACCACCAGAAGAGAGAGGAGGAGAGTATGAGCCACAACCTGTTCTTGACATTCATTCATTCATTCATTCATTTTTTATAACCGCTCATACTAAACATTCATTTAAGTTGATTTTTCGTTTTTTGCTCTTTTTTTTTTTGCTCATTCAATTCCGCCTTAGGGCACCAATGCACCAATTTAGCTGGGGGTGACCCCCCCCATCATAGATACCTTCAATATACAAACTTTGTTAAAGGGTCAAATGTGACCGGAGACAACAGGAGGATTGGAACAAGAACAGTGTTTAGATATTGTTTCTACATCTTAATGCATCAGAAGCAGAAACTGAACAGTGAACCCGTTTTTTTTTGAAGTTCTGAAGAACCTCTTTCTCGAAGGTCATTTTAAGCGTAAATGGGCGATCTTTACGTGTTACAGGCGTATCTAATCAGCAGGTTTATTGCTGAGTCATGTGGATCTGAGACCACATGCATTTATCAGCCCACACGCTCCTGGGAAACGGTGTCCAGTGTGTGAGAATCGAGGCCCGGCGGACGAGCTGCTTCCTTCCCCGTCTCTCTCTCTTTTTTCACGGTGCATCACCGAGGTATTTTCACTTGTTCTGGGAAAGGCGCAGCATCATTAGAAATGCAGCGGAGACCACCCAGGCACACACTGGCGCTCCGATGCCATTACATTTATCTCACCAAATTGTGCAGGGCAGAAAGAATTTTTTTGATGTGATAAGGCAAGGCCCAGTCCCGGGAGGAACCACATTGTCCAATTAGAGCGGGTAATCTGATAATTGAGGGATCCAACTGTGACCCGCCAGTTTGCACAGATGCTGATGCAGCATGGGGCCTGTTTGTCTGTGCAAACACGGACTTAACTGCAATGACGCTGATGAGAGATTCGGATCTGGGTCTCAGCGGTGCAGCCTCCGCCGCTGACCCGGAACATTAGCAGAATATCTCACACGCCAACTGGGGAACGGACTGATGGGTTAATGGAGTGACGGAGGAGATGTTAGCGTAATGCACAAGGTCGTGTTCTGGTTATTTGAATTTTTGATTCATAACTGTTTGTTTTTGTCAATATGAAGCTGAAGCAACAGTTTTTAAAAAAAGTTCATCTGCTCAGCTTCATTAATCAGTTTCACTTTTTCAGGCTAATATTATATATTATTACTATTACAACAATAAATTTGACATATTGTTTAAAAAAATCAGCATTATTTGTGAAGAATAAATTTGATGCATTATTATTTTTTTCATCATTATTTGATAATTTATTGATTTTTTGGATGGATGGATGGATGGATGGATGGATAGATGGATGGTTGGATAGATGGATGGTTGGATGGATGGATGGATCTATGGGTGTTTGAATGGATGGTTGGATAGATGGATAGATGGTTGGATGGATGGATGGATGGATGGATGGTTGGATAGATGGATAGATGGTTGGATGGATGGATGGCTGGATGTATGGATGGATAGATGTATGGATATATGGTTGGATGGAAGGATGGATGTATGGATGGATGTATGGATGGATGGATGGTTGGAGGGATAGATGGATGGATGGGTGGCTGGATGGATGGATGGGTGGATGAATGGAAAGATGGATGGATGCTTGGATGCATGGATGGATGGATGGATGGTTGGATGGAAGGATGGATGGTTGGTTGGTTGGATGGTTGGATGGATGGATTATGGATGTATGGCTGCATGTATGGATGGTTGGATAGATGGATGTATGGATGGTTGGATAGATGGATAGATGGTTGGATGGAAGGATGGATGGATGGTTGGATGGATGGTTGGATAGATGGATGGATGGATGGTTGGATGGAAGGATGGATGGTTGTAAGTTAAAGGTGAGTGCTCATATAGACGTCAGATGTTGATTCGTATAAAACAATCCACCATAACCAGAGAATTTCACATTAAAATATCATAAGATCTATAATAAACTCACTTTTAGGGATTAAAACCACAAACTCATCCACAAAATGAAAGAAAACTCAATCCAATCACATCATCGCAGCAAAGATTCCCAAAAGTCCAGAGTGAAATGGAGAGAAATATCTCCAATGAGGCCGGAGGGTCTAGTAGCCCCTGCCGTCCGGGCAGGTGTCCCAGGTGCGCCCCCTGAGGGACTCCGCTGCTCCGCTTGACCTCCTCTGTGACCCCCAAACCCTCGCCGATCCACATCCCGTAACGCCACATGCTGCGCTGGCACCATTGCTCATCCCTGAACCCTATTGTTCATTGTTTGTCTTCTCCAGTTTTTTCCCATGGGCCCCCGGCCAGTGTGAGGAAAAGGTCACTGTAAATATTGCGCTCAAATCCTCCCTCCCTCCCGCGGTCCTCCTGAAGATGGAACAGGCGACCAGTGGGTGAGCACTTCCTTCCTGCGCAGGGCATTTCAACTGTAAGACATCAAACAAGTAGGAATCGCTCAGTGTCAGAGATCGCCGCCGTGAGATCATCTGCCCCGCGGTCACGTGACCGTAAACCTGGTGCGTGAGTCAACGAGACGTCAAGCCGGGATTTATCGTGAAAAGTGGCCAGAAGACGTAAAGAATTAAAGGAGCAGTCCCTAAAAAAGGGGAATCGTTGCAAATGAAAGGGTTCTAACTTTTCTTTTTTCTTTCTTATCTGGATTTACTTATTCTGTGTTGGTAGTAAAAGTTAATAATAGAAATTCTGTGTCGCACATTTTTAGTCTATGTCATTCAAACTCATCGCCAAAGTGTCTTTCTGTAAATTATCGCCCAAATACCTAATTTATATGAAATTATCCCGGATTTCTGGTTTTAAAAAAGCCGAAACTGTGATTTATTTTGACTTCAGGTTAGATTGGATAAGTCAGGATTCTCCTCTCTGAACATTTGAGTTTTTTTAAAATGGGATCAAAATGAATTTATGTTGTAAAAAATGATTTAAATTAAACTACGGTTGATTCAGTGAATCAGATTCATCCGGTGTATAAACCTGGACTGTTTCACTGAATGAACCTGGACTGTTTCACTGAATGAACCTGGACTGTTTCACTGTATGAACCTGGACTGTTTCACTGAATGAACCTGGACTGTTTCACTGAATGAACCTGGACTGTTTCACTGTATGAACCTGGACTGTTTCACTGTGTGAACCTGGACTGTTTCACTGAATGAACCTGGACTGTTTCACTTAATGAACCTGGACTGTTTCACTGAATGAACCTGGACTGTTTCACTGTGTGAACCTGGACTGTTTCACTGAATGAACCGGGACTGTTTCACTGTGTGAACCTGGACTGTTTCACTGAATGAACCTGGATTTTTTTTACATTATGAATAGCACCCGAATTCAAGTATTCAATTCTAGTATTTGTATTAGTATTAATATTAATATTAGTATTAGTATTAGTATTAATACTATTTTTACTATTTTTACTAGTATTAGTATTAGTAGTAGTACTAGTATTAGTATTAGTATTAGTACTAGTATTAATACTAGTTTTACTATTTTTACTAGTATTACTATTAGTATTAGTATTAATATTAGTTTTACTATTCGTACTTATATTAGTACTAGTATTAGTATTAGTATTAGTATTAGTATTAGTGGTATCATTAGAATTTCTTGCACCAAATTTCACCACATGATGCAAAACTATTTAGTGAAGCAAAAAGAAAAAGAGATATTATCTCTTGTTTATTATTATTATTATATTATTATTATATTATTATTATTATTATCATTATTATTATTATTATTATAGTATCATTATTATAGTATTATTAGTATTATTATTATTATTGTTATTATAGTATTATTATATTATTATTATTATTAGTTTTATTATTATTATATTATATTATTATTATTATTATTATTATTATTATATTATATTATTATTATTATTATTATTATTATTATTATTGTCATTATTATGGTATTATTAGTATTATTATTATTATTATTGTTATTATTATTATTATTATTATATTATTAGTATTATTATTATTGTTATTATTATTATTATTATGTTATTATTATTATTATAGTATTATTAGTATTATTATTATTATATTATTATTATTATTATTATTATTATTATTAGTAGTAGTAGTATTATATTATATTATATTATTATTATTGTCATTATTATGGTATTATTAGTATTATTATTATTATTATTATATTATCATTATTATATTATTATTATTATCTGGGTAATGGAGGCGCTCTCGTTCTCAGGGGAGGTTCTGAAAACTGGAGAGAATCTGAAGGACAATAACGGGTGTCAGACGGTATAAAGAGGCATTTTCCCAAATATGTTCAGGCTTTCCCGCCCAGGTTAAGATAACATGTTCCTGGCCTTCTCATAACATCGCTCCTTCGTCTCTGCGGCCCAGACAACGGGCTCCTGTGTCTCAGGAGGCGCTGACTGGACCGGCCCTGAGAACCGGAGACCAACTCTCTCTGGGAAAAGTCTAGAAGGTTGGAGGGAAATCCACGAGGATGCTGAGAGCGTGAAATCCTCCGGAGGCCCGATACGTTTCAGGCTGCAAGCGTCTGACTGTGAGACGTTCTTAAAGTCTGAGAGGAACCAGACGAAGCCGCTGGTGCCGCCAGGCGTCTAATGTCATGTGACACGAGTGTTCGTAACAGTTGGTGTTTATCGACGGGGGTCCAAACGGTATTTGGTGGCAGACGTAGATCATGTGACCCTAGTTCTACCCTTATTAACGCTTTTAACGTCCTGCTCATCCTTTTTGTTGACGACATTTTGAGTTTCCATTTCTTTTTTTAAAATTATTATTATTGCATAATATTTATGCTAAATATTTAGAAGCCAAGGATAGAGCCCTGATGGACACCACCTGTCAAAGAGGCCCACCCAGAAGGAGGCGTTAATCGCGGCTACTTAGGAAGTCAAATTTTTGCCCAAAATGGACCTTATTGCAAGGAAGAACTGGATTGGTTTTGGGAAAGGTCAATTGTGTATTTACTCACTAGGGGGCGTTTTTTTTGACGAAAAAAACGCTGTTTTCCAGACATAACTCCAAAACTATTTCATGAATCACTTTCAAATTTTAGCCCAAAATAGACCTCAGTGCGAGGAAGAACTGGATTGGTTTTGGGAAACAAGGGTTGTATATTTACGACACTAGGGGGAGCTTTATCTCCAAAAGTATCTGGTCTTAATTTCTCAACCGGCGGTCCGACTCAGTCCAAATTCAGTGCAAATGAAATGAGTTCTATCTTGCTTATATCATACTTTACTCTAATAGTTCATATTTTACGCACTAGGGGGAGCCTTTTACAAAACAAAATTAGACTCTGAGGCATAACTTCTTAACTATTGGTCCAATTTAGTCCAAGTTTGGTGGATATGAATGAACTCTAGATGACCTTGATCTCGTATTTCTTAGTTTCCTCTAATAGTTCATATTTTACTCACTTCTAGAAAAAAACAACAACTCAGATTTACTCCCTTCTATCGGGGACGACAGCGTAGGACTTAAACTTTGTTATTTAAGCGGTAAGAAACAGCGTTTGTAATTTTGATGAACTGCCGTGTTTTGTTTTTCTGGTTTGTTTGGGGGGGGGGGTTTCATCACTTTGTCCCGACGTCTTCATCTCAACACACTTACGGGTCCAACTATCCAGCCCGTGTCATCACTCAGAGTAAAAGAAACCCTGATGCTCGCCCCCATACTCTCCCTCTCACTCTTCATCTGGTTGCTTTTTCAAGCTAAGCCTGGCACAGGCCTGGATTTCCTGATCCCAGAATGTGAGTCCAGGGAACCGGACCGCTGCAGGAAAGGGGAGCGACGGGAGACGGAGCGCCACTCAGAAGCAAAACAAACCCAAATATCAGGGGTTTATTTATCTCCCTGTCTTATATTAACAGCACCGCTACAGGCTAGTGATTAGCCCCACGGGGGTCAGAGGTCGCTCATCTAATTTCCCGTGGAATCCATATTTTGAGTGAGGTCCGGAATCCAGAGGGGGACCGGAGTCAGGTCCAATCACAAATGAGAGATGAGGGATTATTCAACAGATAGAGAGAGTGATGAAGATGAAGGAGCCTCTAAGGATCCGCTGGACTTAAAGGTACAGTACGTCCAATTCAAGGGCGATTTTAAAATCAGAGGGAAACCAGACGATGGCTTGAGTCTGACATTATAAATCAGTTAAGTAGTAAACTTAAGTTCTGCTGCTGATTCTGCAGCTCCACATCCCATCAGGAGACTTTTTGACGTTTTTCCCGGGGTAACGTCAATTTTGGGTCGTATTCTGAGGTCAGAACACGCCGGATCGGTCGGGTTTATAGTCCAGAGATTAATCTGACGGCTGAAGTTTTAAAGGTTAGGAGACAGTTTCACTGTATGAACCTGGACTGTTTCACTGCGTGAACCTGGACAGTTTCACTGTATGAACCTGGACTGTTTCACTGTATGAACCTGGACTGTTTCACTGCCTGAACCCAGACTTATCTTTGATTTGTTCTACACGCATTAAAAAAAGACATCAAAGTCATCAAAAATCATTATTATTATTGTTGGACGGTGAAAAAATGCAGGTTAATATTTATATTATTCATTTTTCAACATTAGTAACCAGCTCAACTTGCCTGATTTTTATTTTTTTTGTCTACACTGTAAGTAACAGACGTGTTAATAAGTGCTCACACATCTGTTTTTTAATATTTAAAACTAAACAACACAACAAACAAATAAAATAGAATGCATTAAAAAAAAAGGGGGGGGGGGGAAATAAAAAGAGGAAATAGAAAAATGGATAAAACAGGAACATTAAAGGTCAATCCTGCAGCTAATAATCAACATTAAGCTGCGATGCTGATTCTACCGCCCTGAAAATATCTGGTTCTGGACGGTTCTGAAGAAACGTTCTTGTATTTTTACCTCAACGCTCACTTAGAAAATCCCAGCCGAGCAAAACTGACCTTCCTGGCTTCCTCCTGGCTTTTGTAGTTTAATGACTGTAATGGAATCCATTAGTCTCTATTTCACTTAGTAAGATTATATCCCTTTAAAAGAAAACAAGAAGACATTCCCACTGGAGCTGTATCTTCTCCATCTGACCATAAAACCATCGCTTAATATGCTAAAAGGAAATATTAGGGGACCTATTTTGAAATTAGGGGGCTAAAAGTGAGACAGCAGGGAGGAAGGATACGGCCTGAAGGCCAGAGAAAAGAACATTACATCTTATTTTCCACTGTGTGAAAGGAAGAGAGGGCTTGAGCTTGAATGAGCCCCTTAATGCGGCACATGGTTGTTGTTGTTTGATCCCACGGATGACTTTTGTGAGGATTCCACACCGTCGGTTGGCTTCAGCGAATATTAGCTGGACTTCATTTGCGGCCTTTTGGCTGAAATTGTGTTTGATGTGTCTTCATTTCCTCTGTGGGATCGGAGACAGGGAGGATTCAGGCCTCGGACCGCAGCCTCTCTGTGGACTCTCCGCTTCCCTCTTCTCCTGCAGGCCGGATTCCAAGGAATTTGAACGGTGGCTGCGGACCAGAAGGGGGCGCTCATGAATGTCGTTTCAGAGCCGGGGCCTCTCAAAGTCCTGTTTGCTGCTGCTGCTGAGGAGGAGGAGGAGGAGGAGGAGGAGGAGGAGGGGGAGAAGAAGTAAAGAGGTGAACAGATAAACAAGAGAGAGAGAGATTTGCCCTCTTTAAGGATGCTGGGAAAAAAAGAATGCGAGGCTGTGTTTCTATATTTATTATTTGTAACAAAGCAAACACACATGGTGGAGAAAATAAGAATAAAATATAAAGAAATAAACTAAAACCATCAACATTAAATACGTTTAAACATTAACAGTTAGTATTTTGACGGATGCTGATTCCTCTGTTTTACTCCAAAAGTAAAAGTCAATTAAATTGACTTAAAACCCAATTTAATTGATAAATAGTTGTCAGCTTTTTAAATTAAGGAGGCGGAACTTAAATTTAAAGAACTTATAAGTCCAAATTAAATATAGTTGAAGATTACAGTTTTGAGTAGAAGAGATTAAACTCAGTTAAGTAAAGTCAAACTGTTTGATTTAGCACATTTATAGTCTTTATTCCTGATTGACAGATGTGACAGAACCTGTTTATATTATGACCCAGCGGCTGCATGCATATGCTAAAAAAGTAAGAGGCCTAGGGTGAAGCCCTGGGGCAGACCACATGAAAGAAATGAGATGCAAACAAAAGGGTTTTTCCATAGTTTTAATGATAATAATGCATTTAATTTATAACGCACTTTACATTTTGGATCAAATCTCAAAGTGCTACAAAGTAAAAGCAGATAAAAGCATCAATACAAAAATAAAATAATAACTATATAAAAACATGACCAAAAAGCAGCAATGTTAATTAAAGTTATAGGTTCTGCTAAAAAGGAAAGTTTTAAGTCCTTTTTTAAATGTGTCAGTCGTCTGTGGAGCCCTCAGATGGTCAGTAAAATAAATAAGTCGATAGTTAGCAGTCAATAAAAGATTAACAAAAGAAATTTATTAAACTTTCTGTTACTCATTTTATCTGCAGCCACAAAAAAACAAATACATATATTTTATATATATACTTTTTGCAAATATGTCTCTTATTTTTGCCTCTTAATGATGGGATGTTGTTAAATTAATGAAATAATTTGAATATGGACTGATTGTTGACTGTTTTAGATGTTTTTGGGGAAACGTCAAGAAGTAGGGGAAACTAAAGGTCTGGTTATAACAACAACAACAACAACAACAACTGACAAGAGTATTCTTACAGAATGAACCTGAATTCAAATGGTTACCATGGAAACCACAAAAAAAAAGAATACAAACAATAAGAGCTATTTTATCACAAAAAGCACAACTTAATTACTCGCTTGTTGTTGCTGCGTTCAAGGTTTTATAGTTTTTGCGATCTTCCCTGACAAACAAAAGCCAACCACCAGAATGAGTCGGAGACCAATTTGTAACCACGACGACCAAATAAACAAAAACACGAGGTTTCCTTAAATAGCAGAAAAGACACCACCTCAGTATATTTGGCAGTTTAAGTTGTTTTTTTATAAGTTATGCTCCGGATATGAACACATTCCTACATCCTCCACTTCTCTTTGTGGCGTCGGATGGTAATAATACAAATATTATGGATTATTATTATCCTAGAAATCACAATAAGGCAAATAGTCGAAGTGGGAGAGTTGACTCAAAGTGAAAGGAAAACAAATACATGAGACGAACAGAGGGAGTGCTGCGGCGGAACGTTGCGCGTTTATAAACTACGATACGTTGTTTGATTCCCATGAATTAACGCCTTTTTGCACATCATCATGCCGACGCAGTCAACGCCCACCGAGGAGGCAGGTGCTTTTATTTCACCGTTTCTGGAAGGAGATGGCCTTTTTTTCACAGCCGCGCAACAACAACTCCTGTCTGGCACATGAACGTACGTGTATACATGTCGGAGGGTGTGTGCGTACACAAATAGCGCATGTGTACATGACAGTGTGTGCGTGGGTGGGGAGTAGAAGCAGTCGGGCTGTTTGTAGTGAAAACAGTGCGACAGAAGACGAAGAGGAAGCCAAACACAGGCTGCTCTTTGAAGTGAGGAGCAGGGTAGCGCTATTGTGAGCAGGTAACCAAAACAAACAGGCCGTAACATCATAAGACGTAGCTGAGGATCAGATAAAGAAATGTGCTCCGGGGGGAGGGGGGGGGGGCGGGGGAGAATGGAGGAGAATAGCGATGATGTGTCACGGTGGGAAGAGACTGAATGGGATTACTATGAATTGTAGCGTTAATGGGAGGGAGGCGGCGAGAGGTTTCCTGCGTTAAGTGGACGAGGCGGTGTGGCATACAGGAAGGGAGGCGGCGTTCAGTGGGAGTGGGGGGTGCTGGAGGGGGGTCTGAGGAGATGTGGAGAGGTGCGGGGTGCACGGCGGTGCAAGTTGAGGTCAGTTTCAACCGAGACGCCTTTTTAGCTTTGATCCCTCATCTGCGCTGGATGAAAGACATCCTGCTTCCTTCGCCGAGGAGGGAGGAAAGGGAGGAAGGGGAGGAAAGGAAAGGGAGGACTTGGGGTCTCCACCTGACATTCATGGCCCGATGGATCAGGAACCGTCGTAATGAGGCGCTACGGCCTATTATATGTTCATTGTGATGACTTTGATGAACAATGTTATGATTCATTATTCATTATTATTGTAATTATGTTACATGTACTGAACACAGTTATGGTGAATTTACTCAAATAAAGTTGTGTTTCATTTACTCAAGATAATTATGTTATAAGTACTGAACACAGTTATGTTGAATTTACTCAAATAAAGTTGTGTTTCATTTACTCAAGATAATTATGTTATAAGTACTGAACACAGTTATGTTGAATTTACTCAAATAAAGTTGTGTTTCATTTACTCAAGATAATTATGTTATAAGTACTGAACACAGTTATGTTGAATTTACTCAAATAAAGTTGTGTTTCATTTACTCAAGATAATTATGTTATAAGTACTGAACACAGTTATGTTGAATTTACTCAAATAAAGTTGTGTTTCATTTACTCTAGATAATTATGTTATAAGTACTGAACACAGTTATGTTGAATTTAATCAAATAAAGTTGTGTTTCATTTACTCAAGATAATTATGTTATAAGTACTGAACACAGTTATGTTGAGTTTAATCAAATAAAGTTGTGTTTCATTTACTCAAGATAATTATGTTATAAGTACTGAACACAGTTATGTTGAATTTACTCAAATAAAGTTGTGTTTCATTTACTCAAGATAATTATGTTATAAGTACTGAACACAGTTATGTTGAATTTAATCAAATAAAGTTGTGTTTCATTTACTCAAGATAATTATGTTATAAGTACTGAACACAGTTATGTTGAATTTACTCAAATAAAGTTGTGTTTCATTTACTCAAGATAATTATGTTATAAGTACTGAACACAATTATGTTGAGTTTAATAAATACAATTATGTAATCTGAAAATCTTTATATGACATTACCGCAATGAAACTCATTTTAATTGTCAGCGAAGCAACTATTTAGTTATTGAAACAGAAAAAAAAGTAATTGTGTCCAGTGTTTACGTTGACTTCTTTCAACAAATTTATGTTGACTCAACTAAACACAATCATGTGATTCCAAAAATCTTTTGAACATTTGGTTAATGCGGAGAAATTCTGTCAAATTTTAGCTCTTTCAACAACAACAACAAAAGTCTCATAATGCAAACGACCGCCGTTGTTTCCTTTGTAAGAGTGATGTCACATCCCCGCCCCGCCTTCCTGTTAATCCCTCCTCCCAGCCCCCCACATGTCCTGCTACTATAAATTCTGATGAATCCTATCAATTTGTTGCGGTGCCTCTACTTCCCCGACTTTCTCTCCTCCGTTGTTTTCATTAACAGAGAGTGAAATATCTGGTCTTTGATCTTTGATCCTCCCTCCGCCCGTCTGTCAGACGGCAGCGCGAAAAGCCCCCGAGCAATCCCAAGTTTGCGTGTTTGTACAAAAATAATGACTTAATGAGGTTTATGGGGTTTAGCCTGGATTCATCCTGTCACTCGTGTATTTTAAAGATCAATATAGCGGTGGGGGAAAATATTTATACTGTTGATTTCTGTCGGGCTTAATTAATAGATATTTTCACAAATATGTCATCATCACTTTTATCCGTTAAGAAAAACACTAAAGTCCTCCGAGGCAATCCTGAGACTTTGAAACACATTAGGGCCCCACCGCTACTGAAAAGGAAACAAATAAGAGGAAGATAATGAATACGTTGCTGTTGGATAAATATTTTGTTTGAACATGAAAACTCCAAACCCCCCAGGTTGATACGAACCCACAACCTTTTCTTGAGAGGAAAAAAAAAAAAAAGGCTCATTAACCCTTTAATGTCCTGCTCAACTCTTTGGTTGAATTCATTTCTGAATGTATATTTCTGATTTACAAATGTTTGCTACTTGACTGAACTGTGGCACCATGTATATATACTAAAGGGATAGGGTCCGAGGATAGAGCCCTGGGGGACGCCACAGGGCTGTATATGTATATATATGTAGATCTATATACATATACATATACATACACATACACATACACATACACGTACACATACATGTATATACATACATACACAGGACAGAAACTTAGAAATAAGAAAATGAGAAAATGATTAAATAAAGAGACAAATGTACACAAGGATAAAGGAATAAAGTGCATTTAAATATAAAGAAAAGTGAGAAAGAAAAAAAGATTGCGATCTCCAATGGTATATATAAATATGAATTTAAGGAGATCCCTTGCAGATGTGCAATAATGCGATTAGAGGAAGACACCTAACCCAAACCCTGGAGGTCACGGTCTGCTGACGCGAACAGAACCATATCATCTGCATACAGCAGAGATGCAATTCTAAGCTTCCCCAAATCGGACCCTCTCCTCACCTCCACTGCGCCTTGAGATCCCGTTTATGAATATCAAGAACAACATGATTCAAATATTATTATGATAACTATAATAAGAAATGGAGACTAAAAGAGGGAAAGTAAGAACCAGGACCAGAACCAGGAGAAGAACCAGGAGGAGAACCAGGAGGAGAACCAGCAGCTCACTGTCCAGCTCTTAGCTTACCTCCATCATTGAGCCTGTCCTCACGTCTCACTTTCCTTTCTCTCTTTGTCTTCATCGCCCTGTTCTTATCTGAAGCACTTCAAAGTGTTTCTTCCCGATGGAAAGAGTAGACGCACGTGGAACATTAGTGACAGGATGGACCCATAAGTTCTGATACAATAGAGCTCAAGAACAAAGAGGATAAGTCGAGGGCCACTTTCCTGTCTTTGACACCGGAGCAGTAAATGTGCTGTATGTTCTTCATCCATTCATTCTGCTCAGGGTATGGATCGTAAATGTGGAAAGTAAGTCATGTGGATGAAAATAGAATATGAAAATAGAATATGAAATGACGCCTGGATGAAGAAAACGCAGGGATATTTTAGGAGTGGGTGGGGAGTGTGGGCTCAGGAGGACGTCTGTGGGTGGACGTAAACGATATCTTCTATAAAAGAGATCTAAAATCAGTTCTGGAGCGATGCCGGGGGAATAAATGATCTGAACTGAGAAAAATAGTTTTGGGGTTTGGCCCAAAAATTAAGGAAAAGTTTTATTTGTGGAACATTTTGTTATTCCTATGTTATAACACTTTGGTATCGGTTCTAACCGCTGCAGACCCAGAACACCGAACGAAACCTGCAGGTCCGGAGATGCTGGTCAGAGTTGACCAGATCTTTACATGATTCCACATCAATCAGAGAAGACAGAGAAGGTGGAGAAGAAGAATCATTCATTGGGTCGCCGCCCTGAGCAGCAGGATGGAATACCCCACCCCTTTGGAGTCTGGATACTGGTGGTGGCGGCTGATGACTCTGCTAAGGCTGATCTGTGATGAAGGTGATCATGGGTGCCCAAGGCTTATTGATGTGCATGGGGAGAGAGGTCTATCTCATGTAGTCCGACCCAACAGAAAAGCAACTGTAGCACAAATGTCTAAAGAAGTTGCTGGTTCTGGTAGAATACTGTCAGAACATCCAGTGAGCCAGAACTGTTCTGGCTGGAAAAGGGCGGAGCTACACAATATGAGGCAGGTGGTTCTAAAGTTATCACTGATCAATGTTAAAAGGCAAAATAAATCACAAAGGTGTAGTGATTTTTATACATAATAACAGAAATAATACAGATTATACCGTTAGGCAACTTTCCTATTTGTGAATAAACACGTAAAATATCAATATTTCTATTTTTGTGTGACTTTATTCAGATTAAAAAGACAATAGGATCATTATATTTCAGCTATACCTTGAAACTATTTTAGACTTAACGACAGAAATAATACCGATTATACCGTTAGGCAACTTTCCTATGTGTGAATAAACATGTAAAATGTCAATATTTCTATATTTGTGTGATTTTATTCATATAAAAAAGACAATAGGATCATTATATTACAGTAACACCTTGAAACTATCTTAGACATTATAGAAATAATACAGATTATGCCATTAGGAAACTTTCCTATGTGTGAATAAACATGTAAAATATCAATATTTCTATCTTTGTGTGATTTTATTCACATAAAAACCACAATAGGATCATTATATTTCAATAATACCTTGAAACAATTTTAGACTTAACAACAGAAATAATACAAGTTATAACGTTAGGAAACTTTCTTATGTGTGAATAAGCACGTGAAATATTAATATTTCTATCTTTGTGTGACTTTATTCAGATAAAAAAGACAATAAGATCATTATATTACAGTAACACCTTGAAACTATCTTAGACATTATAGAAATAATACAGATTATGCCATTAGGAAACTTTCCTATGTGTGAATAAACATGTAAAATATCAACATTTCTATCTTTGTGTGATTTTATTC
>JBBDHG010000144.1:0-27500 GCA_037951165.1 Lophius americanus | reverse complement strand
TGGTTCGTAGGGTGAGACAGTCCAGGTTCATACAGTGAGACAGTTCTGGTTCGTAGGGTGAGACAGTCCAGGTTCATACAGTGAGACAGGTCTGGTTCGTACGGTGAGACAGTCCTCTAAAGGTTTGCTGATTGGACAGATTGGATCGGTGTTGCTGGAAAGAAGCTGTTTTTTGCGTTGCTCCAAATCTGCAATCAGGACTGGAGGTTCATCAGCAGGAGGGTCAAAGGTCAAGGCGTCACGTTATGGAGAATCAGCAGGTCCCACCTGCGTGTGACCTTACGTAGAAACAGGATGGCGTGGATCTCCAGCTTAGAGGCAGCTGCTGCGACTGATTCCAGCGATTACAAAAGGTCCTCCAGATGCATCCCACAAGGTGGAGAACGTCCATCTGCACCGAGAAGAGGGAGCCAGACAGGAAGTGGGACCCAGAAACCGGGTTCCAAACGTATGCAGTTTTTCAAAATAAACCAAAGATAATAATGAAAAAGGAACATTTTATCCCTACAGTCTACTTTTTCACAGTAGAGGCATGAGAATTAAAGGAACAGTTCACCAAAAAAATGCTGCCCCGCTGATACTGATGAGAAATTTTCCAACTGAACTGAACATTTCTAGACAAAATGATTTTCTACACAAAGATTCGCCGTTATACGATTCTTTAAAAAAATAAAACAACCTACAACTTCCTGGATGAATACCATATTCTGGATTTGCCTTTAAATCTAATACGGGTCCACGTTACCACGAAACTTTCAATGGAATCTGTTCATAACGTTTTGAATAATCCTGCTTACTAACAAACAGACAAACTGGAATGGAATGGACCGGAACCGGATCGATTCATAGGCAGACCCAGAACTGACTCATCTGCCCTGAAAACATCATGGGGGTCCACACAGATGAGCTGGAGATTGTGGATCTCATCTCAAAAACTATGTCATGGATCATTTCACTTCCTTCATGCGAGGAAGAACTGGATTGATTTGGTAAGAGGACAGGTGCATGATTTCTGTCACTAGGGGGGGATTTATTTCCAAACGTTATCGTGGCAGAAATTGTCAGTGGTCTATTCCAAATTTGGTCGCATGTAAATCGACTTGTGGCGACTTATCGTGAATATATCGTATTTTACTCAGTAGGGGGAGGTTTTTTTGTTTTTTTACAAAAACTAACATTTTTTACAACAAAACTTCATATTTTATTTCAGGAGTTCAATCAACTGGGTTGAACAAACATACAACGCAGGGGATTGGGGACTTTTTCGGGGACACAACCCTTGCTATGACATAAAACGTTCGTCTTTGCTGCCCTGACTGAACTTCTGCTCGAGTGAAGAAAAGCGTGACGTAAGAAGCCGAGGGGCAAACGCAACCGAACCCGTCACAGCTGTCACTGTGTTTTACTTTGAGTGGGAGAAGAGATCCATGAGGGGTTGAAGTACCGCAGGAATAAATGAGGCCGCGTGAGGCGGTGAGTGGATTCTACTTGCCGTTAGTTTATACAGAGGGGCATTAGATTGTAAATAATACACACCCAGCAGAAACGTAGACAGTACTTGGAGCCAGAAGTCAAGCCCTCCATCATCGATGTGAATCACCTCAGACACCGGGAATGGAGTCACAGCGGCAGGAGGAGCGGCGGCGGTGGCGTTGGCGGCGTTGGCGGCGGTGGCGGCGGCGGCGCTGACCCACCGCAGAGACTGTGTGGTCTCCTGCTATTAGCTTGTTTACAGGAGTTATAGCTGTGAGCCGCTGAGTGCCTGAGGGGCCGGGCATTCCAGTACCGCCGCTCACACAAGCATCTACAGGCTCACAAAACAGTGAAACGTAAAACCCGCGACACCAAAAAACAACACGCCTACACTAGCAGGACTCCTGCAAAGAATCCGTCCCCTGTTCTGCACAAAACGTCCTCTTTGGATGCGTTTATTGGGAACTATCGGGCCCCGAAGGCGTTTCTGCTGGGGGGTTTGAGCGGCAGGTAACGGCTGCCGGAGTGAGCCGTTACACGCGGAGGGGAGATGTCTGGCGTTGATAAGAGACGTCTGACGATAACGGCGAGGGCATTCGTACACAAATCCTCTCTTTACTGCCTCCAACTGTCGCGTAAATTTAACCTCAGGAGATACCTGGGAAGACTTGATGACAACGCTGCTGATTCATGACGCGGCACACGTCGGTAACGGGTCACGCGGCGTCCGTTTCACGCCGAGTACGCGTCCCACGCGTTCCTGGTGGAGATATCTGCTCCTGGATCAGCTCTCCTTTAGTACCTGCATGCAGGGAAGGAATGCAAAGAGCCTGTAAACGCGCGGCCATAGGAACGCAGGGATAATGAAACTGTACTGCAGCAATTAGCCGGGGTCAAAGGTCATTTCCAGAGTGCTGGCTGCATTGAAAAAGCCTGTATCAACTGCCTGTGGAATGAAACGGGTGTCATTTCACATGCTGATAAGGGCGCCATTCTCATCTCCCGGTCTTTGTGTGAAGATTTTAGTGGGTAAACTGTGGAGAGGCTTATCAGTACAGGTGTTCCACATGTTGACTGGAAGCCGGGTTTTTTGAATAGTCACACACCTGAGTAGGTAATGGACTGGCTTTATCTTGTTTAAACAGTTCCGATTGGTGATAGGCGGGCGTGTTCACACCTAGATACAAGAAACAACATTGATCCAAAGTTTATCGGCCATTGTTCCCCTGCTGCCGGACTCACATGTAAACTATTTTCTGCTTTGTCTTGTAAACTTGAGCAACCTCAAACCTGAATCCTCGCACGGATTCAGGTTGGGCAACTTAATTCTTGTAGAATCCGCTCCACCTGCGGGGATCCGTGGATCGCGGTCGTAAAACTGTCAAAGCGTTTTGCCTCAGCGTGAATGCTGAGTCATTCACACGAGGCAGAACCCTGGACGGCGTGCTGACCCGCCCGACGCCGGCGGCTGCAGGTACCGCTGGACTCGTCAGCGTTTGGACGAATCAAAGTTTTCGAACCAACGCACTGGAGTCACGCTGTTCCATTGAGTTTCATTCCGGGGCAGCACATGGCCAGAACATGGCCTCGGGTTCTAAATCCTAGTTTGTGTTTTTTTTTTTTTTTACCTCCGTCTTGAATTTGCATGTTCCTTTTATCGGTTCCCCTCAAGGTACTCAAGCTTCCCCCCACGGTCCAAAAAACATTCTCTACAGAAGAACTGGTGCCACCGAACGACACGCGGGCCGTGAAGAGGTTTCACCCTGTAATAAAAGTCCGTTTTTACGACACCCTTTAAAAAAAAACAAAGATGCAGTTTAGTTTCTGGTTCATTCCTCGAATGAGGATCGATAAGGAAGAAGGATTCTGACACGGAACGGTTCCGTGTTTGATTCTGGTCCATTTATTATAAAGCACTTTGTAACTTTGTTTTCCAAGGGTGTCGTAAAAATGACTTTTATTACAGGGTGAAACACTGGAGACAGATAACCTCTTCACGGCCCATGTGTCATTCGGTGGCACCAGTTCTTCTGTAGAACTGGCGCCAGTTCTTCCTTAAAGAATGTTTTTGGACCGTGGAAGGAAGATTCTGACTTCACTTCTAAGCGGTCGTAATGTTATGGCCGGTGTCTGCTGTAATCAATGATTGCGTGTCTATTGTAAATATTCTTTGTTGTGTTCATACATGTTAGATGTTGCAGGTAAACACATACAGTTCCAACGTTATTTGGTTCATTTGCATGTTAGAGCCAAAACATTACAACCATCTGGGAAAAACTACACATCATTAATCGCGTAGAAAGTCTCAGGTCATTCCCGTCAGCTTCTTTTAAATAAAATCATTATGAACTATTTAGAAAGGCTCCCTCTGACCTATGCAACCCCCTCACACAAAGCATGCTGGGATATATCCCCCCTCCCCCTGAGAGCATCTGTTTATGTTTGGGGGTAGATCCTTTATTCTATTATTGTTCTACTGCATTCATATTTACATCCAGAAATACAAAAATCATACTTGAACACACAAAAGTAAAGTGATTATCCATTAAATGCACGTTATTTAAATTAAAAAATACGTGCATTATAAATTAAATGTATTATTATTATTATAAAGTGGTAAATTTAAATATAACAGAGTGGAGAAATGTGTTCATGCTGATTGTCGCTAGGCTAATCGAAGTGTGTGATCGGTGAGTGGCAGTCGCCCTCTTGGCGTGTGTTTATGCAAAAAAAAAATATCAGTAATAGATCTTAAACCGCTGAATTTATATATTAAAAATGACGCCCGGTTTGCGGCTTTATTATCATTCATGAAACGTTTACATCTCGGCCCACAGCATTTACATAACTGCTCGCTGCGCCCGCATCAACAGACGGAGAGGTTTGCATACGCCGCCACTTATCAGATAGTGAGACACATATTGTATACACACCAGCGTCGATGCGGGGGACAACCTCCTCAGCAACCGTTAAAAAAGTGCACAGCCTCACCCTCAGGCATCATAGGCCCCCAGGACGGGCGCCACTTTTATGTCTTTTAACCAGGTTGCCAGTTCTTTGACACACACTGGAAGTGCGGTCCAGGATTCTTCAGATGTAGAGCAAATAACCAGCCGGCTTAAATGAAAATGATCGGCGTTTATATTTGTTTGCTGTAGAGCGAGAACGCACGAATAAAGCGTTTATTAATGTGACAGAAAACAAACCCTCAGGGGGAGACAAACGACTTATTGAGGGGGAGTCTGTATGTTTTTTTAGAGGCATTTTTTTATTAATATTAGGTTATGGGTCCATTCATTCGTTGTAACAGTACAGAACACGGTACAGAACAACGTGTAAAAACCCAGTACCCACTGTTTCAGGGTTCTGGTGGCGGCTGGAGCCAATCCCAGATGACTCAGGGTCACGACGAGTCGGTTCTTCAGTTGCACCAGGACGCAAATTTGGGTCATCATCAATGCACTTATACTACTACTAATAATAATACATTTAATTTATAACGCACTTTACATTTGGATCACATCTCAGAGTGCTACAAAGTAAAAGCAGATAAAAGCATCAATAAAAAATAAAATAATAAGTATATAAAAACATGACCAAAAACCAGCAATGTTAATTAAAGTTATAGGTTCTGCTAAAAAGGAAAAGTTTTAAGTCCTTTTTTAAATGTCTCAGTCGTCTGTGGAGCCCTCAGATAGTCAGGGAGGGCATTCCACAGACGAGGGGCAGCAGAACAGAAGGCCCGATCACCCATGGTGCTGAGCTTAGTCCGGGGAAGGAGGAGGTGGTATGAGTGGGTAGAGTGGAGGGATCGTGTTGAGGTCAGTGGGGTGAATAGTTCTTTTAGGGGGGGGGCATTATCATTGATGCACTGGTGAGTTACTATATATAGATACTGGATGTTTATGGACCGTGAGAGGAGGCCTGGAGTTCCGGGTTCCTTGCAAACATTAGGAGAACATGCAATGGTCCCACAGAGAGGCTCAAGGCCGGTGGTGGATTTCAAACCAAGACCTTCTGGTACCGAGGTGACCACCTGGATTTACCTGGATATTCATCCGTAATATTAAATAACGCTCAAAGTTTGGGACAGAAATTCACTAGAAAGATCCACCGATTGTTCAGTTTCCAAATTCATTTAAAAAAATGTCCAAAAACTTTCATGCCAGTAATATTATAACATTTCTCAAGTAAAACTTCTAATTCTCTACAATCAATTATTTTTTATTTTATTTAACCTTAAAAGGGGAGGGGAGGAGTTAAACCCCAGCTATATATATATATATATATATGTATGTATATACATATGTGTGTGTGTGTGTGTATATAAACTGTATATATGTATATGTATGTGTATATATTTGTATGTATATGTACATGTAAATATATAATCTTAATCTAAACATGTCTTTAAGATGTTCTATTATATAGTACGTCTTCATTTTTAGTCACTTTAAAAACGTTTCTCTTTTGGAGCTGCTGCAACTATTAAATTTTAGATTAGATTAATAAAGTTTCTATCTATCTAATCCATCTAAAACTGGAACGACAACATTTTAGATTTATTATGAAGATTTCCGATGACAGTTTAGCGAGTCTGTTGGAAAAAAAAAGAAGAGGAAATGTCCCTTTATTATTATAAGGTGACGTCGCGTTAAGTAACCAGCAGCGTTCTCTCCTGCTGGAGAAAGTTTAAAGTTGATAAAAAAAAAATACTGATGACTCTCCGTTTTATAGGTGGTTTATTGAGCCGATCTTTATCTTTCTTTTTTCTTTATCTTATCTGCTCGCATCAATCAATTTTCAAGGAATGACGGAATGACGCAGGTGATCAAAGTCTGCAGCGGGACCAAACCTACCGGACGGACGGGCCGTCGAAAAACAGTCGTTGGAGGAAGCAGACGCCGTTCTGACTGATGTCCCGCTTACAAAGCTAAAACCAACAGGTATAAACAGTCCGTCATGCCCTCAGCCACGATTCTGCTAAAAGTAAATGACCAAAAGGGTGAAAAAAAGCAACAGCATCTTTTTTACAAGATGTCCAGGGTCTGTGGAAAAAAACCCAACCCATTAGAGATCCACCACCAAACTTCAAAGTGGGTATGAGGTGCTTTTCTCTATGGCTTCCTTTCTCACTACGCCACAACCATCTTAATGTTTGTTGCCTCGAAGCTCTACTTTGGTCTAATCTGACCTCTGACCTTGTTCCAGTGAAAGGCCCAGTGGTGTTTGTCAAACTGTAGCAGCGTTAGCTTGTGTGTTTTTTCTTGCTGCCCTCCGGAACAACTGGTATTGGTGTCGGCGCCATCTAATGGTGGTTAGGGAGACTTTCTGACCCCAAGATTCAACTGACCTTTGACCTCTTCAAGTATCCAGCTTTAATCCCTGGAGAGTCTTTTAACAGTAAAACCAGCCCCCTTACATTCCGATACACATAATCCGACTTCTTGTCCGTACTGGACCAGTTTGACCAGCCAATCACGGCACACCACCTAACCATTGAAACACTTTGGCGTTTGTACAGATCAAACAAAAGGTATATGATGTGGTAACTGCGCCGTAAAGGTGCTGGTTGGTGGATTCTGTTACCTTCGGACGCAGTCAGGCTAGGTGTTTCTCCTTGATCAAATACTTCCTGGTTCGATAAGCTAAATTGCCGTAGCCGTATCTTCTACAGCACAAACTGTGAAGCGTAAACAATCTTCTCACTTAACCCTTTGATGCACTTTGAGTCGCGATTTCTTATGAAAAATGTGACTGAAACGGTTTAATATATGACCCAGAAGCAGCATGTACGCCCTAAAGAATAAGGGGCCAAGGGCGGACCCCTGGGGGACACCACATGGGCAAAGTAGCCACAGAGGAGGAGGCCATTAATTATGGCTGCTGAGAAAGTCTTATTAGATAAGTGAGATTTATTGCCTTATTAAAGCTTATGAGTACACCCTTAACAGAATGATGTAACTCCATAAAACAAAAACAAAGATTCTAATCGATTAAAAGAGTTTGTCAAAAAACATGCTTTAACAAAAGAGTGAGGTAATCTAATTGAAGTTGATTATTTTCCATTTAATACTAAATGTCATCATTAAATTCCTTTTATAGGTATAATTTTTTTTGGAGGGGGGTGGAGCTGGGGGCTCAGTGGGCTAGACAGAGACGCTGAAGTAGAAGGCGCAGGAGACGAGTGGCTAAGAGTTACTCAGAGAGTTTTTCGGAGTTGTTGGTAGATTTAGAAGCTGGCAACAGCTCAGATATTCAAGGAGGAAACTTTCCTTAACCTAAGGAAATGCGGTGCCTTGCCGTAAGTTTTTATTCTCTCTGAGTGCTTCTTCTAGTCTGTGTTATTTATAAAGTTAGCTGGATTCCAGGACTTGTGGTCAGAGAATCCCAGTCCCGCCTTTACTTCTTATATCTAGACAGTTGTTTGTTGCTCCTCTGGTACTACCTCCACTGCTTTCTCAGAGGTAACAACTCAAACTCCCCCTTTACGTCTCCGCTGAGTTTATTCAGAAAGTAGATTTTAGTCGAGTCAGTTTCACTTTTATAGTGCCAAATCACAGCAAAAGTTAACTCTAGTTAATTTCCAAGAAGAGCATTTCCAGACCGGATTCGTTTTTTAACAGGCAGAAACCTCGAGCAGATCCCGACTCAAATTAGAAAGCGCACATTTCACGAATTTTGTGTCAATTACATCATTTGGAAAACCTTCTGCACATTTTTGTGATGCATTTGCATATTTTTTAAATGAAATTTCGTATTTTGGCATCAAATTTTCCAAGCCTGCCATTTTTTTTTATGAATATGGCGCAAAGAAACAAAATGCCACAAAACAAAAGGCATTCATTGGTTATAACATAATTCTGTAAAACATTAACGTAGCGGTTTAAATGTTGAAAAGTATCGTATAGATCAACTCTGTGCAAAAGCAGGCGAGTCAGATACATATAGTCACAGGTACGCGGCGTGTTGCCTTCAGGGAGCAATAAAAAACAGTTTTATTCTCCTGTGGTGAATTTAACACCCGTAGGTTCCGATGATGATGAGCAGCTTTACAGTTGGAGGTGAAAAAGCGACATAAGTCAAAACATTATCTTTCCTGTACATCACAAGTTGTTATGTTACCATCCTAAATGCTCCACATCTTTATGACCGGTAGATAAATCACCTAGAAAAAAGTCTTTAACACGATACCGACACACGACTCTGGTGACGCCTCACCGCGTCCCCCGGGTGTCCATTAGAGTTGGGCGATGCCGGTTTATGTAAGTCGGCGTGTTGAGGGACACGATAAAGAAGGTGACGCCGTCCCGTCTCAAAGGTGTCGTGTTTTTGGTTGTTTTTACTCTTATGTAACGGGGATAAAATACGTAACGTAAACACAATGCGTCACGTAACAGACACCTCGAGAGTCACTCCCAGGATTGTGTAACTGTCATGTTTCCAAGAGAGTCCGTCTTCGTTCCTGTCTCCTCCTGAGGGTGTCGGTCTGCAGGTAGCACAACCGCCACATGGCCTCGCTCCTCCACCTTCTACTTTTACCGCCTCCTCCATAAATCCGACAGGCGTCACGTTTATACATATATATCCATCCACCCATCCATCCATCTTCTTCCACCTCTCCATGCTCTGGTTTCAGTGGGAACAGGCTGAAAGCTCATCCCAGGTGGTTTTTGGGCGACCCAGAAACGGTGAATAATCCTTCCCTCGAGTTCTGGGTCTACCTCAGGAACTCTCAAGTGTTGGACGTACCTGGAAAACCTCCAAAGGTCCTTCTTTCGACACAAAGGAAGGAGAAGAAGCTTTACTTCTAACACCTCCTGGAAGTTGGAGCTCCTCAGCTTATCTGAAATGCTGACGGAAGGACGCTCCTTTCAGACGTTCTTTTCCTTGACCATATTCTTTGGGTCCGTCCCCAGAGCTCTTGACTACAGGTGAGGGTTGGGACGTAGACTGACCGGTAGATTCAAAGCCTTCCCCTCTGACTCAATTGGACGGACGGGACAGCAGAGAGTTTCTCACTCGTACACTAGTCATGGAGTTCTTCCAAATAAATGCATTGAACAGTCCGTATTAGATCACATCTGTAAACTTTTGACCCAAAATCTTCAATCGTCGTAGGGTTGGGGTTAACTTTGAGAAGGGACACATTGTGATGGCTAGACGACCGGGTCAGAGCATGTCCAGATGTTCAGGTCTTGTTGGGTGTTCCTGGTCTGCAGCGGTTTGTGCCTACCAATGCGGTCCGAGGAAGGACAACCAGTGAACCAGCGACAGGGTCACGGGCGCCTGAGGCCGATTGATGTGGCGCCAGAACAACCGGCGGCTGCTGTGTGGTTGAGCAGCATAGAAAGGCTCTGCATAAATACAGTCATCACGCCGTGCTGCATACGGAGCCCAGTAGCCACAGACTGGTCAGAGTGACCCCGTTGACCCCTGGCCGCCGCCAAAAGCGGCCACAGCGGGTACGTCAGCATCAGAACTGGACCACAGAGCGGTGAAGGCCCGGTCAGATGTGGACATGAGGGTGTGTATGTGTCGCTTTGACATTTAGCTCTACCTAAACATTGCTGCAGACCATGTCCCGCCCCCTTTTCATGGAAACGGTATTCCCCTGATGGCATTGGCCTCTTCCAGTAGGATGGTGGTCCCTGAGGCACTGCAGGAATGCTTCAGGAATAGTTTGAGGACCACTACAACTAAATCAAGGTGCTGACATGATTCTCCAAGATCTCAGTCCGATCCAGCATCTGTGGGATGTTCTGTTCAAAGACGTCTAGATCAATGGATGCCCCACCTCACAACTTCCTGGATTTGAAGTTGCCTGCTGCTGACAATCTTGGTACCAGATACCACAGCAGAAGCCTCCAGGGGTCTTCTGGAGTCCAGGCTCCAGCAGGTCGGACCAGTTACGGAGGCCCGAATATGTATGAGTCAGGTGGTCATAATGTTATGGCGGATTCGGGTAAGTACATTCTAGTATTTCAAACTGGAGATAAACATGTATTAATCTCTAAATCAATCGACAGCACTGGATTTAGTGTTGGGTGAGGCCTTGGGCTATAAATGGCGGCTGGAGACGCGATTCTGTTGCTTGTGAGTGTTTGTGGTGTTTTTTAAGTCGGCGCTGGCGCTGGCGCTGGCGCTGGCGCTGGCGCTGGCGACCACAGGGCAGGTGAAGTAATGCATGTCAGCGATCCCACACAGGATGGCGTGTCTGCCACAGACAGCTGCCGGAGAGGTGTCGAAAACTTCCCTCCAACTTTGCCTCCAGCTTCTCTTCTTCTCTGTTTATCCTCTCGGTCCAGTTTACCGGAGAGAAACTGCTATTATTACGATATGCATGCCGTGTGTGTGTGTGTGTTTGTGTGTGTGTGTGTGTGTGTGTGTGTGTGTGTGTGTGTGTGTGTGTGTGTGTGTGTGTGTGTGTGTGTGTGTGTTTGCCTGTGTGTGATTGCTTCAACAAATAACTTCAGAGACATACAAATTAGATTTTTAAATGTTGAAAGAAGATTTTTCATAGATGATGAGTTTTTTTATTCGTGTATTTATGGTTCTAACCGGCGGAGGACCTGTGGAGCCGCATCTATGAATAGTTATGAGTGTAATTACCGCTTTGACTTTGATGTTTCAGCCTTTGTGTTGTAATTGCTTTATTAATAAAGAGATATGTGGGTAGAGCTTCCCTGAACATTTTTGCCTTTATTAGGAATCAAAGCGATCCACTCTAGGTCACGCCCCTGAGGGACGCCCTTTGTTGGTTGGAACCGGTCGATGTTTTTCCCTCTTGTCGTGACTTTTTTTTTTTTTTTAATTACCCAGATACATGCCTTCATCAGTAAAAAGCATTTTGCTACTTCCTTGGTAAACAAATCAATTATACACAAGTTTTTACAGTGTAACTCCTAGAGCTTCTGAGAATCACCTGGAGTTTACGACCAGAGAGAAACCAGTTTCTGAATATTTGAGACTCAACTATATTGACTTTTTTTCTTTCTTATACTTTTAAATGTCAACGCACAATATTTCCACTTGTTTTAAAAGATAATATACGTTTATTATACTTTAACAATATTCAAACAAGATATGTTGAGACTTAACAGTATTAACAATATCTGACCTTTACTCATGAAATATTGATGTAATGAAAATAACGTGTGAATAATATGGCAAAGATTTGGGTTAGGTACCGGGAATCTTTTATTTATTACTTGAAAATAGTATTTATTTCTAAGTTAGAGTATGTGTATTTGAATTTAAAAAAATTTGTTATTGACAATAACTGACTTTTACGCATAAAATATTGATAAAACGAAAATAACGTGTGAATAATATGGCAAACATTTGGGTTAGGTACCGGGAATCTTTTATTTATTACTTGAAAAAAGTATTTATATCTAAGTTAGAGTATATGTATTTGAATTTTAAAAAAAAGTTATTGACAATAACCACAGGAACAAAAAACCTGATCAAAGACGATGATGAAGGCTTTTTTTTTTTTTTTTTGTAAACAGGAGGTTATTTCCTTCATGTAAGGAGGTGCAGGCGGGGTCAAGGGGCGTGTTACATTTGACATATTAGAGTGGCAAACTGTGACGCACCTGGAGGATCCCGCGGTGACGAACCCGGCTCCTCCCACGTCGCTCATATCCGCAGTTAAAGGCTCATTTCACCCGTTTCAAATGGCAGGAAACATTTTAAGCAGCGAAGCTAAAGGATTGTATCTCCACAGGACAGATGAAAATTTTCCAGAGGGAACCATCTGAAATAGAAGTTTCTACATGGAGAGCTAAGGATTTATCCCAGACAATTTCACTGTATGAACCTGGAATGGGCTTGGTAACTTTTAAATGTGTAAAATTGTATAGTGCCAAACTAGAACTAAAAGTTTTGTCAAAGCACTTTCCAGAAAGAGCAGGTCTAAACCATACTCTTTTTTTTCTACAACAACAAATACAACATAGGGAGAAAGAAACAGCTTTTAACAGGCAGAATCCAGGAACAGGTCCCAACTCAGAATGACAGTCGTAGAATAAAGATCCGGACCAATCCTTAATAAGGATAATTTCATCATCAGTAAAAATTTTGTGCAGTGGCGAGAAAGGAAAAAACGGCGTTTAACAGGCAGTCCCCTCGAGCAGATCCCCCTGGCTTTTCGGGGGGGGGGGGGCTGGAAATAATGACAGCAACAATTACTGTCAGATTCTGATCAATAGTAGGGAACCCAATAATTCCAACACATTCCTAAAAATTTGATGTAGAGGTGAAAGAAAACTGGCTTTGAACAGGCAGAAACCCTGAGCAGATCCTGACTCAAAATGGGCAGATCCTGACTCAAAAGAAAAGCAACATTGTACACAAGATCCGACTCAATCCCTGGCAACTCAACATGCACATGTTTTTTCTTGACAACAGTGGTAAGAAAAAAACTGCCCTTAACAGGCCAAATCCTTTAGCAGATCCATAAATGGTTTGCGTTATAAGAATAAAAGAGAGCAATAAAAAAATTAGTTCTGGATCAATCCTTATTAACCCAACAGTTCCCATGTAAACAAACATTTGGTGACACTGCGTTGTAACAGGCAGAACCCCTGAGCAGATCCCCGCTCAAGGCAGCTATAGAAGACCAATGAAAGGGAGCAGAAATCAACATTAGGTCCTGATTAGCCATGTTGGCTTCTTAAAAGGGGGCACGGCATCTCTCCTAATGGGAAAAAAAGGTAATGTCACTCATATTTTCCTAATTAAAAATGAATAATTCACTCATAACCTTAACATAACCAGAGTTTTCAGCTTTGTGACTGATTAGATAAGATTATGTAGATCAGCCTCAGGCAGTGAAATGTATCAGGAGGGCAGCAGGTCCACCAGCCGGGGACCACATACCTGTCCTTCAGCAGAGACAATGGCTGCTGTTTCAATAGAAGTGAACCAGGTGCAGACACACCTGGCTTTTAAAGAAGATGACGCTCTGCAAAAGGGATTTGGATCCACCTTAAAAAGCATTACATCATGCACATTACGCCACCCTCGTTACGTCGCTGGAACTCGGATCGGCGTGTTTACAGTTCCACATTTAAGCCTAGATGATTGGCTGAATGTAAAAGCTGGCTGACTTGTAACCTGCTTTCATTGTTAATGTTAATTATTATTATGTTCTTTTGGCTTTTTGCTGTAATTACACCACAGTCTGTTTATCTTCTCGGGGAAGGGAATAACAACAATACTAGAAATAATTGAGACAAAAAAAAAAAAGTATGGAAAAATACTCTTTCTATGTTTTATTTCTTTGGGGGGAATTAATGATGTCATTTCTTAGACCGTAAATTATCCCATAAAATGACAAAAACTTTTTTTTAAAGATAAAACACAAACAAAGTGAAATGTAATTATTTTATTCAAACAAATTTTTGGAAACGCATGTTTCAGAAAAATATTTGACGTTTATTAGACTTTTTGGTTACATAATATTGTTAATTGTCTTTATTTTTAATTTTTTTGTCTGATCTTAATTCCTGTTTTAACAATTTTATTTTATTCTGTATCAGTGAAGCAACCTTAACTAAGTAAAGTATATTATTATTACTTTATTATGATATATATGCTGCCAGTTCATATGATAAACAGGTTCAGAATAAGAAATAGTGACTCTAAATGTGTTTAACCGAAAAGTGGAGCAGGAAATTAAAGGGTTAAATAGAGTTTCCATGTACTTTACTTTAATATTTATTTTTTCTGACAGCTTTTTACATTTACATCCTACATACACCGCCAAATATATGAACTTTTTGCTTCTTTCATTTTGAAAAGAGTGTAAATTCTTTACTAGATTCTTTTTCATTTAGCATCATTTCCTGTTTTCCTGAAGTTAGGACCTACTTTAAGTCTAATTAAGGGATAAGAAGACACGGAAACGAGGATGAGAAAAGAATGTGTGCGTGTTCTCAACCTCTGGAAATACAAGGTTGCTATAAAAAACTTATAAATCCTGATAATAAACAACCTTATAGTTTCTTGTTTCCTACTTTTCCCTCCCGTCACTCCTGCTCTGACCTCCATCTCTCTTCTCTCTCTCTGGGCCTGAGGGCTAAAGGGCGAACCGGCTGAACCGCCGCGCTGAATGAAGGCCGGGACGCCGTGTTCCCTCGCTCTTCCTCTCTCTGTCTGTCACTCCGGGGTTTTTACCCGGCAGATGCCCTCAGACACACCTCCTACCTCCGCCGTGTGAGGAGCCCTCCTACCAGAACAGCCCTCACGGTTCACCTGCAGGACAGGGGAGCAGTGAACTCCTGGGTCGATCCTTCACGGGAAATCTGGGCGCCAGAACCTGCCAGAGTTTGAGTGACAGGTCAAACATGCGCTGAAGGAAACACCCAGAGGTTCTATGAAGTGTATCTGGAGTCATTAGTCAGATCTAATGTCAGTATCTGCTGCTGCAAACAGGAGACGCCTGACCGCCGCCGCTGTTTACAGGAGGACGTCCATCTGCTCACGTATTATACAGTATCATACAGTATCATACAGTATTTTACAGTATTTTACAGCGTTATACAGTATCATACAGTATTATACAGTATTATACAGTATTTTACAGTATTATACAGCGTTATACAGTATCATACAGTATTATACAGTATTTTACAGCGTTATACAGTATCATACAGTATTATACAGTATTATACAGTATCATACAGTATTATACAGTATTATACAGTATTATACAGTGTTATACAGTATTTTACAGTATTTTACAGTATTATACAGCGTTATACAGTATCATACAGTATTATACAGTATTATACAGTATTTTACAGTATTATACAGCGTTATACAGTATTATACAGTGTTACACAGTATAACACAGTATTATACAGTATTTTAAAGTATTATACAGTATTATACAGTATCATACAGTATCATACAGTGTTATACAGTATCATACAGTATTATACAGTATTATACAGTATTATACAGTGTTATACAGTATCATACAGTATTATACAGTATTATACAGTATTATACAGTGTTATACTTTGTCATACAGTATCATACAGTATCATACAGTATTATACAGTATTTTGCTGTATTATACAGTGTTATACAGTATTTTACAGTATTATATAGTGTTATAAAATTATACAGTACCATACAGCATTATACAGTATTTTACAGTGTTATACAGTATTATACTGTATTTAACTGTATTTTACTTTGTATACAGTACTATACAGTATTATACAGTATTACACAGTATAACACAGTATTATACAGTCTTTTACTGTGTCATACAGTATTTTACGGTGTTACACACTATTATACAGAATGAAACAGTATAATACAGAATTACACCGTATTATAAAGAATTATTGGCAAAAAATTTGAAAAAACTATTTGATTTAAAAAAAAGGTCTTTATCCCTGAAACAGGTGAACCACAATTATTGGCAATCCTTGTAAATCCTGTGATTACAGGTAACTGAAGCAGGAGGAGGATGGTTGGACTGGTTAAAGACTCTCCAAGGATCACAGCTAGAGAGGTCAGAGGTCAGATTAATCTTGGGGTCATAAAGAATCCCTAACCACCATCGGATGGCGCCGACACCAACACAAGCTGTTTAGGAGGTTAGCAAGAAAAAAGCCTCTGCTGTCGTCCACACACAAGCTAACGCTGCTACAAGCTAACGCTGCTACAAGCTAACACTGCTACAGTTTGACAAACACCACTTCCACTGGAACAAGGTCAGAGGTCAGATGAAACCAAAGTAGAGCTTTTTGGCCGCCAACATATAAGATGGGTGTGACATAGCAAGAAAGAAAGCCATAGAGAAAAGCCCATCATACCCACTTTGAAGTCTGGGGGTGGATCTGTGATGCTTTGAGGCTGTTTTTCTTCCAAAGGTTCTGGACATCTTGTTGCAGACATGGTTCCACGGACTCCATCAAACACCAGCAGATACTGGATGAAGACCCAAAAGTCTCAGGAACCTTAAAGTGGGTCGTGGTTGGACCTTCAGGCAGGACAATGATCTGAAGATCACCTCCACATCAAGAATCACAAAATAAAGGTTCCACCATGACCATCCCAGTCACATGACCTAAACCCAACACAACATCTCTACAAAATATTAAACGCAAGGTGCCACTAATAAATAAAGACGTTTTTTTGTGCCTCATTTTTCTTATTTTTCCAGTCATGGAAGAATCGTCTCACACAAGGATGGAGTGATATCTCACTCTCGGCGGTCTGGAAAGCACCTGAACGCGCCACGAGGGTTTTGGGAATGCGTGACGAGCCGCACGCCACTCAAACCCCGCCTCTCTTTGTGAGAGCCGGTAAAGCGAGGCATATGCCGGAGCGCCGGCGTCGAGAACCTTCATTGTGTTTTTACCGTACAGACGCATTCAAAGCCGGCGGTGGCCGATGAACAGGCCTGCCGTAGATTAAAACGCCGTTACAGCGACCCTTGCGGCTAATCCTCGCACGCCACAGCGGGACCGTTTCAACTCTCACGACACAGACTTGGATTAGCGCTGGGAGTTATCGGCGTGTGCAGCACACGCACAAAGAGAGCGCCATTAACATAGAGAGCGACGCCAGCCGCTCTCCTTTGTGAGGGGCGGATGAAGTCGGAGCCCCCACCTCTGCATAAACAGAAGTCAGAAAGGAGAGGGGAAACAGACAAGGGGGAAATTTCAGTCCCCCAACTCTGAACCTCCACACATCACCGAAACCACATTAAAATGACAAAAGCTGCAAACTTGCTTTTTATTCTTTCTTTTTTTACGTCGCCGCCGCGATTCTCCCTCGTAAACTCAGGAAAACATCTTTTCATATTGACAATACGATTTTCCCCCCGGGGCTCATTAAACTTCCATCCTTCCTAAAACGACTGAGTTCATTGTCGAGCTCCAACAACAACCAGAAACGCTCCTATTTACAGATGTGTACACGCTAAACGCCCCAAATATCTGGAACACCCTTGTTGATTTTAAGATCCGGCGTCGGTTATATAATCCAAATCTCCTGTTTCACAGCTGAAACATCCTTGTCTGGTTCTGTTTATGTCCTCCAGCAAGAGTCATAAAAGAGTTGGTTCAACCACGTGTCAGATGCCTGGAAGTCGTGAGGTGGATCCCCCTCCGTGGATCGGACTTATTCGTGCCTCAAGCGCTGGATTGAATTGAGATCTGGAGCATCTTAAGTTCTTGGATTTTGTTGTTTTGGGAACCCAAACCATTCATGTCTGATGCGGATATTCCGATCTAAAGTTCTTTTCATTTCATTTTATTTCCCCTTTGGACCCCCTCCCTGTCAGAACTGCTATTTTATATCTTTTTCCGAGAGATTTGTTCCAGAGTAGCTCTCCTGCGGGACCAGTCGTCCGTTTTTAAAATCCCTTTGGGTCGATATCAACCTCCGTAAAACGCTTAGTCATCACAATTTCATTCTTGTCAAAGTCGCTCAGATCCTTACGTTTTATCGACTTTCCTGGTTCCACACATCACCTTCACGACAAAATGTTTACTTACTTCTTAAACTCGGCCTACGCTGTTGTCCCCGACTGCAAGGGTAGGTCCCCAATCCCCTGCGTTGCTCAAACTATCTCCCTGACTGAACTGAAATGACATGAAAAAGGTGAAAATCAGTGTTTTTTTGTTTAAAAAAGTGAGTGAATACGAACTTTTACAGTAAAATAAGATAAATACAAGATAGAACTCCTCGAGTTGATTCATATTAACCCAATCCGGAATAAAGTGGACCAACTGTTAGGAAGTGAAAAAGTCCGGAAAACCTTTTTTTTTCCAGAAATCGCCCCAGTTCTTCCTCGCATTAAGGTTTATGTCAGCATGAAAATGATCCATGACATCGTTCTTAAGATATTGCGTTACCACTCCTGACTGTCCTCCCACTGACAGCTGCCATGGTAACGAGATAAACAACGTTTGTCCCTCCTCAATCAGCGGTTACAATGTATTGGCTAATTGGTGTGACTCATCAAAAACATCAAAGCGATAAACAAGTTTACAAGATGACTCATCCCGATCCCTCCAGTCGGGTGTTTTCTTAGAATTTGAGTGAACTGACCCTTTAAATCTTTTCTCCCAACATTTACCTCAACTGTGAACAAAAACATCGTAAACATGCCGAGCTGACGTGTTTTTTTTTTTCCTCACACAGGCAGCCCGCCACAGCCGGGCGCCACAAACCCACAGGTGGAGCGTTGGCGACCCGAGTGGGCGATGAATAACGCCGCCGTGCTTGCGTCCGGCTCCCGAGGCTCAGAGAACATTCCAGAGAGCGGGTGACTCATCCCGCTGGGCTGCTACTGGATGCTTACCTGGGGTTTTTCTTATTGTCTTCACCTGCCCGAGCGTTGTGAAAGCTGGGAGTATCCCCCATTGATTAATCCCACTCCCAGACAAACAGCGTGGAACGGCCCACGGTTGAAGATCCCGTGTTTGTCAACAAAAACCGGCTGAGTACCTGAGTGACTCATCGGTTGGAGCCGAACCAAAGGAGCCTGACGAAAGGTTGGGGGTTGAACTCTCAGCGGTGTGTCAACAGTCAGCTGTCAGAAACACTTTTCAAGATGAGGAGCAGCACCTCTTCTTCTTCTTCTCCTTCTTCTTCTTCTTCTTCTTCATTCGGCTTTTCCCTTTAGAGGTCGCCACAGCGGATCGTCTCGTTCTACATTTTGGTCTGTCGGATGCCCTTCCTGAAGCTAACCTCCCAGTTTTTCCGGGCTTGGGTCCGACACCAGAAGGACCGTGACTCGTGACTCGTGACTCGTGCCTCGTGATCTATAGAGAGTTCAATCAGAAAGACTACCCTTTGGTGCACTCGGGCCACAGTTACTTCTCAGTCCAACCTTTAATCCTCACCTTTCACACATGCTCAGTCTCAGTGACCTGCTGAAAGGTCTGGGGTAGACAGTCTCTCACTTTTCATCTAGTTCTTTCACCTCCCCGCCTCTCAGCTCTGTCACATCAGCAGAGTTGTCAGCCACCACCACCACAGCCAGTGTATAGACTCCAAAGGGGGGTGATCTTCCATGCTGCTGCTCAGGAACTTTGAGTCAGGGTAGAGTTCTAACTGTGAACCCAAGTAAACACGGGAGAAGATGCAATTTGAACCCAGAACCTTCATGCCTGTGCCGCCCCCCACCACCACCAGGCTGCCCCCCACCACCACCACCATGCTGCCCCCATTGTGGACTCGATCCCTAAAAATGTAAAAAAAAAAAAATGGAATTTTCATCTCTTTTTTGCTGGGTATCTTTAAATTTACCGGCCCAGTTTAGTGGTTTGAGCCCAAGATGAACCTTCAAAGAACTTAAGCAGTACTTCGGTCTTGTTGGGTTTACCTGGTTAAACCCAGTCTGGACCGTGAATTCAGCTACCGCTGGGATGTAACCCTCAAAAACTCCACACAGAAAGTCTCCGTGTCCTCAGGCGGGTCCGATCCCACAAACGTCTTGTTTTGAAGCAACCATGCTAACTGCTAAGCAACCGTTCTGCCCGTGAACGACGCTAATTCACCCTCGAGCCATCTAGGAGAACATTCGTAATTACGTTTGTTGGCGCACGAAATCCTGTCGATTGAACTTCGTCACTTTTCTTCTCTTCTAATCTGGAACAAATAAACTTTCCATCGGTGAATCACGCCACCGTGAACTTCACCTCAAATGATTCATTTCTGATTATAATTTGTATTAGAGCTCAGTCACGCCCTGATTACCCGAGCTGGTTGGACTTGCTTTAACTTAATCATTAGCTCAGCTTTTATTGTGAAAGAGCGGGTCGCGTCTTATCGCCTTACATAAAGCAGTTTGTGGTTTTTCTCTCACTGTTTGCCCGTCAAACGGCTAATCTGTGTTTAAGTGTTTGAGCTGTTTGGAGCAGAAAAGACATCAAATCAAACCTGAAAGTGATTTTTTTCTCCCCCCCCCCCCCCCCCCCCCCCCTTAAGTTTTAATAGCTAGGAGAATTTCACCATCACCAATTTTGCAATCAGATCATTAATATTTCACATCGGCCCCAACGCAGATGCGTTTCCGCGGAAATCGACCTTTGGTTGCAAAAGGGCAAGGACGGGTCATTCAGTGGGTTTTAGGAATATCAGAACCGCTGTGGGAGTTTTGTGGGTTTGGTGAGGCTGAGATTAAAGGAAGTAATAGAAAAAGAAAAAACCTTTGAATACAAATGGGATTAAAAATGACACTGGCCCAATAATGCCGAGCAGGACGAGGTTCTTTGTTGAACTGTTGGCAGCTGGGATGGAAAACAGCTGCTGTAAAGTCCTATTTGGATAAAGTCGTGAACTTTGTTACGTGCGGTCAGCTAATTCATTTACACACAGTCGTTAAAACAATTTATCACTGATAATCATCCATCATTTTGACACGTGTGATGCAGTCCACACAATTTAAGTTTTTACCTGCCCTGTGATCCGACACACTGTCCACACGCAAGACAGTCCAATAATAATAATACATATGTGTATTATTTGAATTATAATAGTTTAAATGTTAATATTTAGTTTTAAAAAATGTTTTTATTTAACGAGATAGATTTAAGAAAAACCTCTTCGTAGCTTATTTATGACTTGTTTTCTCGTATGTAGGTAATAAATATGTTACAGAGGTCATTGTTAAAATGTGTTTATTTCCTCTGTTTTATGTAAATATCAAAAAAAATAATTATTAATATAATTTAAAGTAATTATTTCAGAGTTACATCAATAGAAAATATAGAAAAAATAATGACTATTAATGCGTAACATAAAATTTATAATAGATATTAAAATATATTTGTTTTATACAGTATATTGTATATTTACATTTCATAATACATTTATATAAAAGATAAAACAATCATAAAATAAATGATATAGGTCTATGTTAATCTTTAACATCATATATATATATATATATATATATATATATATATATATATATATATATATATATATATATATATATATATATATATATATATATATATATATATATATATATCATATTTAGTATTATTTATCTTACAATAAATAATTACAGATTATTATTAAAATGAATGAATATCTTATATTAATATATCAACATAAAGATCATCTTCCATGTCTGTTGGATAATATTTCATATCTAAAATGATTTTTGATTTTTTTCATATTTAAAACGATTAAATTTCATATTTAAAATAATTGTTTATTTTTTTTTAAGTTTCATATTTAAAATGATTAAATTTAATTTTTTAAATGATTCAATTTCATATTTAAAATCATTTTTGGATTTTTTCATATTTAAAAGAATTTGCTATTATCTGATAAACATGGAAGATGATCTTTACTTTAATATATTAATATAAGATAATAACTTTTTTCTATTTGTAAAAAAAAACACTGAATGATTAAAACTTTGAACTAATAATAATTTAATCATTTTAAATATTAAATATTATCTGAGATAAATGTATCTATGTATTTATATTTGGACTGTTTCCGGTTGAGGAGACCCATGGAAACGATACAAAATCCTCTTTAGGGGGATTATGACCAGAACATTATGACCACTTAAAGAACGGGAGTAGAAGTTAGTCTTTTGAACGGATATCAAATTTTCCAAACCGTCCAAACAAAAAAAAAAGGAAATTAAAATCTGTCGGAGCCTGAAAGTCCAGTCCGCGTTGGGTTCTGACGTCCTGTGCCAGCTGGGTCATCAGTCACTCAGAGCACCGCATCTGTTGGGTCGGCACCTGCCGCTCAGACCCGGTAGCAGCTCTTTTCCTGCCACGTGTTCACATTATCAGCCCCCCCCCCCCCCTGTCGTAATGGATCAGCTCGTGGGTCCCGTGAAAAGCCCCCGCCGGTGTTGACAGAGAGAACAGATGACCTGCGGGCTCGCGGCCAACACAGTGGCAACACACACCGGGCGGGAGGAAGACTCTCGGCACAAGTGTGTGATAAAGCGGCCGCTGCTATCTCCGACTGATTACTTTATAGCCGCGTGATTCAGGGACAGTTTGTTTTAGCCGATCAAATATACGTCGCTGCAGTCGTCAATGTTTACTTTGTCCTTTTTTCCTTTTTTATAAAGCCCGAGTCTTCATCGTGGATCGATCCTGTTATCGGCGGTTAATGAATGTTAAACACTGCATGAAATCACGCCGGCGTCCGATAACGGATCAGGGATTCCGGTAACAGCTTTCGGCTCCAGCGCCGCCTCACGGAACACATCCGGGTGGGGTTGAGGTCAGACCCATCCGTGGGATGAAGGCTCCGCTTCAAGCCGGTGTTCTGGCCGATTATGTAATAGGGGCCCCATCCTGGGAAGTGGGTCAGGTCCTGCCGTGTGTCACAAGCCCGGTCCCCAGAGACCCTCTGAGGACCAGTACCTGGAGCTGAGTGACGTCATCAAAGGGTTAGGGAAAAGGTGAACAATGAACGCACCTCCTCCCCCCCAGGGGCAGAGGACCTGAGAGTGGGTTTCTGCCAGGTACACCCACCATGACTGAAGTCCTTCTTAAGTTCTTCTTAGCTTCATGTTGGGCTTAAACTACTACACACACACACACACACATACACACACAGTCACAAAACAGGTACGGTCACACAGGTGGGCTGGTGGTCATGTCTCTAAACTTTCCATAATGATCGGCCCCCAACTCAAAGGGGCGGGACCTAAATTAAACCAAAATATAATGAAAACCACTATAAGTTTTTATTATTTTATTTTATTATTATTATTATTATTATTATTACAATCTTAACGACAATTACGAGAAGAAAACAAAACTTCAGATTAGTGAAAATGTCTGCAAATAAAATAAAATCGTTGGAGCTCGTTAGCCGGATTAGCTCGCTGAGAAAAAGTCCGATATAAGAAACAAACTGGACAAGATTCATTTTATTTTGAGACTTCAACCAAAAAAAAAAAAGATACTTTTCCTGAACTTCCTTTTTTATTTGACTTCATATAAATATTCCTTCCGTTCCTTCATTTCGTTGACGACTTCCTGCCTTCCAGGAGCAAAAAAAAAAAAAAACCTTAGCAGCCGTCCTCTTCGCTCCTTGTAGGTCTTCGTCTCTTCCTCCGGTCCGTCAGTAATGAGGCACACAGCGTGGGACCGTGTTCCAAATGGGTGGCCCGGGGGGCAAGGAACGCCACGAAACCATCAAGTTTGGTGGTTTGAGCGCGAGCGTGGGGGGGGGAGGGGGGGGTCGGGCGATCGGTTTGGTTTACATTGAAATTAAGGCAGAGAAATGAGAAACTGCTGTTTACATTTTCGGTGGGCTGCTCTCTGGGTTTCCATGCACACCCAGGGAAAAGCCCACCTCCAGGAGTTCTGAAAAAAAAAACCCCAGCTTGTAAGTGAAGTCGTGAAATGTGAAACAGAACTCTGGTTGACGATCCCGAAATGCAGGATATGGATTTTTCCCAGAGTTATTATGACATTCAGCGGTGCGTGTGGACCCTCTAAAAGCTTTTTCCTCCGACGTGACATACGGAGCAGCAAACGAGCATGAATCCAGAATCCAGAATCCAGAACTCACTGTAGCGCCATTGTTCCCTCCGTAATGTGGAATAAACACGCAGAAAATTGGAATATGAAACATCCTCTCCGTCTCCGTCGACCGCCTTCCAAGGCAGACGCGGAGAGTTTAAAGACTCTTCCTCCGTGTGATGTCATCATCAACTAGAAGGCCCTCAGAGAACCCAAACCTCCAGCAGTGGATGATGATGTCACCAGAATCAAGGAGATGGTTTTATTCAGCCAACGTTTACGCGATATAAAAATGACTCAGCTCTTTTCCGGAACTAGTAGAAGATCTCTGTAAAAAAAAAAAAAAAAAAACCCGGACCCCCGTCAACGAAGCTCCTCCCCCTTCTCCTTCCTCTCCCCTTGATATACATTTACCATAAGCATCTGAGCTTTAAACCAAAATAGTAACGTAGCACCTGACAAATTAACTATTACTTCAGAGGGTCGCAAACTAAACCCAGCTTACCAGCCATATAGCTAGCTAACGTTAGCCTGCTAGCTCCCACTAGCTTGAGTCAATAACTCCAAAACCATTTGATGGACCATGTTCGAAATTTTATACCTCGACAGGCCTCAGTGGGAAGATTTGAGAGATTGATTTTGGGAAACAACAGTGGCATTTTTCGGCCAATAGGGGGAGCTTTAGATCCAAATGTTTTCGGGCCTCAACTTTTTCTCCAATGTCGTCAAAATTCGGGGCATTTGAATCGATTGATCGAAATTTTCCTCACCTCGTGTTTAATTTGAGGAGCTCATGCCAGTGTTCAGCGGGGAGTGTCCGTCAGAGCCGTGTTTATTTTTGGCGTCCAGCTCAGATTTTGCTGCCACGAAGAGTCAACACCACATCTTCACAAAGAAAGACCACAAGAAATAAAGACATGCGCCGCTTTTGTCCCGACATATTCCTCACAGGTGTGACTCAGTGTCTGTGACGGAATCACCGCGGGGCTTTGGGCGCTCTCAAAAAGGTGTCATTATGCAACGGCTGTGGGAGACAGAGAGGTGTGCTGTGTGTGTGTGTGTGTGTGTGGGGGGGGGTCGGATCCCACCTTCTAGAAACTGTAAACCCTGTTTCAACAGAACAGGGACAAAGAGACGCAGACTGGACTCATGTAATCTGCAGATGCGTCTGAATATAGTCGGTCTGGGGTCGGTGACGTCCCCCACGAGGATTCGGCTGTCAATCACGGTCTCAGGTAAGAACGGGTTAAGATGTTTTAAAACGTACTTTTTGATGTGTCACATGATGATTGTCTCAAATGATCCCAAAATGTGTGAAAGTAACGTCTTTGATTTGATTTTCAGGTTTTAGGGTTCCTTCAGAGGTTAAAGGTCGTTCACTCAGGAGCCTTTTGCAGCATGAACGCATCTACTCATCCTCAGACGGCAGCTCTTCCTCTCCATCCTGGACAACGATGTCATCAGTTCAGCATCTACAACGTACTTGATCTAAAAAAAAAAGAGACCATGACCGACAAAAACTATGATATAAATGTTACAATAATAATAATGTTATTCTCCATGCATGTTCTCTGTGTTTGTGTTTGTGTGTTTGTGTGTGTATGTGTGTGTGTGTGTGTGAGAGTTTGTGTGTGTGTGTGTGTGTGTTTGTGTTTGTATGTTTGTGTGTCTGTTAGTCTGTGTGTGTGTTTGTGTGTGTGTGTGTTTGTGTGTGTGTTTGTATGTTTGTATGTTTGTGTGTGTGTGTGTGTTTGTATGTTTGTATGTTTGTGTGTGTTTGTATGTTTGTATGTTTGTGTGTGTGTGTGTGTGTGTGTGTTTGTGTGTGTGTGTGTGTGTGTGTGTGTGAGAGTTTGTGTGTGTGTGTGTGTGTGTGTGTTTGTGTTTGTATGTTTGTGTGTCTGTTAGTCTGTGTGTGTGTTTGTGTGTGTGTGTGTGTTTGTGTGTGTATGTTTGTATGTTTGTGTGTGTTTGTATGTTTGTATGTTTGTGTGTGTGTGTGTGTGTGTGTGTTTGAGAGTTTGTGTGTGTGTGTGTGTTTGTGTTTGTATGTTTGTGTGTCTGTTAGTCTATGTGTGTGTTTGTGTGTGTGTGTGTGTTTGTGTGTGTATGTTTGTATGTTTGTGTGTGTTTGTATGTTTGTATGTTTGTGTGTGTGTGTGTGTTTGTATGTTTGTGTGTCTGTTAGTCTGTGTGTGTGTTTGTGTGTGTGTGTGTGTTTGTGTGTGTATGTTTGTATGTTTGTGTGTGTTTGTATGTTGTTGTTGTGAGTGTGAGTTTGTGTGTGTGTGTGTTTATTTGTATGTATGTGTGTGTGTTTGTGTGAGTTTGTGTGTGTGTTTGTGTGTGTATGTGTGTGTGTCTGTTAGTCTGTGCGTGTGTTTATATGTTTGTGTGTGTGTCTGTGTGTGTGTTTGTGTGAGTTTGTGTGTGTGTTTGTATGTTTGTGTGTGTGTCTGTGTGTGTATTGTGACAGGGGAGTTTCATAGATTTTTTTTTAAAGCACTTAGTGTTACATTTTATCCGTATGAAAGTCTGATTGATTGATGGATTGATTTTATAAAATTCCCTAAAAGTTACTCTTCCTGTTAACAAAAATGCGTTAAAGCCGCCAACTCTGTCCTTACCGAGGATAAAACTCACTAAACTCCCCTCCAGGTCGTCCGTCCAATCAACACGATGAGATTAAGTCTAACATTCGTATTAATTAAACGACAAAATGCGATTTAGCACCGTCATATGACCTATGACCTATGACCTAGGTCTAACGACTGTTAGAACCCATGATCTTAATCTCAGCTCTCTCATCATTTCTCTGCGTTTAACCTCAAACCAGAGAAGAAGAAGAAGAAGATGAAGCTGAAGATGAAGAAGAAGAAAGCAGGCGTCATCCCAGGAACGTTCGCTGCTAAGAATGCGGCGCTGCAGGTGTGCATGAGTTCACGCGCTCGCACCTCGGATGACTGCGTCAGACTCTATCAACGTGTTGCGTGTACCAACGGATGGCACGCAAGTTTATTTATATATATCATTTGTCTCCTCCTCTGTAATTTGTGTGGTGTGTGTGTGTGTGTGTGTGTGTGTGAGTGTGTGTGTGTGTGTGTGTGTGTGTGTGTGTGTGTGTGTGTGTGTGTGTGTGTGTGTGTGTGTGTGTGAGTGTGTGTGTGTGTGTGTGTGTGTGTGTGATTGCGTATGTGTCTATTTATGTGTGTGAGAACCCAGGTATGCTCTGCCACCTCTAATTAACTCGCTGGAGATGTGTGTGACTCAGCAACAGTTGACAACATAATCACTCTGTGGCTCACCTGTTTATTTGTGCTAGCTCACACTCATGCACACACACACACGCCGGCTGGCTGCTGATCACACACGCACACACACACACACACACTCACACACACACACACACACACACACACACACACACACACACAGAGTGGTAGGCTGTAGCGAACCCTTTATGAACCCCTGAGAGAATTCTCGCTCTGCGTTTCCAACAATCACCCAACGCCAGCTAGCTACGTAGCC
>JBBDHG010000143.1:77500-87657 GCA_037951165.1 Lophius americanus | reverse complement strand
CGAGATGCAATTTTCGCTCCTTTGACTTCAAAGGGAATGCCACTGCGTTGGATACAGCCATTTCCTGGCTGTGTTTACGAATTAAATGTCTTGCCATTTTATGGCACTTTGTTTGACAGTACAGACAGGAGTGTTTTTTATCATACACTCTACCTCCATCTTCTTTCCTCTTCACTTTCATGACAGACATCTCACTCCGATTACTGTCCGAGTTTTCACTCCTACCGTCTTCAGAAGAAGCAGTGGGCAGTGTCTTTTTTCCGTATTTCCTCTGACACTTTTTTTGTTTCCACTGTGGCACTTTTCTTCGGCTTCTTAGATCATCATCCTCCGAAGTTTCAATAATTGACTCCTTAGATGGTATATATTCCTTATCGCTGTTTGTTCTGCTGCTAGTGGAGGTCTCAGAGAGTTTGGAGGGTGATTCCAAATCTTCTGCAGTGAGCTGGGAATCAAGTATATAACAAAAATTATTATTAAATTAAGACATTAAAATCCCAAAATGTATTGAAAATCTATTAAAACCCAAGGAAAACAAATCTGATATTCAACATTTGTAGATTTAATATATTGTACCGTAGTAGTACATGAATTTAATAGTGGTCTAGGAGCAATAGTTCACATACAAAAGTGTTATTGTAGCAAAAGTATTTAGGAGCCAAATGAAATCTATAGAATATAAATATATTGACGTCAGAGTACAATGTTCAATATCTGCCTTAACCTTTTTACTTCCAAGTGTACTCTCCGCCTTTTTTTTTTTACCCTTTGTTGGTATCCCATTATGTGCGCAAATATTATTTGCACAATATGTGCCATGTCCAATATGCTGCAATCTTGTTACCAAATACAAAAATTAAATGTCAAATCACATTGTTCAAATTTTGTATTGGAATATGCACAATTAGTTGCTTATGAAGGAGTCTCATTTAGAGTCTCTATGTCTCCCAGCCCCACAATGATACAATCCCATGTGTGCTTATGCTTCCTCACCGTTTATTTTTTTTTAAATTATTAGAACTAGTAGTGAACTCTACTTCATTATTATATTTTGCTGATATATATCAGTGTTTCCCACGGGATTTAGAACCTCAGACATTCTAGGGGGATCAGGGGGTTGCTCCCAATGAAGAAATGTTTGTATCTTTTAAAGTTAAATGCATCACTCTGGTACAAAATCAAGAGACCAAAGCTATGATTAACTTTCTTTTATTCTAGTAAACAATCTAATCTAATCACAAACACATTGAGTTGATAGGAATATTGACATGACAAAATTTCCCACTCAAAATCCATGATAAATTAAATTACACGTAGTTCACAATGGCTAAATAATAATGATAATAATAAATAATAATAGAAAGGTGTAGGGTAAACATTTGACCAATCACAAAATTAGGCAAAGTGGGTTACCTGTATTTGACCGGCTTATCGTTTAGAAAATAAAAAATAAGGAGGACTTTGCAGGATTAAGCAAATTAATATGGGTAATATCTTTTAGCATAAATATTTTAGCACATTTCGCTCTCTAATAATGATTTGACATTACCTATGTTAGCAAGCTCTCCTGACAATTTAAACATTAAACATTTGTTTGATTGGATTTGTTGTTCAAACTTAAGCATTATTAGAGCCACTACCTGCTTTTTAGGAACTAAATTAGTAACAAATTAGTAGGAAACCCTGAAAGTATTGTATATCCGCATCTGGATGTATGCCACTGGCAGAAAAAATAAGTTGCAAAATGAACACGTTAGTCGCAACTGCAACCATTTTAGTCCTTAGCTGGAACCCTAGTGTAGTAGTAGCTGAAGTAGTGAGAGCAGTATAGCAGCACACTTACAAAGATGCTGTCTGTTCTTGTTAACGTTGGTACATCTGGATTGTCCACAATGGATGGGACACTTTCTGGAGTGAGAATAATTGTGTCGTAATCCGGCTCATCATCATGGCTTATTTCCTGTGAGGGAAAATTATGTCAAACACTGGCAGTAGCTGCTGGGAAACATTGGGTAATGAAATGAATGTAGATGCTGAAAACACGGTTGGTTGGTTAGTTGGTTGGTTGTTTCTGCTGTGTTTTGGGACAATGTCAGCTTAACGGTCTCTCACACATGCTTGCATTTTATAAAACCAAACAGTTCTGCAGACGAGCATATATATAAGGTTCATTAGAGGCTTAGACACTGATTAGCCACTAACAGGTTCCTCTAAAAATTAACAAATAACAATAAGCAATAAATACAGTGATAGAATCTGGATTGGAGCCACTGCTAGGACACTGATTTGACCCCAGACAATGTTGACATCATTTTGAAAAACATAATTTTGTTAAAAAGAATGGATCATCGCACCTCATACGCAATTTAATTTAACATTTTTGTATTTAATTGTTTATTTTAGTTGATTTGAGATTTGATCCAAATGTAAAGTGCATTATAAATTAAATGTATTATTATTATTATTTAAATCTTACACGCCTTGAATGTTTTTCCTTAAGACGAGGGCAAAGCATCCTTGCCCAACCTGTTAAATAATAATTTTCATGAAGAAATTGACTATAAAGTGTAATTTTTTTTCCTAATTATCCAAAAAATCTGTTCGATCTGACGTTAAAATTTTTTTGATCTGCTCGGAACTGTGAGTTTTGTGATCTGGTGCACATCTACAAATTACGTAGGAGTGTGAAAATAATTCTTCTTTATTAAAATATAGTTAAGTAAAATCTGACAATTTGTTGCACCTTCACCTATGTATTGTGAAAATATTACATATGATATTATTGACTAATCCAAAATGCAGATACATTTCTGACTAACATAAAGGTATTTATTCAGGCAATGCAATTATTGGACTGATAGCTGCTCATACAACAGACACTAATTTTCATATGTACACTTTTCATATTATAGAAAAGCATTTGCAGAATTTTCATTCAGTTTAAAGGGAGGAAGGCTTCCATAAAAGTTTCTGAAGTTATGGAAAACAATCCACAGAAGTCATGATAAAGTAAAATTTTGGAACAAGCCTTAATAAATTAATTTAACACTCACCCCATGCTTAGATGCTAAAAACAGCTCTGTTATAGCTTCTGGTGGTGGATTGGTTTCCCTGCCAAGATTTGGCCCTCCTGAGGCCTCAACACCAGAGATATTGATCTAATTCAAACACATGAATCATAATGAAGTATTAATTTCTCCAAACATTGGATTTATAAATGCTAATTTTCCAGAAAACTGCACAACTACACATGTACTTTCTTTACTATAAAAGAATATCAACATTTTTTCCCAAACCCTGTTATAAAGGTGGCCATGTCTTTGTTAACAGAAAATCAGAGCCTGGTCATTATTACCTCTTAGAACAGAGACTTTTAATCTCAATGAGGATTTTACCTGGTAAAATAAAGGATATACATTACCTGTGTCTGATTTGTGGCTGTGTGCTTTATCAGGCATTTCTCATGATGGTCTTTAAGGTTCTTCATGTGTGTCTTTAGACCTGTCAGTTGCTCTTTCTCCCTAAAGGGTTTTTAACAAAAAGCATATCGTATTTAGGTATCCATGGATCCCCAGGGTTTTCAGGATTAACCAATCACTGCCATTAATCTTGTTACAAACTGATCAATAAAACTTCCTATTTGCCGGTGATTGTCCATACGTATAAGCATTTATCAAATACATCTCTTAATAAATCCGATTTATAATTTCTCTGTTAAAGAGAGGATAATCTGATTAGGATGAACTTCATGAAGCTGTGATCAGTATGTTGTACTGCATGCACTAAACCAGGTTACCAGTGCTGTTTTTCTGTCAGCAGCTTTTTTATTAACATTCATTACCCTAACAACTATAAACATCTTCCAGAAGCAGGTTATTGATTACTGAGAACCAATTCCTAGAGCGAGATCTCCCTACCATCAGGACAGATAACCTGTTTCATAAATGTCAGCATGAGCAGAAAAACAGACAACAGTGCATGAGGAACTGGTTGAAAGCAGAGGTCTTACAATTACCTTCAGATAAAGTCTAAATGGACACAAAGCAGTGAGGACCTTCTCAATCATATGTACACTGGGATGGAGCACAGATCCCCTCCTCTCCTCCCCTCTCCTGTCTCACTGCTCTGAAGTGAAACTTAACTAGTGGCTCCGATCTGTCTGTCACCTTCTCCCTCTCACAGCACCGTCTGCCTACTCCAACACACAGTAAACTATATGTAGATTCTATACTAGTTAACAATGGCTTTATAAAATAAAACAGTCATGAACCTTCACATGATCCTCCTCACTCCTTTCCTCTCCTCCTTATGCCACTACTGAGAGAAAGAGACGCTTAACGAGCTGCTCAGCTCCGTCTGCATCGGTCTCCCTATCACTACACATTTACCAGCTACAACACACATTTAACAAAAGCTAGATACTCTGCTTGTTAACACCGGCTTTTAAAAATATAACAAATAATTTACCTTCACATGCACATGCTTCCCCCACCCCACACACACATTTCAATATTATTGAAATAAAATAGCTTTAAGCTTTCTAAGTTTGATTAAATAACCAAAGCCGATACCAATCATTAAAATTGTTGAAATGTCAGTTTAGATTAGTTTGGTTTAGTGCAATTAGCTAGCAGGCTACTCCAACAATCGGCTAATCCACATTAGCATTAGCTAGAAAATAATATATGACACAAGAAATTTCTAGTATTTAGCAGCAAAAATGTGTAACAAATTAAAAGTTACCTATCTAAAACAATTTGTTTTATGTACTTACTTTATATCCATGTAAATTTCCTCCTCGTTGACTGCTGCTGTACTTTGTCTGCTGTCTTCTTGAGCTGCCTCCTTCTGTAGCACCTGCTCTCTGATCCCTGCACTGCAGGGTTGGGAACCCCATAGTCATGGCATGTGGGGGATGGGCATAGGTAAGTCGGGGACCGCAAAATTCAGGAACTGTGTTTCTCTGTCACCTTTGGATTCAATTCTCTGCGGCAGTGTAGTTTATTCAAAAAAGTACTGCGTCCCAAAAAAAATATTTTTATATATTTTAATATCACATTCCCTAAATTATTTTCACATCATGCTGATGTCATCGCACACTTTATAAAATAAAAATATTTTTAAAAAATAATTTATAACGACACATTTTTATAGCTTTTGTTAAGTCTTTCCAAATTTAACTTTTAAGCAAATATGTGTTTTATTCTTTTTAAAGAGGAATGATCCTGCATTAATTTAGTGATATTAAGCTTAAAGCTGTTGGGTACAATTAGTCAAATATGAAACATATCAAACTTTTAATATCATATCAGTATTAATTATCACTATTCATTGCACGGTAAGATATTCCTTTATTAATCTTTCCAATAAAATATCTCAGTGATAACTAGAAATAGCACTCAGAGAGTGCCATACCTCCAACAAAGCTCAACAGTACCAAGGTAAACATTATTATGATCACATTCAATTAGATCGCTTGATTTAGCATAATTTCATGGAGATTCCTCCCCTTATTTACGGGTTAATATCAGCCTCTAAATCTACTGACAACTCCAACACACTCTCATTATCTCTCAAATACTCTGGAACAAGTCACAAATATGTCTGGAAACCAAACACTGCCATGAACAATATCTGGAGGTGGAGACAGACAATGCCAATAAGCTGGAGGAGACTCCACTTCTTCAACATCCTACTGACATCTCGAAATGTGACTCTTTTTAAAATGTTGAAATGTTACATTATTTTCTGTGTGAATGAACCATTATTGGTCTTGGAACAAAGTATTAGCCTCTATTAGCTGACATGGTAAAGGTTTGTGGCTTAATGGACTCCTCATCTTCACCAGCTCAGTTTTGGGAGGGTGTAAGTGGTTCTTGAGGATGTCCAAGCTTTTTCCTCACGCTGTTTCAGTAACACCTCAAAGTTGTCCAGTCCCACTAAAAACAAAGTTAGCCTCTTGCTGTTAGGTTAACTCATTACAAACTAAGACTGGTAGAACCTATATAACAGCCTATGGCACATATTGAATAAGCTGAGCCTTTTCAGGGAAACAAGATTGCCCCATCCACTCCCCTGTTGAAGGGTCAGCACTGTCCATCAGTCCAATTTATTGTTTGAGGTGAATTCTTATGGTACTTGCACCATCAATAGGACTCCAACTCCCATTTTAAACCAAAAAGCACATGCAAATTGTGAATTTTTCTTTGCTTCACCAAAACCTTAATCAGTTAGGCTTCTACAGTTGTTGTGCTTTACAGTAATTGCAGCTTTAGATCAGTGGGTGAGGAAGAGATACCGTACTTATGCCATCACTCACACAGAGAAAGAAAGACAGCTTAGCACTGGAAGCACAGGGAAGGAGATAACAGGAAAACAACTTATAATCTGCTGGGACGGCACCACAGCTATAACTTTAACTGTAAGTTGTATGGTTGGAGCACTGCACCCGCAGCCACATCCTTTGTTCATCAATAGGTACTAACATGCTCACTACTATACTCAACCAGTGTGTCCGACTGCATATTACCTACAACACACCCAATAAGTACTTGCTGCATTCACCTTAATACATATTCAATCAGGGTGACAGCATACTATACTTAAGCCATTGGTCTTCTCTGCATTATATGACATCACAACATTACTGCTCTGCCTAGTATGTCCACGTCCCTGATACCATGGAAGGATATTTTTTATCAATACATAAAATCTAAATCAAAATGACCTCTATCCATCAATACAATAATAATCGGGATAACTCTAAACAACTTAAGGATTTACATTTGATTGTTTGTAGTTGATTTAAGGAATGAAAAAATCCATTAAGATCAATGATGGACTGTTCAATGTTAGAAGCTAGTTTTGAGAAGCAAAGTAAAAGCAAGTAAGTGAGTACTTAAGTAAGTGAGTAAGTAAGATGGAAAATAAACCTAAAATCCGGAGACCTTAAATCCGGAGACAAAGTAGAGAAAATGTCGCCGAAGTTATTTGTTGCATTGAGTGGGACACAAGGCCTCTGTGCCCTCACCAACTAGCTAGCTAGCCTGCTGCTTAGCTAGCTACCTTGGCATTCACATGTGGAGCTTGTGAATCCTTAAATCCGGAGACAAAGTAGAGAAAATGTTGCTGAAGTTATTTGTTGCATTGAGTGGGACACAAGGCCTCTGTGCCCTTACCAACTAGCTAGCTAGCCTGCTGCTTAGCTAGCTACCTTGGCATTCACATGTGGAGCTTCTCAACACTAAAATATTGATGCAAACTTATGATTTGTTCTAATACTCCGTTGCCCCATACGCTATGGTGAGACATTCAGATGATTAGGCTCTTCATGCATTCATAAATAAAAATATAAATAAACACTAATTCAAGTTTATTTTACTGTTACAATTACTGTTCATATTTAGCACATATTCTACAGAGGTATTGTTTTCTAACTATTAACTTAACTTGATTCAGAGCTAACTCCGAATGCTCTTTGAGTTGTGTTTGAAACGGTGATTTTCTTAAATATGCAGTTCATTTATATATTCAATGTTAGCTTACTTCATTTGTGCTAATATTGTACCGTCATTCCGGGAAATAACACAGAAATATGATGAGACGGAAGTCTATTTTACGATATACCATGAACAGCACCATGAACAGTGTCCTAAATAAAAAATCTGATCAAATGAGATGAATATCTGATTCCCACTGATATGTTGAAAGTGTGCTTTTCATATCAAAATTAATATGGTATCTCTCCCGTTGACCATACTTAAATCACTGTTAATCATTATTTATCTATTGTCTTCAATGGTGGACTAAGTTATATAGAGAAATTGCATTGGCAACTAGGAGACAGAAGGATGCAGATTTAATAGATGTTGTTGTTGGGACAATGCTTTGTTTTTTTCTTACCCTCTTGCACTCCAAAAGAGCTTACAGACCATCACTAGACTAAAGTTAACATTTCAAACGATTCAGGAAATGCTTGCATAACTATTGTATTCATTTTAATTACTGATTTTTCAGTGTTCCAAATGTTCCTGTCATTGTCAAAGACATGGGTTCGACCTAAATAATGTAGTTGGTATTACATCATTATCAAAACGAGTAAATTAGTGGTGTATGGATTCCGTTCTAGCTTTGTTTGCTGGAGCAACAGTAGTGTGGTTTCAGTCTAATAGGTCATTATGGCAAGAACACAGAACGACATTTGTGTTGCAAACTCATAATTGTTAATAAAATATTTGTTTTATATCTTTTATATGCACTTGTTGCAATATTTATGTCTGAGCATACTTGTTGGAGAATGCAATATTTGAACTCCTATATGGGTAAGAATTATAATTTAGAGGTAACTGTATTATCCTCCATTTTTAAAAGACCCTGAACGTGACATTCTCTCGTTTGTGAGTTTTGCATTGGTGTAAATGGCTGTCCCTCTCAGTATTAACCAATCAGATAACGTTTCTCTACCAAACTAAATGCTAGCACCTGTTTGTAAGACTTCCCTGTCTTACAAAAAGGGAAGGCATAGAGCTTAAATGAAAATAGAGAGGGAATAGTAAGGGGAGAAATGCTCGTAAAGCTTGGTACGTTTCTGTTTAATTAGCATTTTTCATGTTTTGTAAAATCTAAAAGAAAAATGAAAGCTGTTTGGAACAGTTTTGATGTCCAGTCATTAATTAATTGGCAAAACAGAGAAAATATATGGTGAGCTAGCACTACTTTCCTACCGGCCTTGTTAACAGGCTGATAAGACATTGTGTTTGATGAAAAAGCATGATGTACCAGGGTTTTTCTGAGTGAGTATGAACATTTTATGAACATTTATCACCCAACATTTTGAGTTAAAGAGTTTACTGGTGTATTTAACATGAAATAGAATGTCTTAAACAGTATGCTACTTAAAAGGTTGTTCTGGATGCTTCATGCTAGAGATGCCATCTCATTGCACCAGCACATGGATGGAGTCTCTTGACGTGTTTCTTCATCACTCAACACTGGATGTTGCTGGATTTGTAAGGTTGACATAATCTTTCCAAGGAATAGTGAGTACTTCCAAAACACAGAAAAACTATAGAAATAAGCTCCAACATGGGGCCAAATTTCTATGGTACCAGAAAAATGAGTCCATGTCATTTTCTGTCGTTTGTGATTTTTTAAAACATTTTTTCCAAGTTTTACTAGTTGACCAGCAGAGATTTGTAGTCCACCATTGATGACAATAGATTTATGCTTAACCGTGAGATGAAAATGAGTAGTAAAATTTGTTGAAAAGTAACCTGATTTCAATCTTCTAAGGGAGTGTCCTAAAAATGTGATTTAAATAATCTGATTCCATGCTTTAAACGATGTTAAGAAGAGAACGGTACGTTGATTTACATAGGAGTTTCTGCTTTAGCACTTCAAAATGAAAATGAACTTTTCATAATGTAACTACGGTTATCGCTTTCAATCCTTTTCATGAAGTCAATAATGGGGTTGAATTAACCACCCCTCAACTTTGTAACTAAAATTATAGAAAATAAGCTTGTCCTGACTAATTCTGTATATCCAGGGATTTATCAGTCTTATCAAAGTACAGACAAAAAGATTGTGCGGGCAGACCTGCCAAATGTTTCTAGTAATTACTCTTATCATCCTACGAGTTGAAAACTTTTGTTAATAAATAGATCTTTACCAACTGTCCATCTAGATAATAGTAATTTAAATCTAAAAAGTATGCTGTAGTGCAGAGGGCAGTTGTAGCCAGTAGCTGTTATTTCCAGCAGTGTAAGGTAGCTGGAAAGTGGTGATTGGGTGTTTAGAATACCTCTGTGTGGACTCTATTGGGCTAGTTTGAGGTTACTTGCCAACCTTACATCAAATGCACCCAATATTTGTTATTTATCCTCTCACTGCACATGCTTCATTCTTCCACTCCATAGCGCCCTGCCAATGCTACATGGACATGGGGTGGAACCAGCTATTATCTATTTTCAGAAAGATAGAATAAAACTTTAGTAATCCCCAATCGGGAAAATTAGTAACTTTATAAGTCTTAAACCAAAAGCATTCGTTTGCATTTTGTAGATGATGTGTATTAGTGCTGGGGGTTTTTTCTTTATATATCTCAATACTAGTTTATCATTTAAGGATGAGAAACATTAAATTAAGAATATATTTTT
>JBBDHG010000143.1:62500-72500 GCA_037951165.1 Lophius americanus | reverse complement strand
GCATTTATCTCACTAGCAGCAGCCATTGTGCAGAAAAGGTGCGAGGTCCTTTTTTTTTTCTTTTTTTCTGCGAAACCTCTTAGCATCCCATAATCAGGAGTGATAATGTGTCTCATTCTATGCTAATGTGTGTGTTTTACAGCAATCAGGCGACAGGTGATGATAGCACACGCTGAGAGATGTTCAGCCGTGTGTGTGTGCGTGAGGGGTTGTGTGTGTGTGTGTGTGTGTGTGCGAGGGGTTGTGTGTGTGTGTGCGTGAGGGGTTGTGTGTGTGTGTGTGTGTGTGTGTGTGTGTGTGTGTCTGTGCGAGGGGTTGTGTGTGTGTGTGTGTGTGTTTGTGTGTGTGTGTGTGTGTGTGTGTGTGTGCGAGGGGTTGTGTGTGTGTGTGTGTGTGTGTGTGTGTGTGTGTGTCTGCGTGCACGAGCGCAGAAGTGTGGACGCAAGGCACCATTAGTGACTTCCCAGGTCCTCTTCAGGAACACAATGGGCGGCGAAATTGCTTTAATGGAAAAAGGCTAATGTGAGACGTACACACAGTGAGGCGCACACGCACACATGAAAACACCACCTTAGCGAATCACTCAAGCCGGTAAGAGGTAGAAAAAGGGAGGATATTATCACTTACACTAGAAAAAAAGCCAGAGATGGCGGCGAGAGAGGAGAGAGGAGAGAGGAGAGAGGAGAGAGGAGAGAGGAGAGAGGAGAGAGTCGGCGCTGCTCTCCTTCCTCCCACCAGAGTCGGAGGTTTCCGCAAACTCCGGCACGGATCCCGGAGGAGAGAGTCGCGTGTCCTCCTCAAACACGCAGCTGTGTCGATGCTGGGGGGTCGACAGAGGAGGATTTCTATCAGGACATGAAAGTAGACGTGACACTGTTATTACACACCAGGACATGAAAGTAGACGTGACGCTGTTATTACACATCAGGACATGAAAGTAGACGTGACCCTGTTATTACACACCAGGACATGAAAGTAGACGTGACACTGTTATTACACATCAGGACATGAAAGTAGACGTGACACTGTTATTACACACCAGGACATGAAAGTAGACGTGACAATGTTATTACACATCAGGACATGAAAGTAGACGTGACGCTGTTATTACACACCAGGACATGAAAGTAGACGTGACACTGTTATTACACATCAGGACATGAAAGTAGACGTGACACTGTTATTACACAACAGGACATGAAAGTAGATGTGACGCTGTTATTACACATGAGGACATGAAAGTAGACGTGACGCTGTTATTACACATGAGGACATGAAAGTAGACGTGACACTCTAATGACACACCAGGACATGAAAGTAGGCGTGACACTGTTATTACACATGTTTATGATACTGATCCCTAAATGTTTTTTTAGTTTCAGCATCCTTACCTTGAACTTTATTATATATATATAGATATACTTGTAAACAGAACATGCCCCCCCCCCCCACCCAGGTCTTCTTCTTTATAACACTGATCAGGATTCTCCAGGTCTTTCAGGCACGTCCAGCTGGGAGGAGAACCGGGTTAAACCCAGAACTCTCTGGAGGGACTTTATATCTCAACTGACCTGAGAATGCCTTGGGGTCCTCCAGGATGAGCTGGGGAGTGTTGGTGCAGAGAGAGACTTATGGAAGTCCTTTCTAAGCCTGCTGCCACCGCGACCCGACCGGACCCGACCCGGATAACCAACTCACCTGTATCTGAACGGTCTCACCTGTGTCTCCGAACGGTCTTACCTGTATCTGAACGGACTCACCTATGTCTCTGAACGGTCTCACCTGTGCCTCTGAACGGTCTCACTTGTGCCTCTGATCGGTCTCCCCTGTCTCTCTGACCGGTCTCACCTGTGTCCCTGAACGGTCTCACCTGTATCTGATTGGTCTCACCTGTGTCTCTTATCGGTCTCACCTGTGCGCGGGGCGGGCAGAATCTGTCTGACATAATGAGTCAGGACTCCAAGGGTCCTCCGCTGTCCCTCAAGAACCCAGCTTCTGTTCCGGTAACTCCACCCTTCACCCCTCTTTAACACCTCATCCTCACTCAGCTCTACATTCCATCTTCCTCACCCGTCACTCACTCACCAACTGTCTCTCTTCACTCTCTCACCCTTTTCCTCCGCGTCTTCCTAACGCCTCTACATCATCCCCTCGTTTCCGTCCAATGCCCCGTGTCAGGATGTGTGAGACGTCAGCTACCTCTCTAGCCCCCCCAGCCTCCCACCTCTCCCTCAGAACCTCCTCTTTGCCCCCCCGGGTGAGGGAAACGTCGTCTGGCTGGGAGCGCGTGTCTGTTTTCTGCTAACAAACTGTGTCTCATCACCAGGAAGACCTGCGTCTGCGAGGAACAGACGGATTAGGATCTCGGTCCCAGCGCCGCATTCATCAGAACCTCATTCCCCTCCGGGTCGCCCGCGGGCAAATCCACAATCCCAGACACAAGAAGAAGAGAAAGGGATCTGATGGCGTCTCTCTGCCTTCATCGCTCTTTTCCTAGAAGGATATAAAAACACGTCTGCCCCTCAGTGTGTGTGTGTGTGTGTGTGTGTGTGTGTGTGTCTGTGTGTGTGTCTGTGTATGAGTATGTGAGTGTGTGTGTGATTGTGTGTGTGTGTGTGTGTGTGATTGTGTGTGTGTGTGTGATTGTGTGTGTGTGTGTATGAGTATGTGAGTGTGTGAGTGTGTGTGTGATTGTGTGTGTGTGTGTGTGTGTGTGTGTGTGTGTGATTGTGTGTGTGTGTCAGCTCTGGACTGAGTAGATGGAGTGAGTGAAAAGGAGAAAGAGAAAAAAGGAGGGAGAGAGAAAAGGAGGGAGATAAAAAAGGAGGGAGAGATAAAAGGAGGGAGATAAAAAAGGAGGGAGAGATAAAAGGAGGGAGAGATAAATGGAGGGAGAGAGAAAAGGAGGGAGAGAGAAAAGGAGGGAGAGGTAGGAGGAGTGAGAGATAAAAGGAGGGAGATAAAAAAGGAGGGAGAGGTAAGAGGAGGGAGAGAGAAAAGGAGGGAGAGAGAAAAGGAGGGAGAGAGAAAAGGAGGGAGATAAAAAAGGAGGGAGATAAAAAAGGAGGGAGATAAAAAAGGAGGGAGAGAGAAAAGGAGGGAGAGAGAAAAGGAGGGAGATAAAAAAGGAGGGAGATAAAAAAGGAGGGAGAGAGAAAAAGAGGGAGAGAGATCGGAGGCCTTGAAGTGGATTCTAGCAGGAGAGTAAGAGATGGCGGTCTTCTGACAGAGGCGGCGGCGGTGGGGGGGCGTCGCCGGCTAACGAGCGGCGTGGAGCCACAGAAGGTGTGTGTAGCCGAGCGTGAGGAAGCGGTGGAGACAGCGCCGACCCGCTGAGATGAGCGTGGAGCTAATGCTATGTTAGTGAGCTGCTAACGGCATGCCTGGGCCCGGCGCTCGGCCCTTCCACACGGATCACAGAGGCCCACGGCGACGAGGGGAGACACCTCAGGTCTGGGGGGGGAGGTTTTATCTGCGACACGTCTTTTGGGCTCTGGTCGGGACTCCTCCACCATCTGAGCCTCCCGTCATGACTCACTCACAGGCAGGCGGGTTACATAGAGAGATCCGATGTGGCGGGGAAGGTGAGGCAGACCGACGCTCAGAGCAAAAAATTAACCGGCACTTCCAAACGCGGCATTCGGAGGGCTCTTCGTGCAGCAAGGCACCTTGGGTAATTTGACTTGAAGGGTTAGCAGGTATTTAGGGTGTAAGTCATCTCTCTCTCCTCCGCCCTGAGTCGCTTCCTGCAACCTTCATGACCCTTTATTGTCGGATGAAGTGACTTTGTTTCTTAATAGCAGCTTGTAGACATTTTCTCCGTCACGGACAAAAACTAAATTTTAAAATGTGTTTAAATCCCAAAATCAATCCAGTTCTTCCTCACACTCAGGTCTATGTGGGTGTAAAATCTGAAAGTGATGCATGAAGTATTTTTGGAGATCTTTGGCGATGAAGATTCCATAACTACATCCTCCACGACGTGATGATGCAATCAGAAGGCGGGAAAGAATCCACTACTTGACAGTTATTCTTAAAAATGAAACTTAAGGAAAGTAAAAAATAAACTCCTTAAAACCCCTTAATGTACGAAACTACACAACATTATACAAGAAAGAGGAAAAAGGCATCACTAAACTAGTCCGAAGAGAAGAACTGATACCAGAACCGGAGTGAATCACCCTCTCATTCTAAGGTCCGTTCACCTGAGCAGTACGTCTACCGGTTCTGAGGCTGTGCTCCATCGGGCCCGTGAGTCTGTGATTCTATGTGTGGGGGGGATGATGAAGAGGCGATGTGTCTCTTCACAATGACATCATGGCTCTGACAGAAGCTGGAGAAGATGCCGGGGGTCTCGGAGCGGAACTCTTCAGCCCGACGTAAGTGTGTGTGAGTGTGTCTGTCCGTCCCCCGGGCTGAACCGGTCCTCCTGGGCTCTGTGATCTAAAGTCAGACCGTCAAAGACAAAAAAACAAAACCTGACCAAGAGCAATATGAAGCAGAGGGCAGGACGTTTGGCTGCTGCCCGCTCGCTGGCGCCGCGCGTGAGGGCGCCACGAGTGTGAGGGCGCCACGAGTGTGAGGGCCGAGGGAAGGAACATTTTAGAGAGAGAGAGAGAGAGAGAGAGAGAGAGAGAGAAGGGAGGTCCGGGAAGTAGCAGAAGGGGTTGAGGGGGGTCAATTCGGCCCACAGGCTCGAGCGGTGCCTGTTGGCCTGAGAGAGAAACCCGTATTGCATCATGGGAGACCTTGGCGTGTCCTCTTGTTCTTGCCTCTTGGTCTTCCCCTGCAGCTCTGTCCAACCGTCACACACACTTATAGGTAGATGAGATATTCTGCTTCCTTGTGTTTGTGGAAGAGGCGCCTCAGTAGAAGCGTTGGAATGATCTTTTTTCCAGGTCCATGCCCAGAAAAAAGTCCCCTACCCCATGCGTCGCACAAACAACCCCCCCATTAAACTCTTCACATTAAAAGTGGAGTTATGTTCTCAGTATTTCTAGAATAAAAAGGCTCCAACTAGTGAGTAAAATATGAACGATTACATTCAATGATTTGAACACGATAGATTTATAGGTACTGAGTTTGGAGTGAGTCGGATCAACCCTCCAGAACTTATGGCCCAAAGAATTTTGGCGATGAAGCTCCCCCTAGTGGTGGAAGTTTCCCAAAATCAATCCAGTTCTTCCTCACACGGGGGTCTATGGACATATAACATTTGAAAATGAACTGCTGGTACGTAGTTTACTGAGTTTTAAAAACGTTATAATCAAGAATCAGCTGCTTTATCAGAGCGGACGCTTGCCAAATAGTGAGCACACCTGTCTGTCCTGGTGACCTGTTACTGCCAGATAGTGAGCCACATTGACAAACTGAGAGCTGAGTTATAAGCGGTTTATAAACGTTAACTAATTAAGTACAAAGTGGTTCTAATCTATTCAAAACCATATCATAAATCCTTTTTAAAGGAAGTCTTATTGTATCTTGTAATCTTATTGTAACCGTGGCGACGGTAGGGGAAGCTGCAGCCTCAGAACAAACACACTCACAGAACTTGAGCGGGGACGTCACCTGACGTAGTGATCCAGGTGTGTTTATTGGGATCCAGCAGACCCGCATACAGTAGTGAGCCTTCCATAGAAAAGAGAAAACAACCGTCGCCGCCATGTTTCCGTACGACGACACGGGTTTACCTGGAACACGGTTCACGTCTGTCGGTGGATCTTGTTGGCGCCTGCAGGGCAGGAGGAGAGCAGAACACCGTGTGGTACCGGCAGAGGAGCGGAGGTCCGTTTCTCATGGGTTCATTCTGATCATAGAAGTGATATATGGCGTGTAAACGACTGACTGTTATGACCAGAGCCTGTCCGTTTCCACGGGACCATCTCAGCATGAAGATCCGTGAGGCGGGTCAGAATACAAACACAATTCAATACAAGGCCTTTGATCGCTGACAGACCGGGTCGCATCTCCTCACTCAGAACACCATCCTTCAAAGGAATAGGTTCTATAAAGGAGACACAGATTTGTTCTTCAGAGACTCTTCTTCACATAGTAAACATACAACACATGTCCACGGCTGGCAGGAAATGCAGTAAAGTCCAGTTTCCCTCCGATATCCACAAAACCTGCTGCCCGACGGCCCGACTGACACCAGAGGTTCTGCCAGCATCCAATGAACCGCCTCGCTCCAAAGTCTTCATCCTTTCAGAACATCACCTCCAACCTCCACCCGTCCATCACCCTTGCATAGTTTTCATGTGTGTGTCACAGGGCCTGGTTGGCAGGAAAAGAGGATGACGATGATGAGGAAGAGGCCAGGTTGAGAAGGTTACAGGACATGAGACGCCGTGTCTGGATCAGCCACTCAATCCTTACAGCAAATAAAAACCTCCACTCTTTCGCTCACAAAGTCTCTGTGATGAAGGATATACACACATCAGCCATAACATTACAACCCCTGATTATGGCTTTCCGATGGCGGGTGTCAGTAGGGGGAACATTTTAGTCCATCAAGTGGACGTGTGTGGAGGAGGAAATGTGGGTGGTGTTCAGGTCCGAGAGACTCCTAAAGGCGCCACAGTGCGATGGCTGGATGAACGGGTAAGAGTAAAGATGGTGGAGCAGGTTGTCCCTAGTCTACCAACCAAAATGGTCACAGGACGGAGGATTGGTGAGCCGAGGTTACCGCATGTTGTCCGTGGACACAGAGGAGTTCCTGGAGAAAAGATTGTTGATACTGGTTCTGATGGAAAGGTGTCAGAACACAATCTAAGGCAGGTGGTTTTAATGTTATGGCCGATGGGTGTACATGTGGGCATATTGCACATTAACAGTAGATTCTGGTTTTGACAGGAATCATGCAGTGATGAATAGAGAACAATTATGGATCAGATGAAAACAAAGTTCCTGCAGAACTGGTGAAGATTAAGGAGTGTGGAGAAAATGTCGTAGTGGGTCATGGATCAGAACCAGCTCCAATCCTTCCTACTGCTTCTTGGCAAGTTCACACAAAGGATCCGTTCCTCAGAGGTGAAGGTGTGGCGGCGGGTGAGACCGCAGAACTTTCTGCATCGACCGTTTTCTGCGTCCAGCCTGAAGGAGGTCCTTTCAGCCCGTCCCGTCTCCCAGCATGCATCTCTGCTCTCTGTAGCTCCTGAATGCGTAGTGTTTAATTGGGCCAGTCCCATTTGGCAAAGAACGGGTGGGATTTGATGTCATCCACGCCTCCCACACCGGCGCCCAGTCTCTCCGTGGGGTTGTACTGGAGCAGCTGCACAGGAGAGACCCGAGAGTAATCAGATACAGAACCATTCAAGAGTCAGGATGTGTAGAGAGATAAATAACCTTAACCATGACGTATTATGTGGGCGGAGCCTAACTAGTGTCAGAACGTGACAGCTCTGCGTTACCGGCAACATGAAACTGGAGACACGGACCATCGGGACACAACTTTGATTATTTCAAGGATACGAGTCCACTCACAATAATAAGACCCCTCGGAGCGACCACCCGTTCTGACTGCCGGGTCAGGATTTCTTACGGACAAAACTTCTAGATTCATACAATGTGGTACTTTGGGGTCGTGTCCAGGACATCATTTGTCTAATGAGGCGCGTATCAGGGAGTCAGCGGCGAGGACATAAAAGACGCTCCTGGTATAAAGTGTCTTTTCCTTCCGCACAAGAATTTTTAAATACCGATGAAGTCGGACCGGCGTCACGATAAACCGCTGCATCGTCGCATTTCAATGGATAAACAGAGGTCCCGTGATCGCCCCCTCCAGCAGCGCCACACACGACTGTAACGCCGCGGGTTTGGTTTTATCGACAGGCGTGTTGATGGTCAGGATTGTAGCACAAACGTTGGTCTCGTCTCTTGGAGGGATCGGTCACATGACCACTGGGAAAAAAACCCTCTGCTCCTCAGGAACAACAACCCTGTATTCTCAGGAAACGGTTTTCGACCATCTATGTGACGAAGCATGAATATACCTGCAGACGTTCATGACCTCACCTGCTCCAGCAGAGATCGGGCCCCCTCCGAAACGGACTCGGTGATGTTGAGAGCCGTGTGGCGTCCGATTCCCGCCGGATGGCACCGCAGCAGAGACTGCACAAAGGGAGGGAGGGTGGAGAGAGAAGATAACTAGAACAAGCACAACTCCGACACTGGCAGATAAATAGACCGGCTGATTTACGGCGGGCGACCAGCGCGTTTCAATTAGAGGCCAGCGCCGCGTGTGGAGGAGATACTCATCTCTGAAAACACGGCAGGGCCGGGGGTCCGACAGCTAAAGGGACGGATCCGATGACGGCCGCCGAACAAAGGTCAACACGGAGCAGAGAGAGCAGAGAGCTCCTGAAACAACAGTGATCAAAGCAATGGCTGCTGGGGGTCTCTGAGTCACACCGGGGGACATTTTCATGCAGTAAGAACCTCACCGGAGACCCGGCGGTCAGAACCGAGTCCTTTGTGTCGTTTATGGGCTGGAGTGGACCAGGTCAAACGGTAGATTATAAAGAATTGCTGCCCTCACAGGTACGTAAACATAATGTGTGGAGAGAGAGAGAGAGAGAGAGAGAGAGAGAGAGAGAAAGAGAGAGAGAGAGAGAGAGAGAGAGAAAGAGAGAGAGAGACAGAGACAGAGAGAGAGAGAGAGAAAGAGAGAGAGAGAAAGAAAGAGAGAGAGAGAGAGAGAGAGAAAGAGAGAGAGAGAGACTGTTTGTGTGGTCTATTGTTACAATAATGGACAATGATGAGGATAATCACTACACATCTTCCTCCCAGTGCGTCTGTGCAGCAGAACCCACACCGCCACTGTGTTTGGGTCGGGGGGCCCTGCATGTGGTCTCCATCGTTGAGATCTGTTGCCGCCTCGCTTTCTCTCTCTCTTTTGCTCTCTCCATCTATCTTTCTCTCTCTTTCTCTGTCTCTTTCTATCTCTCTCTCTCTCTCTCTCCTGAAACGTGCTGCAGGAGTTCTGGCTGGGTTCCTAGCTACAGTCAAAATCGCTCCAGGCAACTCTTATCCTGCAAGGATCAAGAGGCAGTGTGTGTGTGTGTGTGTGTGTGTGTGTGTGTGTGTGTGTGTGTGTGTGTGTGTGTGTGTGTGTGTCCCTGCCAGGACTGAACACAGACATCATCATCATCATCACAGGACACATCTGTGTGGCGGACTTGTTTTTCCAGGTAAGTCGGCGTGTATTGTTCTGAATAGCAGCAGCTGGGAGAACATCTAGACTCGTCTTTGGGCCGCCGCTGGGACCCGCTGAGAGCCGATATCAAAAAAGCCCGCTGGCCATCAGTTAGAGTTTATTCAGATCTAATGGACATAAAACCATGAGAGGGGTGGTCGGTGCAGCGAGAGCAGAAACCCACCCTCTGCAGGATTCTATCTGCCTTTTTAACGATGAGGACATAACTTCCTCCTAAGCCCATCTTAAAAGATCATCCCTCAGACGGTTCCGATCCCCGACCGGCCCAGTTCAGGCGCCACGAGAGCTGCCCCGGTCTTCGCCTTCCGCGCCAACCTTGGATCGGCGTGCTCAGAGCCCGGCGCTGCACCGGGAGCCAGCGAGGAGGCCCGGGGAGGGTTGACCCCTGACCCAGCAGATGGAGCTCAGGCTGGGGGAGAAAGTCACACAGTCCCTGGCAACTCCCCGAGATCCAGAGTCAGAGATGGCAGCCAAGACGCACCTCACGCCCACATCACACGCGCCGCAGAAACCCGACTCTGCCCACTCAGACGGACACACGCGCGGGATCACACATCCTGGCACCGCCATGAAGAGAGGGACGGAGCAGGAAGCCAAGACACCTACAGATTTCCCACAACACCTTCACGACACACACAACCGTTGTTTGGTGCTTTTCTCTCACCGTGCCGGTTAGGAGCTCAAACAGGATGGCGCCTAAACTCCACCAATCGCAGGCCGCCGTCTCCTCGCCGATTCCTCCGACCTCTGAAACAAAAGCAAAGCAGTGGGGAGAGAGAGAGAGAG
>JBBDHG010000143.1:0-60000 GCA_037951165.1 Lophius americanus | reverse complement strand
GGAGCTGCGGGGAGAGTACAGTGGAGCCGGCTACACTTACCAATCTGTCAGGGCGAGGCAGCGAGGAAGTGAGACGGAGAGGAAGAGCACAGGAAGGAGAATGAACCCGATCCACGCGGCGCCGCCGTCATTCGAGGCCCTCTATGTGACCAGTTTGAAATCTGACCACGCCTCCTTTAACCTTTCTGAAACACCGCATGACGAGAACGCCGCTACAGCGTTTTTGACCTTGAGACCTCAAACAAACACAAACGGTTCCTCCTGGATTCTATGATGATGTTTATTAACGAGAGTTTGTTTCAGAGGGACGCCCAACAATGTGACACAACAGACACAATAACACATATACACACATATACATACACACATATACACACACAGGCACACAAATATATACACACACATACACACACATATACGAACACACATATACACACATATACATACACACACATATATACACACACACACACATATATACACACTCACACACATACACACATATACATACACACGCATACACATACACACACATATATACACATACACACACATATATACACACACACACACATATATACACACGCATACACACACATATACACACATACATACACACGCATACACATACACACACATACAAATATATACACACAGACACACACATACACACACATATACACACATACATACACACATATACACACATATACATACACACATATACACACACACACACACATATACACACATACACATATACATACACACAAACACATATACACACATATACATACACACACATACATACACACAGACACACACATATATACACACACACACATATACACACATATACACAAATATACATACACACGCAAACACATACACATATACACACACATATATACACACACACACATACACAAATATACACACATATACATACACACGCATACACATACACATATACACACATATACATACACACGCATACACATACACATATACACACATATACATACACACACACACACATATACACACACACATATACACGTATACACACACACATACACATATACAGACACACACATATATACACACACACATAATTATAATAATGATAATAATAATAATAATAATAATAATAATAATGATAATGATAATAATGAGGAGGATGTCTAGAAAACTGACAGGAAACAAAGTCGACAGGTGACCATGTTAAAGAAGAGGATCTCTTAAAGAAATAAAGTGAGTTTATTGTTTATTGTTCTTCTGTTAGTGTCTTTAAGGTCGGCCATGTTGTTTGTTGGTTTTGGGGACACACAAGTTCTTAACCAGCCTCCATCTCCTCTCCTGTGAAGAACCATGAGGAACTCTCCCTCCTCTCTCTCGGACACACTTCCCTCCTATACGAACCGACAGACACTGCCGAAAGAGGAAGTGAGGCGCACGCAGGCAGGAAGTGAGGATGGATCCAGGCGTGATGTGACAAGCTCTGAGGTAGAGCTACTGAATAATGGAAGTCACTTCTATGTCCAAAAACAAACCTGGAAGCACTCTTTGTTTAAATCCAGCCCTGACCCACCAGGTAGGAGAAACAGAACAGTAAAGGGTCCAGAAGAGGCCCGGCAAGCGGTTAGAATGACGTGTGGCGTTACTTCCCTCTCTGACAGCGCCGCAGTGGTCACGGGCGTCAAGGTGTTTGTACTGTAAAATGTGATGGTTGGAAAAAAAACAAATAGAGCGACAGGAGACACGTCACTAATCTCCAGACCCAGAACCAGAATCATGGACTACAGAACCACTTCATCATTCAGAAACAAACCAACATGGATTTGTCCTGCAGGATGGAAAACCCGGTCGGGAGTGGAGCTCCTCCCCCTTTCTTCTTACTGTAATTCTGTGCTTTTTCTGGCACAAGAAACAACGTATTTGAAAACCGCCTCATTATTAATCAGAAGAACTTCAGCTGAATCTCCCGGACCTCTGCGGTGGACACAAACAGGCCCGTTTAAATGACAGGCTGTTGTGATGCAAAAACAAAAAATCATTTCAGAACTTTTTCCACCTCTGATGTGACCTCTGACCTTTGTGGTTCCACTGAAAACCTAAAAACACGTCTTAAATATGTTGGGCAGAAACAATAAAGAATAAAAACGTAAAATAACCTGGTTATATAAATATATATAATATATTATATATTATATATATAATAAATTAGTAACCAGGCTGGAATGTTTTTCTTCGTAAAGGCGTCTGTCTTGTCGCTCCACCCCGTCACCCGGATTGGGTCCGGTTTAGCTCAGCCGCCGCCCCAAAACCGGTAGAACCGTGTTCGGGCCCTGACGCTTCATGCCTAAAACCCTGTTTCCCCGGGTGCACCGGCGCCGCTCACGGCTTCCTCGGGGACGGGTCCGACGCGGAGAGTAAAGCGTCCAATGATGTCATAATCCTTATAATTGGATATATGAGGAATACTGGAGAAGACGTTTTTATTCCTTATATGTACTTATACATGTCGTTGTTTTTTCAAATGGACTTGAGTTTTTTAGAGGATCTCCTCAGCAGGAAGTCGGCCAAAGTATTCAGACTCGCTGAAAACACAGTAGATGGTCCGTAGAGGAGATACGCTGAGGTCACAGGTGGGCCGGAGTTGTTAAAGGTTTACTCCTTCTTCCGTTGGTTCCATTAGAGCAAAAACATCAGAGTCGTGAAGGGGTCCTCAACACAAAAAGCGATTTATGCTCCAATGAGGGCGTCTCACAGCCACTAAAGTTCTTGTTTTTAACAGAACGGACGCCATTGGATGTTTTTGAATAATAATGACATGGTGAGAAAGTAAATAAGGAGAGGTGGAGAAAAAAATAGATTATTACCCTGACACAGTATTTTCCTCTCTGTTATTTGGGTGTGAACCTGTGAGCTCTGAAAACATGTTTCCCTCCTTCTTTCACACACACACACAGACACACACACACACATACAGTCACACACACACACACACACACACACACACACACACACACACACACAGTCACAGCAGACCCCCTGCTAGTTTTCTGGCAAACAGTCATAAATCTGTCATCAGGAATGAAGCCATCACTATAGCCGACCCCGTCTGGATAAACAGCAATACATAACAAGGGCATGACAGACGCACACTCACTAACCTCTGTGTTAGCAAGTGTGTGTGTGTGTGTGTGTGTGTGTGTGTGTGTGTGTGTGTGTGTGTGTGTGTGTGTGCGTGTGTGTCTGTGCGTGTGTCTCTGTGTGTATGTGCGTGTGTGTCTGTGCGTGTGTCTCTGTGGGTGTGTCTGTGTGTGTGTGTGTGGAGAACATGCATCCACTGATATAGGCACATGTAGGACTTGTACTTGTTTGTTGTCAGTGATTATTTGCTGACATGTGAGTTCACAGATGTTCAGTAAAAACAGGTGACTTTGAGAGACGCCTGAGAAACAGAGAAAAAGTTGCGGGTGTGTTGGTAGAGCGGTGAAGAGACATGGAAGTAGTAAATATAACTGTGGCAGAAGAAGAGCGTGTCACTCCCTCTGCTGGGGGTGATCAGTATTACATGTAGGGATTCACAGGGATGGACCCCCGTCTGATGAAGGGGACCGGTCCCTCCTGGAATCACGTCTGTTCAGATCCGCCCTTTTACCCTTTTCATACTTTTTAGTGGGCATCTTTGCTCATAAAGTGTTATTGTTCTTTTATTCTCTGCTGAGTGCAAATGTGCTTCAAAGAGCAGCGTTCTAATGTTTACTGTGCCAGGAAGCGCCGCAGATGATACTGTAAATGATGTGCCGCTAATAAATCCAGTGTGATAGCCGACTCCTCTCCTCTCATCCTCAAACACCGTGTCAGACGGCGGTGAGACTTTTATCTGTGCATAACCTTTTAATGTCCTGCTCAACCGTTTGGGTCCAGCACTTTTTGAGCGTCTGTCTTACTGAAAGATGTGACTGAACCTGTTTCTAATGTGAGCCAGGGGACGCATGTAGATGCTGAAGGGTAAGGGTCCGGGGATAGGGCCCTGAGGGAAACCACGGGTCAAAAGGGTGAAGAGGAGGCATTAACTGTGTCCGTCGAGAAAGTCTATTTGATAATTACGTTTTTCGGGGGCATTTTAAAGTGAGTTGAAGGACTAAACAGATTTTTTAACTTCATACATAATAAGGGTAATAAGAGTTTTAGAAAAACAGGTTTTCCAAAAAGTCTAGCGGATCGAATTAAAATCTGCTTTTTTTCTGTAAAATTCAAATCTCATCAAAAAAAACGTCTGATTATCTTCTTCTTTTTTTTTTACTATTTAATCCAAACAATTTTGTCATTTTACGGTAAATTTAGGTTGTCTTAAGATGTTTAATGAATAAACGCCCCTGAAGAAATAATTCATTATTAATCATACATTATTTTTTCTTGATGAAGACATTAAAGGTTTAAAACAAACTACATCTCCATGTTACTAGTGGATTAACTTAAGGTTATATTCTAATGCAACTTTGAAATGCTATAATTCATTTACATCATTACATCATTACATCATCATTCAGGTTTGAGCTTCAAATCTGAACGTTTGATTGATTGTTTTCAGATTCTTGTCGGATCCTTTTCCCTTTTCTTTATATTTGCATGATATTTATTCCTTTATTCTAATAAACGTGTATTTTTATTTCTTAATTTTCTGTCCTGTGTGTATATATATATATATATACATATATATATATATGTCTATAAATGTCCTATTATATAGAATGTCACCTTTAGAATGTCTGTCTGTTGGAGCTGCTGTAACGACTAAAAACTTCCCCTTTGGAGATAAATAAAGTTTCTATCTTTCTGATTCCTTTGAAGGTGAATACTTTCTAGTTTCAGACAAAAAATGCGGAATTTGAGGAGAGCATTTAAAAAAAATAGGGGAAATCTTCCCTACGCTGCTTTTTAATTTAAAGATATGTATCTTTGAAAAAGTAATCACCTTTAAGTCCGCTGGGTTTGAATCTAAAATTAGCACGAGTGTTTTTTTTACCTTCAAATCCCAGAATTCCTTGTAAGACGTGCAGAAAACTCTTCCTGCGTCTACCGATGAGAGGATGACTCCGTTAACGACTTCACAGGCCAACATGTTGGTTTATGGCGGGAACGTGAAGCTGTAATATCCGTCACGCCTCTTGAGCTGAGCTTGTTTCCACGTGTCTTTAAGTCGTTCGGCGGGCCGCGCTGTGCCACTGCCTCCATCTCTGGGCCTCCACTTCTATTATTGGGCTTTTCAGAAAAGCCGTTGCTATGGGAATGAAAACGCTCACTTTGGATATTAGATGGAGCAGTTGTTGCTCTCAGATTTAATACAAGAGTGGCATATTGTATGTTCTACTCACAAGGAGGATTTAAATCGGAAGTGACCTTCGCGGCTCGGGAGAGCGGATGAATGCCAGAGATAATATGAGTGCGTTGGAGAGGGCGGGTCAGCGTGTGCTTTTCCGGCGCATCGGCTCAAATCCGTCCGGCATGTTTAAGAAAGATGCAACGAAACGAGTCAGGGGTGATCCGTCCGGGAGCCCCGGTGCGATCCAGACGCTTAAAGCCGTGACATCCTGGATGAAATACCTGCCTCTAGACATTGAATGCGCGAGCACACATTCAGCACCTCCTCCCCGCACACACGCCGCTAAGCAGCGACGTGGTGCTTGTTTTAGGCAGCTTGTAAACAGCATGCCAGAGCTGCCTCAGGCTGCTGGGGGGTAAGGTGTGGGGGCCACGGCGCCGGCGGTGGCACGACAGCACACTCTGCAGGAGGAGGAGATTACCGCAGTCAGGGAGAAGTACTGTGCTTTTCTTTCTACCGCAGCGAGTGGGTTTCTGGAGCGTTGCTATGAGTGAGGGTGTAGAGATCATGGGAAAGTGGCCCATTAAGGGCCCGGCGTTCTTGCATAAAATTAACCCCACACAAACCTCCTCGCTGACACAACCAGACAGAGAAGGAGGGTACTGAAGGATTAAAGAGAGTGTGTACCAGGAATCAGTCGACTTTGAGGACAGAGAGGCCTAATATATGCCGCCTGTCATACGGTGGCCGATGGATGTGGGCAGCATGAAGGTGCAGGTCTCACCTGGTCCACAGTACATGTTGGCCACGGCCTCTTTGTCACAGGATTCCTCCACATCACTCCAGCTGCTGAAGTAGGTGAGCTGAACGTGACCTGAGGAGAGAAGAAGAGGCAGGAAACGTAATCAGTGGCTGAAACATTCGTCTTGCACGCCGCCTCCCTTCAACCCCACAGAGTGGAGAGTCGCTCCGACTCGCTACCCTCCAAATTGTTTACTCTCCTTCAGAGCGCTTCCTTCCTTCGGTCCTTTCTGCCTCCGAGCTTTTTCGAGCACATAGCCTCTTCGATTACTCCTGTTTAGCGGCTGCCCGTTAACGCTATCATTAGAACTAATGGTGTCATTAGGTAGCTGTGGCCATTAGCCCGGGCTAGCCAGACTGATGCACCACACTGCGGCGCTGATGGACCCTTTAGAACAACAATTACCACCAGGGAGACGAAAACAGCCACTCAGCTAATTAGACGCTTGTTGATAACGAGGCAGAAAGATTATCGTAGGATGACAAAAAAGAAAAAGAAGATGAGGGGAAATCTGTGACCTGGTAAAACAACACAATGGCCCCTGGAGGAGCCTCTTCGTTTCAGAGAAAACATGACGTCATAGTCGGCAGAGACGGAGACAGTTCCTAAGTCAAACATTATAGTAATAGGGGGAGAAGCAGGACATTCAGGGCGTAAAGAAAGGGATCAGGGATCTAATGTTGGTGCTGGTGGACTAACCTTTGTGGTCGAGCAGGATGTTGTTGGGATTTAGGTCACGGCAGATGACGCCCTCTTGGTGCAGAGAATCCAGGGCCGTCACAATCTCTGCGGCCCAGCATCGGATAAACTCCTCCGGGATGCGGGCCTGGGATGCGGCCAACGTTAGCTTATCCAGCTCAGCAAACAGTTGTGACACTTCTTCATCGAATTTACAGCCAATCGTATGACCAATAACTCTCGATGAGTCGCCATCAAGACCAAACAAACCCTCGACCAGTGCACAGGCCTCAGTCCTGCTGGTGGCTGGAACGGAGCCGCTGCTGGCGCCGGGCTGTCGGACCAAGTCTTTGTTTAGCCTTGGACTGATCTCTAGTACCCCATTGATCGAGTCAGTAACTGGAGGGTCAAGAGGAAGGTTGTTATTTTGGCGTGGAGGGTAAAACGTTGTTGAATCAGTGACCTCTCTCCCAAACGCAGAGCTGCTGTCGTCCTGCAGCGAGTTGAACGCGGAGGTTGTCGTGACACTGGTGTTACAAATTGCCGAGGCTGAACGCGAAGGTGACGGATCCTGTTCCGGTACTTCTTCGGACTGGCTGTGAAGCTGTAGAACATCAGGCTGGGTGAACATCTCAGCACAGGCTGTGGCATCGAGGCCGGCAGACTCTCCTGAAGTCTTTAACTCCTCCTGTGACGGGTCTACGGCCCCACTCCTTACTGGAAGGTTGACCAAAAGGTCTGGAGGGTGACCCTCGTCCTCAAACACCGCCTCTATAAATGAGATAACTGGCACCGACTCATTGGAGCCTTTATCGCTGCAGTCCAACCCCCAAAGGCCCGAGCTGTGGCTCTTGACCTCCTGAGCCAGCTCTGGGAGATCCTCGGTGACGTCCGAGCCCGGGTCGGACGCAGAAAAGACAGAGACCGGCTTCAAGGAGGGACAGTGCTCTGCCAAGTCCAGACAGGTCGCTTCGCTCGCACTGTCTTTGCTGTCGATGCGGAAAAACTCCATGGGCGTCTGCTTGGACTGATCTAAAGACAGAAGCCCGGCGGGGGAGGGCAAAGGGCTGAAGACCTCGCTGTGGTCCTGACCCTCACTGTGGTATTGCTCATTTTCCAGTTCCTGGGAGCTGACGGGCGAAGAAAGGCTGTCGTTGCTGAGCAGTGAGCGACTGCGTGAGGAAGTGGTAGTCGTTGTGATTGGCACCTCCAGTGTCCAACTTCCAGTTTCCTGTTCACTCTTTTCCCCCTCCTCTTCTAGCGCACCTGGTTCCACTTTCTCCTGTTCGTACTCGTTGCAGAGTGTCAAATAACTGTTGGTGCACTCCTCTTCGGAAGTGGCTCCGGAATCGGACCGATTCCCGGGTCGTTCAGTAACCTTTGGAGGCGGTGCGTTTTTCTGATGAGAAGTCGGGAGCTGCTTTCCATCGTCCTGGGCTCCTGAGGCCGAATCGGAATAACCAACGAACCCAGAACCAGAACCGGAACCGACGGAAGCTGCGTCAGGCTCTGGCCCAGCATGTAGTGGAGCGTGTACCGCCGCCGTGTGGCTCATCTGCATGAAGGGAATGTCGAAGCTGTCGTCTGGGCTGGAGTCATGCAGGTACTTTCCAATGTGAGACCACAGCTTCCCGCCTAAAACAGAAGGACACACATGTTGGAGACGAGGACAGAAGGAGGCACAGCGCAGTTATCAATACCATGACCGATGAGTTAGAGCGTCTGCTGGATCATGAAAGGCACATTTCCACTCGTGTTTTTAGCTTCTACTGTTTTTCAGTCTGTAGTTACGACGATCCGCGTAAAAGTTCTTTCTGTAGCAGCTGTTTAAACGTCTGACTGATCAGTTAGATGTTTCCAATCCGTACACACACTCATTCAGAATCTTCAACAACGTGGCAGCATTTATAGATATTATATAGATTGTCATTGAAGATGACATATGACCATTTAGTTGTACCAACATCCCCCCCAAACTTTTCCTCCCTTCTTTTGGCGAGCAAAAAGGTTTGAAGGTTTGAATCGTTTTTTTTAATATATGCTACTAAGAAGATGAGCAAACGTCGATTACTCCAATTAATCAGGGTGCATTTCTGCACAAAATGACCTTCCTTCAGTCACCCAGAACCACAGGTTTCCACGGAAACACACGAGACAAAGTTAGTATGAAACTCAAAATATGAAAGGGCACCACTTCATAACACGCTAGAGATGTGTGTTAAAATGTGGTTATGTGAAATTGGATGATTAATAAAAATCACGTTTCCATGGAAACAGTTGACATCAAACTGAACATTCCAAAAGGAAAAGTTACTTATTTGTCAGAAATGCTCCAGACAAAAAAAAACTATTACAGAAGAAGGGAGAGACGGATCTTCAACCTCGGAAAAAAAGGAAGAACCTAGTTTCAACTTAGACTTGTGGGTAATTGAGTTCTGAGCAAACAGACAGGCAGAAATCCTGTATTATTATTATTATTATTATTGCTTGTTTCAGACGCAGGCGTCTCTGACCACGCTGACTATGTAACGTTACACAACATACAGAATCCTTCAGAGGAACGCTGGAGGAATCTGGAACTGCTTCACTACGACTGGGAGAAAATAGTCCACTCGGGAACGAGGGACCGAGACAAACAAACCATTACGACTGAACCCAATTTAGCTCAATAATGTCGTAATGTTAGCAAAGTTAGCAATATTAGCACACTCACACAAACACACAGACACACACACACACACACACACAAATACACACACAATCACACACTTTGCAATTGGAAGCCAGCATCTGCTGTGTGTGATGAGGATGGATAGGGAGTTCACGGTGGTGATAATGATAGCGGGGGCAGCTCGATGGCGTAGAAAGTAAACCCATCCACATGTTGTTTGGTCCAATGTCACTCAGGTCGCTGCCTCCCTCCGTCTCACTGACGGTCCTTACTCAGCCCGTCGGCTGCTACCGGCTCTCGACAGACGCTCTCTGTGGAACTCCTCTCTTCCACAGAACTGTATTAGAGGGAAATCTCGCCTCCTCCAGTACGTGATGGGCTTTATTACATCCCGTTGGTATTCAGTACCATCCACTAATAATACCACAGGGGCGGTTTATAATCCAGCAGATTGAATAGGTTACAGGGCGTTAAAAAGATGGCTGCATTTCCCTGCGAGCACTCAGCCACACACACATCCGAGAGTGAGCGGGGCGTAAGAAGGTCCAGGTGTTGGCTTAGCTAATGAAGTATGGCGCCACCTGGTATTCAGAATAATGACCTGTGACACGCACACACATCTCTATCAAACATCTGTCTGCAACAAGGGCAGAGAGAGTGGTGGGAGAGGAGAGGAGAGGAGAGGAGGCGGGCTGAGACAAAGAGTGCTGGAGGTGAAGCAGACAAAAGAGGGAAGGTGGAAGTGACGAGGATGAGATTAATGCGTCTTACCTTCGGCGTACTGCAGCAAGAGGAAGACGGTGTCTTCGGACACGATGAACTTCCTCAGCTGCACCATGTGAGGCACGGAGGGAGGCACGATGGTCCTCTTAGTCCACCCGCATTCGCTGCTCTTCCTCAGACACTGCGTCCAAAGGGAGACCAGAAGGTTTTTGCAGTCCAGGTGGAGAGCACAAAAAGAAAAATTCTACATTCAAGAGGCTTTATTGTCAATTCTGCAGTTTTGTCCCAGAAACCCAGAGAATCTGAAATCCATTACAGTAACGTGAACACAGACCAATGTGTGACTTCTCTTATCTGACATTTAACATGTTTGTTTTATGTGTCTGTAGAACGACTGAGTAATTATGAATAGTGCTGGATAAGAAAATATACGGTTATTAATATTAAAACAATGAATAGACGGAGGCAGATATGAGAGTCTGCTTAAAGTAAGTGGTGCATTTTTAAAGAGACTCCCATGAGAGGAGGAGGAGGAAGAGGAGAAGGAGAAATTTCTGTTTACCTTTGTTTTTACAATAAATGGGGAAAAAAAGAAGAAAAGAAAATAAGGGGCGAGTGATAAAAGAGAAACATCCCATCACAACATGTCAGCTAATCTGTAGGGCCAACCAAAACCACAGAACACAACGGATCACACTGGTCACTAGACTACATAGGTATATAGGTGTGTGTGTGTGCGTGTGTCTGTGTGTGTGTGTGTGTGTGTGTGTGTGTGTGTGTGTGTGTGTGTGTGTGTGTGTGTGTGTGTGTGTGTGTGTGTGTGTGTGTGTGTGTGTGTGTGCGTGCGTGCGTGCGTGCGTGCGTGCGTGCGTGCGTGCGTGCGTGCGTGCGTGTGTGTGTGTGCCATTGTTGGCATCTGGCACACGCCTCACACCTGAGAGCAGGGGAGGTGAGATGGACAGGCCCATTAGAATCAATTATACCTGCGACACACGTGGGCCTCCAGAACACTTCACACTTATGGTCAGGACAAGGATGAGGAGCACACACACACACACACACACACTCACACACAGACACACACACACACACACACACACACACAGACAGACAGACAGACAGACAGACACACACACAGACTCAGACACACACACACACACACACACACACACACACACAAACACACAGACACATACAGACAGACACACACACATGCACACACAGACTCAGACACACACACACATACAGACATACACACACACACACACACGTTACACTTACTTTCAGGATGAACATCTCTTGGGTTCTCTTGTCCATGACCAGAAGAACCTGTGATGGGAGATAAGCATTAATTACCAGATGTGGACCGACACGCGGTCTTACATGATGGAGGGGTCATGTCCTCCGGAGCGGTGTTATCCAGCAACAGGGTCAGAACACACACCGGGGTCACTGCAACATTAACACCGCTCCCTAAGTTACAGTAGAGGAGAAAGAGGAACGACACACTGGATCCTTCTGTGTGGACGGAACCAAAGTTCTGACAAAGTTCTGACCATGACCAAAGGAATCTTCTGTGTTATTAATGCAACAACAAAAACAACAGAAGGAGTGACAAAAAACAAGAACATATTATATATATATATATAAATATATAATACTAAGATCAGGGAGTTTTTGTGTTTTAAAGAGGGTTTTTTAATTCTGCTTTTTAATTGATGGATTCTTCATCATTTCAAAGAATCTTTATTTGCAGCCATATACGCACAAAATGACCCAATCAGAAACCACAAGGCTCGCCATCCACCTCTGTGTGGATTCATCTGATATAGAGATAAAGAATAGATTAAACAACGCCGCCTAACGGATACAGGGGCGGTGCCTGTGTCACAGTCTCAGTCCTGGTCTTAGTATCATTTCCTTTACTTTGGCCCTGTGTCTCCTCCAATATCTTTAGCTCCTGTCTCTGACATCTTCATCGCTCTCACTCAGCGACGCGGGAGAGCGAGAGAGCGTCTGTGTGTGTGTGAGCGGCTCTGCTCTGAGCAGCGTGTGTGTGTGTGTGTCTGTGTGTGTGTGTGTGTGTGTGTGTGCGTGGGGGTGCATCCTCTCCATGTGACCCTGGTGGGGACCAAACAGGTGCAGGCTAAATGGATATGAATGGAGCTGTGAGTAAACAGAGTGGCGCTGCTAGCCAGGGCGCTAATATAATTAAGACACAAACATCAGGGAAGGGGGAAGTGGAGAAGAGGGGCAGTAGGGTGAGGAGCTCTCTCCATCTGTCCCCTCTGTTGCCATTAACAATTAAGAGGAGGAGGAGGAGGAGGGGGAGAAAGAGGAAAGTTGGGTCTCTTCTGGAGAACGCAGCTTCTACTTCTGTGGTTGTTTTTTTTACTGTATGTCTGATTTGTTTCTGACAGATTGTGGATGATTTCTGCCGGCACCTCTGCTTAGAAACACATGTTGGTGTTGTGTCAACATTTTCCTTGGGGTTTTTATGTGTGCCGAGGACAAGCATCATTGATTCAACGTTGTGTGCTGCTCTCTGAGCTGCTTGCCAAGTCATTTCATGGCTGAGTGGTGAAGTTGCTTCGTTGGCAGCTGGTTGAGAGGAGCAGGAACCTAAACTGACCTTGTGGTAGTCATAACTGACGCTAAACATACACACACTCAAGCCTTAACGTACCATCCGGTAAATCTATTAGGTTTTATGGCCCGAGATAAAAAGAGATGGCCTAAGAAGAAAGGACACGAGGAGGAGAAAGCTGAAGATGGATACTGTCGGCCTGCAGCGTCCGTCACACCCAACTATACTTGTTTGATTGTTTCATCTTTCACCTCAAGAACGATCTTCTGTCACATTTACAAAGACGTTTCAGGGGAAAATCAACACAGATGGAAACAGAGAAAGAAAAGGGAAATCTTTGATTTGAAATGATCAACTTTTCAGCTTTAATTTACCGGTGACTATGAATGAGATACCACTTAATTAAACTCACAAAGCGTGGCGTCAAAGTTGCAGTAAACTGACCTTATCTATGACGCCCAACACCCTGTAAGCTCTCAGCTCCTCAGACGGGCTCCGCTGGCCCCCTCTGCTGGTGGACGGGCAGCACTGCGCCCCCAAAGCCTTAAAGATCCACATCAAAGTCAGTTGGTGAGAAAAGGTTGTGAGAAAAGAAAGGTTTGAAATCATTACACACAGATTTAATACAGAGTGGCCTGTGGACGCCGCCTCCTACTCACCACGGTCTGTGTTGACCCTTGACCCATGCCGCTTCTCAAATGCTGACTGGATATTTGTTCCGCTCGCATCAGATACTCCGCAGTCTTCTTCTTCACCGCCTCTCGCCGTGTGGGACTGGGCTCACCTGGAAAGTGGATGGGTGTGATTTAAAAATGCAAACATACAAGTGTCTGTAAAACTATTTGGCTTACTGATAAAACCGTATTTCATTAGAGACAAGCTAATGAGCCATGAAGTCAAAGTGACGTCAGGTTTTTAACAATCAGACACATCGCTGCTGTCTAAAAACAAACAACCTGTGGTTCACTCCCTCCGTCGCCGCCACAGGCCTGACGAGAGAGAACTAAATACCACGAGATCAGGAAGGCTCTTCTTCATTAAAGTCTGCTGTCCATTAATCAGCGAAGATCCCCCTCCTGCTTCTACTGACCACAGGAGTTCCTCCGCGGTGTCGCGCTGCCATGGACTGCATGTCAATCAAGAGTTTATTTTATATCTCTTCTATATAAAAAGTCTCTCTGATGCATCGACGGTAAAACCCTGATCTAACCAGGGAACCGTCTCATGTTTGAAGAAGAGTGCAAAGAATCATGTTTATTTTCATCTTACTTCAGTCGCTAAGGTGGAGCAGAAGGATCCAGAATCACTCAAAGTAAATTCATTTGTCTATACAAACGTGTAAGAGAGCTTTCACGGTAGAGTCTGGACAACACTGTTCTAGAGGACCGATCTCAAAGACCAGTCCCCCTACAGTCTCTGTGGGCCATGGCAGATTCCCCCGGGTTCACTAGACTTCATGGCAGGAACTAAAAAGGCTGTACAAAACGACCTACGCTGCAATTTGAGGGTATAGATTTAGAAAGATGTGGGTGTTCGCCGGACAGGGAGGGTCAGAGGAAAGATGCTTCAATATCAAATGTACGACTGAATCTTCTAATAGTTTAACAGTGAAGATTTTAAATAGTGGTTGAAAGTCTTATGTAGAAGTCCCAACTTTCTAAAATTGTTGCAGTACTTTCAACCAACTGTTTCCAGTTCTCCCAGTAAGATCCTGTATTTGTAGTTATTGTGTGATTGGTGCACATAGAACTGGTGATAGAACTTCTAATCATGGATGGATGGATGGATGGATGGATATGGATGGATGGATGGATGGAGGCATGGATGGATGGATGGATGGATGGATGGATGATAGATATACATGGATGGATATATATATATATATATATATATATATATATATATATATATATATATATATATATATATATGGATGGATGGATGGATGGATGGATGGATGGAGGCATGGATGGATGGATGGATGGATGGAGGCATGGATGGATGGAGGCATGGATGGATGGAGGCATGGATGGATGGAGGCATGGATGGATGGATGGTGGACTCTGGTTGTTTGTATTGGTCACACACTTGAACGCGGATCTTTAGAGTACTTTGGTTGACCACTGAGGTGGAGGCAGCTCTGCCACACACTGACCTTGTACTCCTTGCAGGAGGAGGTCTACTCCGCTGCGATAGTAAGAGAAAGCTGTCTGGAAGTCTCGCTCTTTCTCCTTCTGCAGAGCCAAACTGATGAGACCACCGGCTCTGTCCAGGTAGTCCCACGTCTCGTCTGCACCGGCTTTAGTCACAATGCGGAAGAGCAGCGGCGATCGGCCCGGCCTGCCGACCTCTTGGTTAGAGGCTGAGAAGGAAGATGCCGGGGCGGGAGAAGGGGCGTGGCATTTGTGCAAGGAGGGCAAGCGAGGGCTGGAGCTGCTGCTAATATTAGTGGCTCCCCCTTGTGGTTGGTTAGGGGAGGTGCGGCCTGAGGCCATGCCATCATCCAGCTCGGTCAAAGAGTCGGTATCTACAGCCAAGGAGGTCCCGTCACTGTCACTGGACGGAACTGGAGAGTCAAACGAAACCGGGAGATAAATGCACATAACAGAACCTCATAGAAGGTCCACGTATGACCTCATAGAAGGTCCACATATGACCTCATAGAAGGTCCACATATGACCTCATAGATGGTCCACATACGACCTCATAGATGGTCCGCATACGACCTCATAGATGGTCCACATATGACCTCTTAGAAGGTCCACATATGACCTCATAGATGGTCCACATATGACCTCATAGATGGTCCACATATGACCTCATAGATGGTCCACATATGACCTCTTAGAAGGTCCACATATGACCTCACAACTCAAACCTGGCTGAGCTCAGACTTGGATGGGTGATCTATTTTTCATACAAAAGCTTTACCTCCATACTCTGATGTGAATGTCAGGTCCTCTGCTCCACTGATGTCTCGTTGCACTGAAAAAAAAGAAAAACGTGAACATCTTTTGTACAGTGTGGACCATCTATGTTTTTATCTCCCTCTTAGAATGAGGAGAGCGATTGTGATGGAGATGTTTGTGTGCGACGTTACCATCGGAGCTGCAGTCGGATAAACTGTCGGCCAGAAAGTCGGAAAAGGGCTCAGCTGGTCCAATGAGCTCTGAGCCGTCCTGGACTTCACCTCCCTTCAACAGAATTACAAATATAGAAGTGCGTAGAGTCGGGGGTCGAACCTTTGACTCTCTGTACGTGTGAGCTTAGGCACCTTAAAGAAATCCTGGATGTGTTGACTGTTATAGAGAGCTGGGATGTTAGCGGAGAACTGTAGCAGATCCTCAGAGCACTGTCGTCTTTCTTCAACCACTGTATCATCAAAGCGCCCTGCAAATACACACAGTTCAAGAATACACACACACACACACACGCACACACACACAGTTCAAGAATACACACATACACACACGCATACGCACACACACACACACAGTTACAGTTAAGGTGCCATTAGGTGACCTGTCACTCTAAAGAGGATCACAAATACTAGAATCCAAATGTTTACGGCACCACAGGACCAAGCTTAAAGCGGGTCCAACAGAAGCATACAGAGTCTGGGTGAGGTTGGGTGTTGGACACAGGAACATTTATGGAGGGTTAAGGTTCTCACCAAAGACTTTGGCTCTGGCAAACGGAGGAAACAGCTCCGACTGGGAACATACACCCTTGTGCAGCTGCAAGAGGTTTTGATGAAGCTTCCGGAAATCACTGTACCTCTTCCACACTGTTATCTACACAAAGAAACAGGAGATATATGAATAGAAAGGTCTCGCCCCCACCCCCCATCTGGGAGGGGGGGGGGGGGGTGGGGGTCTTCCACAGGCTCAGCTGCTCCGCTAAAGACGTCTGAGGGTTCTGGGTAGGATCTCAGCTGTTCCTCGGGTCGCACTTCTGGACAGAGACCTCCGATGTGGTGCCTTAAACCTAACCTATTCTGGAACATGGTGTTGATGAAAACTCTATAGAAACCTCTTGAGACTTATATATTTTAAACACAACCTCAAAGATCAATCAGATTTGATCAGATTTAATAAAACGATCCGATAGGCTGGGCTTAAATAGTTTTACTTCTGCCTGAGCCTCTTCAGTCACTTATCTATGCAAACGGTTGGTTTCTCTTTATTAGACTGTAAATACTGCTGATAGTTATTGTATTAGGTTTGTATGTACGATGACTGAAGAGATAAATAAACTCTGAAACTAGTTTTATTGATCCTACACTGAAACTTAATACTGAGGCCTACCAAAGAGAATCCAGTAAGAGGCTTTTCTCTGGATCATATAAAGGCCTTATGGCAGAAAAACAAAATAAAACATTCTACAGAATACATAAAAGAAGGATGGGAGAAAGGGGCTAATTCTTTAATATCAAATGAGACTGAACCTGTTAATAAAATGAACCAGTGGCAGCGAGTATATGTTAAAAGGTAAGGGGTCAAGGGTCAAGCCCTGGGGGACGCCACAGGAAAGAAATGACATGCAAAGAAATTATTTTTCCTTTCTTTTCCTTATGAGGTCATTAAAGGGTTAAAGATAACCACTATCTTTAAACTCCCCATGGTGTTAGCCTGCTTTAAGTCAATTCTCTAATCTCTTCACCGAACTTCTCCCAAATTGTGTAAATTGACCATGACTGAAATATTTGTAATTTAAACTGCTGTGCAAAAATAAAGACTTTCAAAACATCTGCCCTATTTTACTCCTTGCCATCAACTATATCTTCTTGGTTAGAGAGCAGGTGCTTGTCCGTCCAGAAGTCCTACTGTTTCCTGCCTCTGTTGTTGTCAATCACTTCCAACGGTGCCTGTCATGTGACTCGAGGCCTCTGATCCACACTAGGCACTGATGTTCCGGTAAACTCTCCCAGCCACTTGGGTTCACCTCTAAGTTTATGATGTACCGGCGAGCATCTAATGTGTGCTGGACTGTCTCCAGGAAGTCTTTGCACGGACTACATCCTGGTTACTTTCTCTCCTTCTGTTTAGCTTTGGACCTGTTGCTGGGCTGCAATGATCAGAACCTCTGTGGTGTCGTTCAAGGTCAGCCTTATCCAGCCACTGGGAAGAGTTCTTGATGTCAGTCACTTCCTCTATCCCCTGCTGGAATTTTCCAGATACATTTATTTATTTCCTTGCCATTTTCTTTCTTCTGAGTAGCAGCTGAGACAAGATGTATTCAGGGATGATCCTTGTTTCACCCTGGGTTGTAAATCTCACACTCACTCCTCCACTCGTCCTTCTTGAGGTTTCTTCGAGGAGACTCGGGGTGTGTTGTCAGTAGGGGTGTGTCAGTAGGGGTGTGTCAGTAGGGGTGTGTCAGTAGGGGTGTGTCAGTAAGCAGTGGTTCCAGCTCTTCAAGTCTAGCTGGAGTTGGAGGAGGGATTTTAGGGAAATGAATTTAGAGTACTTCTGGGTCAGAGTAAACACTGGTTGTGGTATCAGCGGAATTCCATTGTCCATTTGTTGCTGATGTCCGTTGTAGCTGATCATATCAAGTATATTCACGTAACCTTATTGGAGGCTTGGCCTGACCGGGTACCAAACCACCAACCTGCTGTTCCAAAGGAAACAACTTTAATATCCTAACTCCGTCTTATCAAAGAAGATCCCATTCAAAACCTTTAACAACAGAGCTGCACAGCCTGACTATACAACAGTTCCTTATTCATCTATACTATGCAAACAAATTACACTAATTCTATATGTGACCAGTTCAATTCCTCCTCCGACTTTCATCTTGTGCATTAAATCAGAATTCATCACATTCTTTCACAAACGGAGATGCAACACTTCTGTACCTCAGTGAAATACATCAGAAGAATATATCCTAATGTTGAGGTCCAAGTTGCCGTGAGAAGAACTGGACGAAACATTACTCATAAAATATAACATTGAGGAAGATATTCGCTTCAACTGAAAACTGTTTCAGTGTCTCTCATAAATTCAAAGGCAGTAATTGACATCATGCTCGCTGCGTTAGCGCCGGTTCCAGCCTGCATTCCTCAGTGTGTGTCAAATGGAGGAGAAGAAACATGTCTTCTTTTATGCACAGTCATAAATATATTATCAGAAGGAAGAGAAGTTCAGCTTTAGGCAAAAGCATAAGTTACAAGTTGTTTTGTGTGAAAATGTGACAGCCATTCATTTGACACGTTTTACCCTTTTGATAATCACAACCTCTTCTGCACTGAAAAGATGCTGATCATGGAGTGTAAAAATACGGTAAACCGAAAAAGCCTTTAAATGTGTTATTCCATTGTCTTGAAAGTTCCCGTTCAATTTATCCGGGAAACATAACGGATGGTAAGTAATATATTCACAGTTAATGTGCTTTCTGTAAACACTGTAGAGTAAAATTGCTTCTTGAAATCAATCGAATCAATATGGAATGATGGCGGTATTTCTTACCTCTTGGACGTCCTCTGGGTTCTTCCTGGAGATTATCTGGGTGGAAAATGTAGGAGAACTCAAGTCCATGTAAAATGACTGCAGCAAAGACTTTGTGAGGCTGACACAAGTTTGAGCAGAGACGTGGCTGTGATTGTGACAATGAGTGCATTATAGAGGGAATGAGGGTAGTGTCGGGTGTTAGAACGAGACATCACCGACATTTATCACCCCAGGATGGCAGTCAAAGAAAGAAAAACTCAGGCTGGACGTAACTTATCACACAAGTAGTAAACCAGAGAGTGTTGCACAACGGAGTCAGTGAACGTAATTCATCTGAAAAGATCTATTTCTCTATAGCAACATTTGGTCTGTGAGTTCCTGTAATACATTTAAAGGAACAGTGCCCCAATTTACAGATTGAAATCTGTCATCCTGTTCAGGTTTTCTCCAGTTGTAGTAATAATATTCAGATCCTTGACTAGCGTACAATTACCACAGCAACACAGTGAAAATACTCCGACACAAGTAGAAAACTCTGCTTTCAAAATGGTACTCAGTTGAAATCAAGCCAATTTTATCAGCAAAACGCACCTAAAGTACAAATAAGTCTCGTCTATCATCAATTGAAAATAAGTGAAGGATATACAAAAAAAAACTCATTTGAAAAGTAACTACACCTTTAAGACAAATTAAGTATTTTCTCTGTCGATTAGTACCATCAAATGAAAAACATTAATTCAAGAATAAATACCTACAACTTGAACTTAAGTACAAATTGTCTATCATCGCCTGTAACATTTGGTAGGATGTTACTGTGTGGGACAGAGGATATTTCCTCATTCCAGTATAAACAGCGTTAACCTGAATCATCAAGACAACATACAATATTATTTTCTTATTTCAAAGCAGAAACATGTCTAAAACAACGAAGGACGATATAAACATCATATCTTTGTGTTAAAGGCTAATAGTGGGGACATTATCCCCCTTTTTTTTTAATAAAACATCTCGTTAGTGCTTTCCATTAAATACTAAGTTAGCTTCTTTTATTTTCGGTTAACCTTTGATTAACAAAACGTTTGTGTTGAATGAATTAGTCTATCTGGTGAATATTATCTAAGATACCAAATAGACCTTATAGATGACAGCCAATGATTAAACATAGTCTAAATGTGTTTAATAGATATATGTGTTTTGTTCATAAAATGAGCTTATGCTCAGGTGGTTTAATGAGGTTTCTTGTGTTTGCATCATATTAGCTTGGTTAGCCTACCTGACAGCTAGCTATAGCTAACAACAAAGCGCTACAGCCTTACCGACAGAAGGCTTTTCCTCCGTTAACTTACCCTCGCGGTGACTTTGTACACAGTATAGCCTTTCTGGTGCTTTTTGGGATCGGTGACAGTATAAAAACGAGCAAGTTCCCCTCTGTCCCGCTGCGATATCATTCTGAAAGGGACATTTCCAAGGCTATCAGCAGTTAGCCGATCACATTCATTGCTATTGCCTGACAGCACAGTAACGAGAAGTGGGGCCAAGTCTCGCGAGAGAACGAGCAACCACGTCACTCAGGAAATAAACACATTCCCGTAGAAAAACAAAAGCGGATTTATTCATTTATTCATTTAAAGATGATTATAGCAGCGTTGATGATTTAACTGAAAGAGTGATGGGGAAAAATATAATTTGAGGGATTTTCACGTACAAACGTGTAGCTTAAATCATAATTATTTTAAATTAGATGTAATAGATTGTATATCTGAAGAGACAATATAAATTAAAATTCTTAAAAGGTAACCCATTTCATCATCTCTACAAGAAAAACAAACCAGAGTTATGCTTTATGTTCGAGCAGAAAAGACAGCAGATGGAGAGATTTTAAAATAACTAAAAAAAAAGAAACAGAAAATATGATTTAAGTGCACAATAAATGAAAAACATGTACAAATACAAAATATGCTAAGCTTATAATGGCAACTGCATAGACTGAAGGATAAAATTGACTGAATGAATTACCATTAAATTCAATTTAGGTGATTGTAGAACCTCTCCCTTTATGTAAATATGATAATCACCAGGAAAAATCAAAAAATTGTATGACAACAAAACTGGTGATCAATAAACAAGATAAATGAAATATGTTATCCAATATACTCTTTAAAGTCGAGTACATCAAACAGATACAAAGTAGATTTGAAGAAATAAGGTTCCTTTTACCCATGATTATATGTGTTGTATTACTATAATCCAGAAAAGCAAAAGAAAACTTTCAGCTGGGTTCAAAATCCAGGAAGTGTAAAGTCGACTAGATGCACTGTTAGTCTGACAGGTGACTTTTGGTGTCTTCATCATATCTCTGATCATTCCATCCTCATAAAATGACAAGTTGTGCTGTGAAAAAGAAAAAATATCATGATGTAGAAATTCCCTCTTTCATAATATGCTACTGGCTTAAAAATCATTATAACTATCAAGAACCTTGAACAAGAACTTTGTTGTGAGATAAACAATTTGAGTTTCACATTAAAGAATTTCGGTATCACGTTATAACGTGATCATTTTTACATTTTTATGTGATCATTTTCATTTTATAACATTATAGATTATTTACAAACTATAATGTGACAAGTTTCACATTTTCACGTGATTATTTTCAGGTTATACCGTGATACATTATTTTCACGTTATAATACGATAGATAATTTTCACGTTATAACGCAATACATAATTTTCACATTATAACGTGACGAGTTTCACATTTTTACGTGATTATTTTCACGTTATAACGCGATAGATTATTTTCACGTTATAACGCGATAGATTATTTTCACGTTATAACGCAAGAAATAAATTTCACATTATAACATGACGAGTTTCACATTTTTACGTGTTTATTTTCAGGTTATACCGTGATACATTATTTTCACGTTATAATACGATAGATAATTTTCACGTTATAACGCAATACATAATTTTCACATTATAACATGACGAGTTTCACATTTTTACGTGTTTATTTTCACGTTATAACGCGATAGATTATTTTCACGTTATAACGCGATAGATTATTTTCACGTTATAACGAGATAAATAAATTTCACATTATAACGTGACGAGTTTCACATTTTTACGTGATTATTTTCACGTTATAACGCGATAGAATATTTTCACGTTATAACGCGATAGATTACTTTCACGTTATAACGCGATAAATAAATTTCACATTATAACACGATGAGTTTCACATTTTTACGTGTTTATTTTCAGGTTTTACCTTGATAGATTATTTTCACGTTATAATGCGACAAGATTCCCGCTTTTACATGATACCTCTCAGGTTATACCGTGATATTTTTTACTTTATAACATTAGAATTATCTTTAACACTATAACCTGAAAATGATCACATAAAAAAACAGTCAAGAAATGAATCACAAGAAAGCTGGAGCTGAATGTTCATCATCTATGAATGATGATGAAGATGAAGAAATAATGGGGAGAAAACTAGAAGTGTTTGAGGGAGATGTTGAATTTTAAAATAAATGAATAAATCATTTCCTACATGGACGTCAGAAATCATTTCCAGTTGCGGTAGTTCCTTCAACAAAGCCTCATACTTGAGGACTTCCTCCTGGTCTGAAGTCAGGTTCCTTTCCAGGAGAAAAGTGGAATAGAGAAGACATTAAAGGTTCACCAGTGTGAGGAGAACATGTGATGGGGTATTGGTGCGAGGGGCTACATTTGTTCTTACTGGTAGCCTGAGCCCATCGCCGGATGGTGAGTATTGGGGTGACTCAGACATGAGGTGATCCCGATGGCGGGGTAGTAGAGTAAGAAGGCCAAACACATCTCGTCGTAACTTCCTAACCCCATCTGAGTTCACCAAAGGTCAGACGGAAGGTCAGACGGAAGGTCAGACGGAAGGTCAGACGGAAGGTCAGACGGAAGGTCAGACGGAAGGTCAGACGGAAGGTCAGACGGGACATTTTAAAGACCTGGGATTCCACTTCTACACCAGTTGATTCATATTGTTCTTAGTTAGTTCAGGAGTTGGTGTCATTTGTTCCTCTTACCTCGGTGACTCCGGTCCGATTGACGGTGCTGTAGGTGCATTCCACCAGAATCTCATCCCCCTGGAACAATCAGCCAGAACATTATAAACACGCGAGGACAGAATAAGGGTTTAAAGTCTCGTGAGGAGGAGGAAGGATTCAAACTCGTTCAACATGTTGCCTTCATGGTGGTTGTGGTCCATTCAGGAAAAATGGACAAGCGTGAAAATTTAAACATGTTGACAAAGGCCAAAAATGTGATAGGTACATCGGGTCAGAACAATTCCAGAATGAAGTGTGTTGTTGTGCCAAAGCTTCATGTGTGTATGTGGAACAAAGGCTGGCCTGTGTCGTCTGATCCCACAGAGGAGCTACAGTCCAAAAGAGTTCCTGGTGGTTCTGATAGTAAGATGTCAGAACATACAGAACATACAGAACATACAGAACATACAGAACATTCAGAACATTCAGAACATACAGAACATACAGAACATACAGAACATTCAGAACCTACAGAACCTACAGAACATTCAGAACATACAGAACATTCGGAACCTACAGAACCTACAGAACATACAGAACATACAGAACCTACAGAACCTACAGAACATTCAGAACCTCCTAGAGGTGTTTCTGACAGTAGGAGGAGACTTAAACTACGGAAAGTCTTTTCTGTTATTTACAGTATTAAAGTGTTTGTGTCACGTTTTTAGGCAGAGTTGGACTTTTTATTTTCTACAGAATATGATCTTTGTAGTGTATAAATGATCCAGAACGTTATGAAATGAAAATTATCGTGTAAAAAACGTAAAAATGTTCACGTTATTACGCGATAATTTTCCCTTTTTTTACATTTTCTCGTGCAAATTATGATGATGGTAGTTTATGAATTATGTATAACGTTATAAGATGAAGTTAGACTTACGGGCTTGATGGTCGTGATGTTTCCCAAATTGACGACCTGCTGCCGCTCAAAGTCATAGTTTTCGTCCACGGCCACAAAGCCGATCTGTTCTCCACCTCTGCAGAGACACGGAGATGAAACGACGCCAGCGCTCACAGCGAGACCACCTCACCCTCAGGATCAGGATCAAACAAACTCACTCTACTCTAACCGCTCTATTTCTGAACTCAGGTATGTATTGGTTATCGTGGGAAAGGTTCCCTCCCACCTGAAGAGGCCGGCTCGGACCGCCGTTCCTGCGTAGTGCGTGTGGAGGACAACGGCGAACACGTGAAGATCGGGAACGGCGTTCATCAGCTGTTGGGGCGGAAACCAATGAGTTAGCCGTAGAACGATTTCAACGCTCGGCTGCAGTTTGAAATCCACAGAACCGACCTGAGGGAACCGGGTCGTATTACACACGCCGTAGGTGTGGAACCGGCGGACTCCCGGAGGGATGGCGTACGGCATCTGGAAACCCGGGATCAGGCCGGTCATCATGGTGCCGACGTCATGCCGCTGAGCCACCGGCCGATAGTGCAGCCGGAGTCCCGAGCTGTCCGTCCGACCTGCAGGTAGAGGGGCGTCGACATAGAAGAAGGAACAGAACGCAGAACAGGGTCAATGTCAGGAGAACCGACGCCAGTTCTACAGTCCAGAACCACTTTACCTCTGAAATGAACCTCTTTAGTCTGAGATCAGGCTAAGTTTAGGATTCAGGTTAACCCTGAGCCTTTAGATACATTATTAAATCATCTTCAAAGACACATACCAACATATTAACCCAAACGGTACCGGTGACACTTAAAGCCCAGAACAATGAAATGATGAAACGAAGACGGAGGAAAAACAAATCCCAAATCTGTATTTACCCGTTTCCTTCTTTATATTGTTGTAGTGGATTTCTAGTTTATAGAAGGTGTCACTGGTCTCCCCCCCGACAGGAATGCCCGCGTTTTCTGGAAGCTCATACTCCTGGAATTTAAGGGACAAACTGTGGATCAGTTTACGCCAGAACAACAACGACACACAGCAGAGAAAACAACGACAAAAGCAGAACCAGAAAACAAAATCTAGCTCAGATTATCCTATTATAGTGAAAGTTTTCATGCCTGTGAGCCGACGTACGGCAGAGTTAGGGCCAAATATGGCTACGTAAGACTGACTGACAGAATTCTATGAATAAAGTCAGAATACTGTGAATGAAGTCAGAATTCTGTGAATAAAGTCAGAATTCTGTGAATAAAGTCAGAATTTTGAGTTTTAAGTCAGAATTCTATGAATAAAGTCAGAATTCTGTGAATAAAGTAAGTATTCTGAAGTTAAAATCATAATTCTGAATTTAAACTGTCTTGAAAGTCAGAATTCTGACTTTAATTCAGAGTTTAAAGTCAGAATTCTATGACTAAACTCAGAGTTTTGAGTTTAAAGTTACAATTCTGTGAATAAAGTCAGAATTCTGTGAATAAACTCAGAGTTTTGAGTTTAAAGTTACAATTCTGTGAATAAAGTCAGAATTTTGTGAATAAAGTCAGAATTTTGTGAATAAAGTCAGAATTCCCCAAATATTTTTTTTGTCATATCCATCTGTGGCCCCCCTCGTCTTCCGTACAACTACGACACATTTCCATCAGCACTCATTTAACGTCGGTATTAGAAACGGTCTCAATTGTGTTTATTCCAAATTTATGTTATTCTTTATAGTTTTGACAAAAACCTAAAAAAAAATTTAAAAAAGGGAAAAATATCTTTCATTGTGGAAGAAAGGGAAACTTCCTGGTTGAGTTTCAAAACTTTAAAACAAGATAAAATCTTACAGAGTTTTGATGCAGATCCTTTCCTTTCATTTTTTAAAATCATTTTTGAAGTAGGTAGGAAACAAACAAACAAACAAACAAACAACCAAACAAACAAACAAACAAACAAACAAACAAACAAACAACCAAACAAACAAACAACCAAACACACCTGGGGGGTCGGTGTGTTTCTACTCTTCTCTGTGGAGATAGAATGACTCAAAGAGAATAAGGGTGGAGCCTTCAGCCCCCCTCACCTTTCCCCCCACTGCCCAGATAGCCACCACCTCTAAACAGGACATGCCTTTGCCGTCCAGCTCGGAGCAGGGCTTCTCGGCCTCTCCTGCCTCCTGTGGAGGACAGCGGTACAGCAGGAGGTGATGGACGATGTCAGGGTTTTCAATCAGCGGTTCGATCTGAGGGGGAAAAAAAAGAGGTTTCAACAGGCGTGTGAAAAATGTTACTCACAACGTTTACAGTTTATTTTCCATTAGTTTTGACCGTGTTAGTACTTTTTTACTAAATCACGCCGACGCCTCCATTTTTCCACAGAGTGAATCGTTTTCACTGTAAATACTTTGGCTGACTTAACCTCCATGTTTGAAACCTAACTTTAACATTTAAAAGTCAGGCCTAGGCCGTCATCGTCCACGCCGAGGTTATATCTCTGAAAGGTCCCCAACTCCCTGCGTTGTACAGGCTACCCCCCTGACTGAACTCCCTAAATGTGAAGTTAAGTCCGAAGAACCGCGTGTCACGTAAAAAAGTTCCTCCAGTCACTAAAATACGACATGTAGGAGGTAGATTTAAAGAAGAGTTTTGGAGTTATGGCGTTATCACGATTGACCTGCAGTGGCGGCGACGGCGACGGCGATGACCGTTCCATAACATCCCCCGAGGTTTCGGGGAGTAAGTGTTGGATTTTAGTCAACGGCGCCGTAGAGATGATATGAGGGCCAGGAGAGAAGGCTTACCATGTAAATATGATGTTTGGATTGTAAGGTGGAGAGTCTGGTGATCTTGCAGTGGTAGTAGGTCTCTGTGGGAGGGACAGCGACCTGCAAACATGAAGACGAAGGTAGAACAATCAGTCATAACTTCACGTTTGAACAGTTTTATGTCCATCCTTGGACTCTGATGGATCTCAGGTCCTGTTAGAAAACCTCTTCAACAAGATAAACAAACGTTTCCCACAATTCCTGCATGATACAGCAATTCCATAGAAGTATTTGGATTTTTGTCTTTTACTCACGTTGTCCATTGTGGCGTTCAAATATCTGTTGCTGGTTATGGGGGTCCGGGACATGTGGTTCAGCAGGTTGACGTCCTTGGTGCCTCTGAAGGTCCGATGGTACATGATGTCATCTGTCGGTCCGTAGGCATAGATCAGTTTGATGGACTGAGCCTGAAGAGATTAGAACATATATTGTGTATATTTGTATGTTGGTATTATACGAGATAAAAGGTAAAAGAATATAACGTGGTCCTAATTGTTCCACAAGCTGAATTCATTTCTTCGGCCCTGGACGTTTTAACGTCCTCGTCAAATGTTTGGTTGAGCTACTTTTGAGTCACTATGTCTTTTTGAAGAATGTGACTGACCCTGATTATAATACCACCCAGTGTTAGCATGTGTATGCTCAAGAGTAAGGTGCCAATGACGGCGCCCTGGGGGACGCCACAGGGGCCGCCGAGGAGGAGACATTAACCATGACTGCAAAGAAAGACATATTTGATAAGTACGCTTTTTTTTCAGGAATATTAAAACATGTGAAGACTTACTAAAAATAATTATGTGACATCACAAAAACAAAAAAGGCTCAAAATGTTTCCTAATTACATTTTTAATGAAAATAATTATTTCATCATGAAAAAATGTATTAATTAATTTAATCTTTAGAATTTGAAACACGCTTGACCAAACAATTTTCCATGTTTTTTTTTAACCATTATTGTTTGTAGTCGATGGTGACAACATTAAAGGGTTAAAAGACAGAGATTTTTTTTTCCGAGCGAATCACAAAAAGAAAAGGACTTATTTTACGGTTGGCTGTGTAACAACAGATGTCCGGCCTTTTTTCTTTTCTTTCTTTTTTATCCGAGACGTGTAGGTTTTCAGTTATTCAATGCGTCGTCTCCTTCTCTGTGTAGATGAATGGAGGTGAAAGGAGAGGGAGGATCAGAGGACCAGAACAAAAGACCAGAGTCCACATGGATATCCAGCAGGAGACCTGACCTCCTTATCAGGTAGAAGCTCCATGGAGTTCCATAAACAAAGATAGTTCACATGGAAACAAAACCCTTCCTGTAGGTCCTGGTGTCACGTCGTAAAAATCTTGTCTATTCAGCAAGTTTTCTTCGTGAAGCAAAATATAAAACATACCAAACAACAACAAAATGAACATTTTCCTTCCATGGAAGTCTTACGTTGATATTGAAGTCTTGCTCATCACATGACAGGATGGATCTCTGAAAGGTCATGATGGTTTGACCTTCCTCCTCCTCCAGAGAGAGGAGGGTGTAGCTCTGCTCCGCGTCCTCCAGCGGCGGAGAGTTCCCTTTGGCGTAATAATCCTGGTAGCAACGGAAAATCAAAGTCAAGACTGAGACATTTAGGGATAACAGAATATATAAGATGCTGATGTTTTTAATGCCATTATACTATTTCTTACTGAGAAGTAGGGTCCACTTGGTCCGACGCCGCCCATGACGATATCAGAACCCTTCATGCCTCCATTGGGACTGAAGCCGAAGCCCACCCAGCCGGTGGTGTTGACCAGGAGCTTGAATGTGATGCTCACTTGCTGGTTATCAAAGCCCCATTTCAGGCAGACCAGATGGTTCTGGTCCAGGTACTCCATGAAGGGCAAGTTAGGGTCGCTTCCCTCCACCTTTTGGGTTCCAGCCAAGACCAAGCAGAGGAGAGGGAGGAGAGAGTCCATGGTGCCCCCTCTGTGGAGTCGGAGATCTTAATGCCGTCTCCAGATCTCCTGAGTAACCTTCTCCCTCCCCCCGACACACCTTCAGCCCGTTTCCAGAGGAACTCCAGGGACAAAAGCAGAAAGTGCGCCGTCACGCAACGTTTGTCCGAGTTCAACAACAGACGGCGTTCGTCCCGTCACGCCCCCGGTCCTTGTGTTGAGTCCTGCTTTGAAACGAAAGAATTCTGATCTTCATCCTCATAGTCTTTGATGAAGAGCAGAACAGCGAGAGAATAACGGCAGAATTGTTTCATGGTCGTGTCTCTCTCAGCCCACCTGCTGCGGTCAGGTGGGCTGCACATTTCACCTGCTCACAATAAACCGTCTTCTCCCTCTGATATCAACCGGTTCCACCAGCTGGGCTGAGACAGACGTTTGGTCTGCGGCGCTGGAAACATGAGGAGGTGGCGAGGAGGAACAAAAGATGTAGCTCCTCTCGTTTTGGCGAGAGTGAAACTTGCTTTAGCGAAAAAGAGATTCTTCTAAATCTCGTTTGTCTCTTTTTGTTCTCCGCCGCTGCACCACAAACACACACTGTAAGAAGAGTTTTACAGTTTTACTGTAAAACACTGTTAAAAGATCTTATTATGATTATTGTTATTAAGATCTCTCTCCTCACTCATCAGTGTAACCATGGTAACGCCCCCCCCCCCACCTGAAAGAACTACTCACCCCACTGACCTCGACACCATCCCTCCGTTCTACCCACTCATACCCCCTCCTCCTTCCCCGGACTAAGCTCAGCACCATGGGGGATCGGGCCTTCTGTTCTGCTGCCCCTCGTCTGTGGAATGCCCTCCCTGACCATCTGAGGGCTCCACAGACGACTGACACATTTAAAAAAGGACTTAAAACTTTCCTTTTTAGCAGCACCTATAACTTTAATTAACATTTCTGCTTTTTGGTCATATTTTTATATAGTTATTATTTTATTTTTTATTGATGCTTTTATCTGCTTTTACTTTGTAGCACTTTGAGATTTGATCCAAATGTAAAGTGCGTTATAAATTAAATGTATTATTATTATTATTATTATCATTATCATTATTATTATTATTATTATTATTATTATTATTATTATTATCATTATCATTATTATTATTATCATTATTATTATTATTATTATTATTATTATTATTATTATTATTATCATTATCATTATTATTATTATCATTATTATTATTATTATTATTATTATTATTATTATCATTATTATCATTATTATTATTATCATTATTATTATTATTATTATCATTATTATTATTATTATCATTATCATTATTATTATTATTATTATTATCATTATCATTATCATTATTATTATTAGTAGTAGTATTAGTATTATTATTATTATCATCATTATTATTATTATCATTATTATTATCATCATCATCATTATTATTATTATTATTATTATTATTATTATCATTATTATCATTATTATTATTATTATCTATCTTGTGTGTATCATAATTTACTCTCAAAGAAAATAAACTTCTACTTGTAGAGCGACTGAAATCCCCGTAGTTCACCATTGTTGTTGTGATCAGGAGCTTTGTTTGTGTTTGTGTGTTGACGCACCGTAAATACCAGGTCTAGATCTTCGTGCTGCTACTGGGTTGAAGATGGATCCCTGGGATCTCTGGGATCTCTGGGATCTCTGGGATCTCTGGGATCTCTGGGATCTCTGGGAACCTCGGAGACCTCCTGCAGAAGGATGTGGACAGAATATGATGATACAGAGTCTTTTAGCTGATGAGGCCATTCCTATGATTACAGAGGGCAACAGAGCGTGAACTTTGAACATCATGACTGAATCCATCAGCCATAACATTATGACCACCTCCTAATCACGTCCCCTTTTTTTTTAGGTCAGGGAAATCCCACATCAGATGAGTGTCCTTCTACTGTTTCTCCACCAGATGGTGCTAGCGTGACTTGAGATGGCATTGAGATCAACCCTGAGGAAGAGGGGAACCTGGCAGGGAGAATAATGAAGCAGCTGACTGAGTGGATGAGTTGACTAGTTTCACTGCATTTTCTCTGATTAGTATGTGAAAAGATGCTGGACAGATGTTTTATTTTCATTTATGGGCACTAAGCGCCCGAGAGAGCCGATGAGAATGAAATACAAACCCAGAGTTAATCCTGGGTGGAACCAGAACTCACTGTGGGAATTATAGATCTCATCTGGAAACGCTTCAGATTCCCCCCAACCCCAGGATGAGCCGGAGAGGGTTGCTGGATAGAGAGACGTCTGGAATATCTGGGATATCTTGGATGGCAGATGATTAAACAGACTTTGGTCTGAAACATCTTTATAATATCAGTATTTTTTCTGCAGCGTTAATCTCAAACATTCAGGGACGCTGGAGAAGAAGCTTCCGTCTGGATGTGAGGGACATCCACGCTGTCAGACCTTTGAGATGGACGGCTGGAGAACGTCCTTCAGATGAATCCTGGAACGAAAGCAGCTTCAATCGGGGTCTCAGTCTCTCCTGACGTCAGTCTAGAATCTGACAGATGATTGACGGACACGTCACGTCTGACAGCCCTGCTTCAGGCCCAGGAGGAGGAGGAGTCAGGAACAAACTCAGGCTTTGTTGAAGATAACCTGCCAGCCAGCAGGCTAGCTTCACAGAGTAAGTTACCATGGTGACTAACTCAGAGTTTAGCTTAGCTCGCTTTCTGGAACAGAAAAACCCAGAGTTTCCCTCGTGTCAGGTTTATCAAACCCAGAGTTTCCCTCGTCTCAGGTTTATCAAACCCAGAGTTTCTGTCGTCTCAGGATTATCAAACCCAGAGTTTCCCTCGTCTCAGGTTTATCAAACCCAGAGTTTCCCTCGTCTCAGGTTTATCAAACCCAGAGTTTCTGTCGTCTCAGGATTATCAAACCCAGAGTTTCCCTCGTCTCAGGATTATCAAACCCAGAGTTTCCCTAGTCTCAGGATTATCAAACCCAGAGTTTCCCTCGTCTCAGGATTATCAAACCCAGAGTTTCCCTAGTCTCAGGATTATCAAACCCAGAGTTTCCCTCGTCTCAGGTTTATCAAACCCAGAGTTTCCCTCGTCTCAGGTTTATCAAACCCAGAGTTTCCCTCGTCTCAGGTTTATCAAACCCAGAGTTTCCACTAAATCTGCTTTCTAACAAAAACATGAAAAACCTTCTGTATCTTCAGATCAGGTTCTAACAACCAGAACCTCAAACACGGTGGACCGGCGGCGCCTCACTGTTTGCAGGTGTCATGTGACCGGTGTGCGACGTACCGTGTGACATCATCGCTCCTGGTGATGATCAGTTTTGGGTTTGTTAAATAGGAACATGCTGAGTCATGGTGAGAGCCAGGCCCAGTGCTTTAACCAGAACAAACAGCTGAACCGCTTCCTGTGAAACCATGACTCAGATCATGTGACCACAGATCACATGACCTCTGGGTGTGTGTAAATGACAAAGAGCGCTGCGCTCTGATTCCTGTTCTACACGTTATTATAGATCTTGTTTTTGGATTATCACAATAATCAGCATGTAATAATAATAATAATAATAATAATAATAATAATAATAATAAAACATTACAACATGATAAATACAGCATATAAAAGAGAAACGTAGTTACGATTATAGATGTTTCATCTCTGACAAACAAACATGTAGGTTGGAACATAGATACACACACATCTGTACGTAAATACACACACATCTGTACCAGGATACACACACATCTGTACGTAGAAACACACACATCTGTACGTAGAAACACACACATCTGTACGTAAATACACACACATCTGTACCAGGATACACACACATCTGTACGTAGATACACACACATCTGTACGTAGATACACACACATCTGTACGTAGAAACACACACATCTGTACGTAGATACACACATATCTGTACGTAGATACACACACATCTGTACCAGGATACACACACATCTGTACGTAAATACACACACATCTGTACTTGGATACACGCACATCTGTACGTAGAAACACACACATCTGTACGTAGAAACACACATCTGTACGTAGAAACACACACATCTGTACGTAGAAACACACATCTGTACGTAGAAACACACATCTGTATGTAGATACACACACATGTGTAGGTAGAAACACAGACATCTGTACGTAAATACACAGACGTACAGACGCATGAACAATCTATAATCATAACTACATTTCTCTTTTATATGCTGTATTTATCATGTTGTAATGTTTTATTATTATTATTATCATTATTATTGTTATTATCATAACATGCTGATTATTGTGATAATCCAAAAACCAAATCTGTAATAATGTGTAGAACAGGAATCAGAGAGTATAGATACACGTACAGATGTTGTCCACTGCTGCACAAGAGAAGAACATAGAAACACAGGGTGGTAATGGATGGATGAAGGATGGATGGATGGATGAATAGATGAATGGATGGATGGATGAATAGATGGATGAATAGATGGATGGATGGATGGATGGATGAATAGATGGATGGATGGATGGGATGAAGGACGAATGGATGGATGGATGGATGAAGGATGGATAGATGGATGGATGGATGAAGGATGGATAGATGGATGGATAGATGGATGGATGAAGGATGGATAGATGGATGAATAGATGGATGGATGGATGAAGGATGGATAGATGGATGGATGGATGGATGGATGAAGGATGGATGAACGATGGATGGATGGATGGATGGATGGATGAATAGATGGATGGATGGATGGATGAATAGATGGATGGATGGATGGATGAATAGATGGATGGATGGATGGATGAATAGATGAATGGATGGATGAATAGATGGATGAATAGATGGATGGATGGATGGATGGATGAATAGATGGATGGATGGATGGGATGAAGGACGAATGGATGGATGGATGGATGAAGGATGGATAGATGGATGGATGGATGGATGAATAGATGGATGGATGGATGGATAGATGGATGAAGGATGGATAGATGGATGGATGGATGGATGGATGAAGGATGGATAGATGGATGGATAGATGGATGGATGAAGGATGGATAGATGGATGGATGGATGGATGGATGAAGGATGGATAGATGGATGGATGGATGAAGGATGGATTGGTGCTGACAGGTAGATCTGTGTTTTAGAAGTGATCATGTGATCAGTGACTCAACAAGTACTGGCAGTGAATCACACCAAACGATGACTTCATCATCTTCATCTTATCCCACTTTTCTTTAATGCCGATTCTCTGCTGTGTGTGTGAGAATGTGTGTGTGTGTGAGAGAATATGTGTGTGTGTGTGAGAATATGTGTGTGTGTGTGTGTGTATGAGAATGTGTGTGTGTGTGTGTGTGTGAGAGAATATGCGTGTGTGTGTGAGAATATGTGTGTGTGTGTATGAGAATGTGTGTGTGTGTGTGCGTGTGAGAGAATATGTGTTTGTGTGAGAATATGTGTGTGTGTGTGAGAATGTGTGTGTGTGTATGTGAGAGAGAATATGTGTGTGTGTGAGAGAATATGTGTTTGTGTGTGAGAGAATGTGTGTGTGTGTGTGTGTGAGAATGTGTCTGTGTGTGTGTGTGTGTGTGAGAATGTGTGTGTGTGAGAGAGAGAAAATGTGTTAGTGTGTGAGAGAGAATATGTGTGTATGAGAGAGAGCGAATAGGTGTGTGTGTGTGTGTGTCTACATTATTGATTACCTCTAACCCTCTGATCTGCGTCCTGATTGGTCGCCTGCCGTCAGGCTTCATTACCCGTTACTCCAGCCCTCCTCTGATTGGACGCCGTCTTATCCCTTATTAGGAATTCATGCTGATGCAGGCTGAGGTCACATGAGGTGATGTCATCTCACCTGAGCCCTCTGATTGGACCAATGTGACCCACAGACCCACACACACACATTACAAGAATAAAGCCAAACAATTAAACCTACAGCTTCAATGTCACTAAAATATAACATCAAACTAATTTGAGAGTTTATTTATTCAACCAAAGAGGTTCTCTAACACCTTAATCACCAAGATGTTCCAGCTGTAGATCAGTCTCTGACATCACTGGGGTGGAATTTTGACCCACTGATCGTTTCAGGTCTCACCACAGAAGTTCCTCTATGGAATCTGGATCTGTGGAGAACCAGAACCTCAGAAACAGCTTTAGAACTCTTCCCATCACTGATGGGATTAAATCACCTTTTGGGATTTCTGTTGATTTTGGCAGAGTGTGCGGTTGCTGAGACCTGGAAGACAACTTCCTGTTTTCTCAAGAGTACATATTAGGATGTAGCTTCTGAGGAGGCGGAGCCTTTCTCACACAGGTGACTCAGACGTCACAGAAACTTTGGGTTCAACAAATAAAGTCATTATTTAAAAGGTGAATTGTGTTTAATCTCGTTGTTCAGTCTGAGATCCGTACAGAAAGAGGAGAAACCTGATGGATTAAACACGCCGTACTTTGATCTGCGTCAGCGCCGACGACCCGCCAAAGGGAACCTGTGGAAGAGTCCTGTAGGGAACTCTGCAGGGACTGAGTCCAAACACAGACTGGTATTCTCTCCTCCTGTTTTCACACCTCAGGACGATGATGTCGCCCGACCATGATGTCACCAGCTTGAAGACAACAAAGCTGCGGCGAGGTGATGACTCACAGCAGATCACATGACCTGTCACTGGAGGAGTCATGTGACCAAGGAGGATGGACATGTTTAGACATGACAGGCAGCCAGGACCAGATAGATCTTCAAGTACGGAGGAACAAACATGTCAAAATAAAACATCTACAACAATTAGATAGACTATAAATAACAACAACAACAAAGCAGTTGTTACATAATAATTAACCGATTAATGATTAGACTGTGTAACCAATCAGAGAGCCACCCGCCTTTTCCTGTCGATAATTCACCCCCCTTTCCCAGCACACGCTCCAGAATGTCACGAGAAGCTAAAAGAAGCTAACACGCTAATTCATGATTTATTTATTTATGTTGTTGTTACTTCATTTCAAAATGTCCTGGTCGCCGATTCATTACCCTTTCAGACTTTTCTTCATTCCATTATCTATTTATTTACCCATGATATTATTATGAAATGCCAAAAAACGTTTATTTGTTTTTTTTGACAGAATGTATTAATGCTGATTTATAGTATATTTAGTCATGACTTGTTTAATTCATTATTTGGTGTTAAACATACAAAATCAGCTGTTATTAACATTTGTTGATTTACCTTCTATTTAATTTCTGACGATTTACCGACAGTTTGATTCTGATGCGGACGTTTTCATTTCTTGTCCAGTAGAGTCATGTTTCAGCCTCCGTAGGATGACCACAGGTTAATATTAGAGCTCAACGTCACACCTGACTATCTATTTAGTCAACAGAATATTAATACACACAGTGATGTCACGATGACATCACCGCCGGACACCCCCAAGTTGAGTGGGACGTCACCGACAGGTGTGATTTTGTGTGTGTGTGTGTGTGTGTGTGTGTGTGTGTGTGTGTGTGTGTGTGTGTGTGTGTGTGTGTGTGTGTGTGTGTGTGTGTGTGTGTGTGTGCCAACCAGTTTACACACCATCTAAAAATATCGGCAGCTGACGGCAGACTGGGATCACTGGGATGCGTCCCATTCCAGGGATAAATAATAATATTACAACTAATGTCAGTTTAAAATAATAAGTAAATTTTCATCTAATTCATTTGAGTTTAAACATTTTTTTCTATTTACAAAATAATATTTATTTTATGTATTTTATCGTATTCCTTTATTTTTCATATTTTTGAGTAATTTTTTTGAAACTGTTTTTCTTTGGATAATTTTATCTAATATGTAATTTTATTATTTCATTTCAAATCTGACACAAACCTCCACCGCTTTGTTATAATTATAATAATAATAATTATGAGTCTTTATTTATTTATTTATGTTTCTTTCCGGATGATTCTTCCACGGATCTTCTCTGAACAAGAATTAACTTTAATATCAAATATTCATCTCATAAAAACATCAACAAATATTCAACTTTTTGTCACTTTTTAAAAAAAAAAGAAAAAGTGAACGACTCACAGGAAGTAAATCACCTTCATCAACAATGATAATTATAATCTTTTAGTTTATAACTTCTATTTATCTGGTGGAGACGTCCCTCCCTCTCTCTCTCCCGCTGGTTCTCTCCCTCGCTCGCCCGTCTGCAGTGAAGGCGGGGTCACCGCGGTAACAGCCATGTAAACATAAACACAGAGTGTGAGCGGGAGAGACGGGAGCCTGGAAGCTTCGGCGCACAATCACTCGCAAGCTGATATACAATGATAAATGTTAAGAAACAACAATAATACTGAAGTCTGTTTGGTGGTCCTGAGTGAAGGTGAGAGGGGGTCTTTGTTCTGGTTGATTTGGGCTCTCGGTTCCGGTGTCATTGTTGTCATGCTGCCTTTACAAAGTGAGGCGAGCGTTTCACACGGACTCAGATCTGCGCCTTTAACTCAAAAGACGACATCACCTGACAGGTATTTTGTGAAAATTCAACTGTAAACAAAGGAAGGCGGGACCTTTGAGTGACGCTGTCACCTGTCAGAGCTGGGATTGTCCAGACGTCAACACCACGATAATGAAGTGGAGCGACAGCCTTAGAGTTCTCTCGCTGCTGCTTCCATGACGCAGTTTCCTCTGGCGAAACTTTTACTTCCTGTTAGCAGATAGTACTTCCTGCAGAAGTCCGAAGCGGACCCTTATAACGCTGAACCCGTGGGCGACGGTTCAGAAATCAGAAGCATGTTCCTGCTGAAGCAGGTTTTTCTGATCAAGCCGCCGTCGCTGCCTCAAAGCTGGAAAGTTCTGGTCCGACCTGTTTGTGTGACACACCTGGATCGGCTCAGGGCGACTTCAGGTTCCTGTTGTGTTTACCTGCTCAGACGGTCAACCGGGAGTTTCTCGGCCCCTCTGGGTGTTTTGTTGTAAAACCAGGTCATGTGAGGGCGAGGAACATGAAGAGGAAGTGTTCATGTTTATAGAGGGGAAACGTGTTCAGACGGAACGTTAACCTCCAAAAACTGTCAGCTCAGAGTCCAGACCACTTCCTTATGTGGAAGGTTGTTAACAGGGAGGGGGCGGGGCTTCAGGAGCTGTCACACCTGCTGTCACACCTGAAGCCCCAAATCACAATCATCTGGCTGACCCAAGTTCCGACATGGTCTACGAGACAATGTTCAGATGTTATCGTCTATAACACGACACGACATATCGACATACAAATGTCATCGTCTATGATACAATGCACCAACGTCCCAACGTCACAAGACCATAGTACACGACCCGACGTCATCATCTACGACACGACACACCAACGTCAGCGTCTATGACACGACACACCAACGTCAGCGTCTATGACACGACACACCAACGTCATGGTCTATGACACGACACACCAACGTCATGGTCTATGACACGACACACCAACGTCATGGTCTATGACACGACACACCAACGTCATGGTCTATGACACGACACACCAACGCATGGTCTATGACACGACACACCAACGCATGGTCTATGACACGACACACCAACGTCAGCTTCTATGACACGACACACCAACGTCAGCGTCTATGACACGACACACCAACGTCATGGTCTATGACACGACACACCAACGTCAGCGTCTATGACACGACACACCAACGTCATGGTCTATGACACGACACACCAACGTCAGCGTCTATGACACGACACACCAACGTCATGGTCTATGACACGACACACCAACGTCAGCGTCTATGACACGACACACCAACGTCAGCGTCTATGACACGACACACCAACGTCATGGTCTATGACACGACACACCAACGTCAGCGTCTATGACACGACACACCAACGTCATGGTCTATGACACGACACACCAACGCATGGTCTATGACACGACACACCAACGTCAGCTTCTATGACACGACACACCAACGCATGGTCTATGACACGACACACCAACGTCATGGTCTATGACACGACACACCAACGTCAGCGTCTATGACACGACACACCAACGTCATGGTCTATGACACGACACACAAACGTCATGGTCTATGACACGGCACACCAACGTCATGGTCTATGACACGACACACCAACGTCAGCGTCTATGACACGACACACCAACGTCATGGTCTATGACACGACACACCAATGTCATGGTCTATGACACGACACGCCAATGTCATGGTCTATGACACGACACGCCAATGTCATGGTCTATGACACGACACACAAACGTCATGGTCTATGACACGACACACCAACGTCATGGTCTATGACACGATATACCAACCTCATAGTCTATGACACGACGCACCAACATCATCTTTTATAACACGACACACCAACATCATCGTTTATAACACGACACACCAACATCCTCACGTCTTTGTTTAAGATACGTGTTTCGATTAATGTCTAAGACAACGTCATCTTCTACAACACAACTTCCCGATGACTTCGTCTACGACACAACGCAGTCTACGACACGATTCATACACGTGACACAGTCGGATTACGTCCTCTATACCACGACACGACGTATCAACATGCCAATGTCATGGTCTACGTCAGGCTGCAAACACATGAAACGTTTCTAACGATCGATCGTCTGATTGGTTCACCTTCAGTTCAGAAAAACTGAAAAAGCTGTTAAAGGATTATTTCACAAATTTTCTGAAGACACGCAGCAATCCTACATTTAATGTTTTCCCTGAACGCATCATGGAGGCATGCTTTCACCGATGTCAGCTGATGCACCAGAAGGACGGATCACCTTCACCTCCAAACGGGATCAGAGCCGGTTTATCGCAATAATGAGAAGGAGAGAAAAGATGAGCTCCATCAGTGAGAGAGAGAGAGAGGGGGGAGGAGGGTAATGGAGGATGAGGGGAGGGGAGGGGGGAGGAAGACTTCCCGGATTTCCCATGAGGGACAGAAACGAGATGAGGAGGAGGAGGAAGAGCGGCAGCTTCCCGGAAAGGATGACGTCACCTGGAGGACAGAAATCAAAACAATAATATTTATATTTACAGGATCCTCTGATTTTAGGGGTCATGGTTCCTGTACAGTTTATAAATAATGGTTAGAAACAGATGAAGAAATATATTGTTTAAATGTAATCAGTCGTATAATTGAATTTAATATCCATCATTTATTTTTTAACATTTACATTTTTTTGATTATAACAACAAAATAAATATTAATTTTATATTATTGTATTTACATCAAACAGAAAGTGAAAGACTTCACCTCCTCTCTTCCTCCTCCCCTCCTCCTCCTCCTCCCTTCTCAGCAGGAGCAGATTACATCAGCATCTTCTTTCCAGGAAACCGGACGTTTCATTCTTCTTGTTGATTTACTTGGAAACCAGCAGGAACTGGGAAACTGGGAAATGACACTATGAGGAAGAGGAGCCTCCTCCTCTTCATTATCACATATACACATTAACATTAAAATAATAAACATCAGACGAGTTGTTATACTGTTGTTAAATTTACGACTATTCATTCAAGTCATCAGCTTTATAAAGTTCAGAGGTCATGATGTTTTATAAGTCTAAGTGAAAAGACTGACAGGAAGTGATGAGGGTCACATGATCATTGAGCAGAGAGCACACACTGTTTACACTGTTACACTGTTTATATATATATATATATATATATATATATATATACATATATATATATATATACATATACATATATATATATATATGTATATATATATATATGTATATGTATATATATACATATATATATATATATGTATATATATATGTATATATATATATATACATACATATATATATGTATGTATAAGGAGGGGCGTGTCCCACACCTGGTTAATGTTTAGGTAAACTTTAGATCTAAACGTTCCAGATAAACACCAGCGAACGTCTCCACTGCTTTTCTTTTCACTTTCTCTTCTGGCGAGAGCAGAAACTCCCTGACGTCCAGAATCCGAGCCGTCAGAGTGAAACTGACCGCCGTCAGGTCAAAGGTCACGCCTCTCCGGGGTCAGTTCGAGACTGTTAGGGTTTTTTATAAATTTTTAAATTTTTATTATCCCTTTAATTCTTATATCTATCATAATAAACCCAACTTTATCATTTTAATCTGAATTTTTAACAATCCATACACACATTTCATCACTTTAAATGTCACTGATCAGTTTAAATGTAGCTTTTATCAATTATAATTATAATAAACCTACCTTTTGTGTTCCTAAACTGAATTTTTATTATTGCAGACTTAACTTTTATAACCTTAAATGCAACAATTTAGCCATTCACAGCTAGTTTTTTATCACTTTAAATCTAACTTCATCACTTTATCATTTCTTCATCATTGATTTACAGTTTTCCCGATCTTAAACACACAGAAATGAAACTATATGCACAAAAGCTCAAAACCAGAAATAGGGAAATATATTTACACACTTGAAATCGTACGAATATGTAACATGGCCTCAGGAAGCCAAAACATTATGACCACCTTCGATGGTCATAATGTTTTGGCTTGCTCACATCAGTGTTTATTTGTGCTGTGTCAGCATTCATCCTGTAGAACCTGTGACGATTGTTCTGGTTGAAGGAATCCGTGTTGAGATTGATTCGTGGCGTTTAGACAAACGTGTTTAAATCTTTCCTCTTTGTGTTCAGAGTTGTGAGAAATGGAGCCAAAGTTTCTGTAAATGTGTTTGAATGTTTGGGAAACGCTGTAATAATCAGTTTGTTAAGTGATTAAAAAACAGCCAATCAGATTCATCGAAGTTTATGGAGTCAATAAGCGATAAAAATGGGAGAACGAGGAAGAGGAGGAAGTGGAGGGAAGGGAGAGAGAAGCAGGAAAAGAAAAATAGGTGGGATGATGATAGAGGGATGAAAAGGAGGAAAGGATGAGTGATGAAGATACAAGGAGGAAGAAGGAAAGAAAGGACGAGAAGAGGAGGAAATGTAGAAAGAGAGAAGACGGTGAGACAAACGTGAGAAAGCAGGAAAAAGAAGGGGAGGGACAGAAGTAACGGAGTGAGAGAAAGAAAGAGGAAAGAAAGAAGTAAGAGGAAAAGAAAGAGAAAGACAGAAATAAGAGGAAAAGGGAAAATAAACAGAAAGATAGAAAAACAAGTGAGAAAGAAAGATTTAGATTAAGAAAGAAAATGAGGGAGGGAGAGAAAGAGCTAGAATGATGGAGAGATCTAAATGTGAGTGGAGGAGGAGGAGGAGGAGGAGGAGGAAACGAGAGCACGGGTGAGGGAGGGGCGTTGAGGAGGGGGGGGCTGTCCTCTTATGGCAGAGCAGCTCGGGGTTGCTCGGTTGCATCATCTTAGGATAATCCTTCTATAAATAGGATGACGTCAGCCCTGCCGCCGCTCTAGTAGCTGGTGACGTCAGCAGGTCCCGCCCCCCGGCCTGTCCGCTTAAGAGCGGGTGATGCAACGCTGGGAGCACACGCGCCACCGAACGCAGTAAGAGAAAGGCAGGAAGAAGAGCGGACCTGTTCTCCAGTCCTCCTCGTTCACCCCCTCCAACCGGCCAGGTAGGTCATTCCTGATTTAACCGTGAGGAAATTACGTCATAGGTCAAAGTTTCACGAGGTTTCGTTCATGGCTGACATTTAAGTTTTAAACTTTATTCTCTTTATGTTTGTGTTTATTTATTGAGCTGGGCTGATGTAAACAAAAGTATCGACCTCCTGTCAATGACTTATAACCAACAATAAATCCCTTTGTTTATTTATTTCTTCCTCCAGACTTTAAACTTTTGTTCTGTCATCATTACTCAGCAAAATAACTTCTGTGTGATGCGTTCAGGTACTTTTACTCCCGGATTACTGAAGTAACTTTTGTTGTAGTTACTCTTCAATAATGTCAATACTTGTTTTTAAAATCTACATATATGTCATTTATTGTAAATAAAGTTATTTGTTCATATCTGATCCATCTTATATCTGATAAAAAGATTCATTTAATAATACATTTAATGTAAGAAATGTTTTACTTTCTTTTACTTTCTTATTCTTTAATAGTTTAAGATAATCACGATACATTTTATCATTTTAATTTTCAATGGTTGTTGTATATTATAAACACAATATTTACATGTTTTTTCCCCATAAATGTAATAAAGTTAAAGTCTCTTACATACTTATTAATACTGATTTTTAATATATGATATTTTATTATAATTATTAGTATTATTATTATGAGTTTTACCATTATATTCATTTATTATTTGGATTTTTAATTCTAACCATCATCAATATATTAAATTAAATTATTTATATTATTATACATTTTATTGTTACATTTAATTATTGTCATAAAATAATTATAATTATTATTTAATGAACCTTAAACTAAACTTGAATTTCACGAAAATCCGTCAAAAGTCCTGGACTATCGTTTCTATGGTGACGAATTTGAAGCATCATGGCGGCAGAAAGGGGCGGAGTCTAACCTCTGTTCTGGTGACAGTTCTTTCCAGGATGATGCTGCAGCACCCGGGTCCGACTCTGGCCGACATCAGTTGCTCCGCCCTCGTTCCCTGTCTGTCGCCGCCCAGAACGCTGACCCTGGATGACTTCACCAGCTTCATGCCCATCGTCAAAGACGAGCTGCGTCTCGTCATCCAGAACAAACGTCTGTCCAACGGGCTCAGCGCCGACGTGAGCTCAGACGGCGCCAGCTCCAGCTCGGACCGGGCCTCGGAACATCTGGCCTTTGGCCACGGCACTAAGAGAGAGGTGAGGAGGGGGGAGAGACGGCGAGTCCGGTAGTTCTGAGCGTCGGCCGCAACAGACGTTAAAATGTTTCTGTTTGCTCCAGAGTTCTCCTCAAGAGAGCGACAGGAGGAAGAAGAGGAGGGAGAGGAACAAGATCGCCGCCGCCAAGTGTCGCAACAAGAAGAGGGAGAAGACCGACTCTCTGCAGAAGGTAGAGTCACCGTCCCGTTAGCTCTAGAAGACCGGACCTGAAGAACTTTTAGAACTAGAGCGACTCCCAACAGTTCTAGTAAAGAAAACTGACTCCCAATGGTTCTAGAACTGGACTGACTCCCAATGGTTCTAGAACTGGACTGACTCCCAATGGTTCTAGAACTGGACTGACTCCCAACGGTTCTAGAACTGGACTGACTCCCAACGGTTCTAGAACTGGACTGACTCCCAGGAACTCTCGATAAGATGACTTGAGGTCTTGATAAGAACTTAGTCCTCTCTTCTAGAGGTTCCTCTGGTTTTTATCTTGGTCAGCCTGGTTACTGGTGGTTCAGCATCCATAACTGACTCCTCCTTCTCCTCCTCCTCCTCCTCCAGGAGTCGGAGAAGCTGGAGAGCGTCAACGCCGACCTGAAGGCTCAGATCGAGGAGCTGCGGCAGCAGAAGCAGCAGCTGGTCTACATGCTGAACCTCCACCGGCCCACCTGCATCGTCCGAGCACAAAACGGCCAAACGCCCGAAGACGAGAGGAACCTCTTCATCCAGCACATCAAGGAGAGCACCTTACAGCTCCACCACCTCACCTCCGCCAGCACCACCTCCTCCGCCGACACCACCTCCTCCTTTACGTCCACTGCGGCGCCTCCTCCAGACGAAGACTTCCTGACGCTGGATCACCTCCACTGTCCCGGCCTCCTGTGAGCCGCCGGCTGACCCTACGCGGAGCCGCCGCGTCGACCAACCAAATAAACTCGTTGCTGCTAGAGAGAGAGAGAGAGAGAGAGTGTGACATCATCACCTCCCTGGAACCGTGGCTGCTGATTGGACAGGAAGTGACTCATCAGCTCAGAGGTTAAAGCACTGACAGGCAGAGACATGAACTCGATTTTCTGGTCTACTGAGAAGATGAACGTCTGATTTGCACCAAAGTCAGTTTGAAGGTGACGAAACTGTTCAACCACACAGGAAGTAGTCATGAACAATAGTAGAAAAAACGTTTATTTATTACAAAGTCTGATGTGTTGTTGTTGTTTCCACGCCGTCCGCCTCTTTGATCGGACGTCAAGCTGCTGCTGCTAACCACTCAGGACCCGAAGAAGTCCACTTCTTACTTAAGTGTGAGTCCGTGTTCGTAGATCTGCACTAGAATATTCTGCTGTACGCAGACGACACTTTACTTTCAATGACTAACGGCTACGCTTCAAACAGACGTGCAGCTTTTCTGCTGGAGGCGGGAACTTATGCGACACGCCGCGACGCACATTTAACCTGTTTTTCCAGAAAGTTCTGGAAACAAAGGCCCGGCGGCGGATCTCAAACAAACGTATCAGCGAGATTACGTTAAAATGCTAGAATGCACCTTTTTTCTAATTCCTTTGAGCCCGCAGACGTTAACCGTGTCGTTAAGAAGACTGTTGATGAATGTTTTAACGTGAATGTTTATGAGTCGTGAACGTTCGGCGTTTATACCACCAGAAAATGATCCTCGTGTAGTTTGTCCTCCGGGCCAGCAGGTGGCAGTGTGATGATTCACAATCAACGAGATTCTTTTTTTTTCTTTGGTTTATTGTTTTGTCCATGCGAGGTAATCGGGTTAAAAACTTAATCGCCACGTAGGAAGTGGGGAAACATTTTCAGAAGTTTTGCTTGTTTCCGAAGCGATCACATAACGGGACTCACGACAAAACGTTTTTACGCTACAAAGACGCTGTTGTCACGTGAACGAACGACCAAAGCACCTCAAAAATGTTTATTTATATCTTCATTTGTTCTCAAGAATGTTGTTTGTTGGGAACCGAAAGTGAAGAAAATGTGTCGGATTGCGAGAAAGTCTGCCGATTTTATTGTTGTGCTGTTTATCACATTTTCACAGGACTTTGAGTTTTTCTTGTTTTCACGACGATTAAACCGTAGAACCCTGTCGTCACGTCAACAAAGGATTGGACCTCATGTGGCGTTTATCGCGATCGCACCATTAACCTCCCGTTTCCTGCTGAAAGTGGTGAAAGATGTAAACGCCGCCGACTTTTTCCTGCTTCCGTTAAAGCCGAACACTTCTGTCTTTTTTTGACGACGGCTGGCGAAGAGGCGGCGTGTTTCCTGAGAGGATGAACTTTGACCTGTGTTTTATTGTGAAAGTGTGGTTTGAATGTTGAAGATGAGATCTTTCCGCTACTTCCTGTTTGCATCAGGTCTGTGACGTGAACAGAAACCGAGAGACTCGGTTCTGAAGGGAGCCTCTCCGCGGGTCATGTGACTGAAGGCTCATTTGTGAGTGGGGGTTGCCGTGGTAACCGGGACGCGGGCGTCTGAGCGTAGATGGTTTGACGCGTGTTCTCTCCGTTTCCTGTTTCCTCTTGTTTTTGATACTTTGTTAATTAAACGTTGAGTAAATGAACTTTGATGTTGTTTGTGTTTCTGTTGTTATTATGGCGATAAAATCTTCATCATTTTCACGAATCAGGACGATTATAAGTTTAAACGCATCTTTGAATTAAAGTCTAAGATTTCCACATCATACGGAATATTAATAATTATAATAATTATCTAATGATGAAGACGATAAAATCAGTTATAAAGTGATTTACAGGAAAAAAAGAAGAAAAAAAAATATATGGAAATTTTTCAAATTAAGTGAAAAATAATAAAATATTTAAAAGTAGAAAAATAATAAAATAATATAAAATGATTTAAAAGTAGAAAAATAATAAAATAATATAAAATGATTTAAAAGTAGACAAATAATAAAATAATATAAAACGATTTAAAAGTAGAAAAATAATAAAATAATATAAAATGATTTAAAAGTAGACAATAATAAAATAGAATAATTTAAAAGTAAAGAAATAATAAAATAATATAAAATATTTAAAAGTAGAAAAATAATAAAATAATATAAAATATTTAAAAGTAGAAAAATAATAAAATAAAATAATTTAAAAGTAGAAGAATAATAAAATATAAAATATTTAAAAGTAGAAAAATAATAAAATAAAATAATTTAAAAGTAGACAATAATAAAATAGAATAATTTAAAAGTAAACAAATAATAAAATATGAAATATTTAAAAGTAGAAAAATAATAAAATAATATAAAATATTTAAAAGTAGAAAAATAATAAAATAAAATAAAATAATTTAAAAGTAGACAAATAATAAAATAATATAAAATATTTAAAAGTAGAAAAATAATAAAATAAAATAATTTAAAAGTAGACAAATAATAAAATAATATAAAATGATTTAAAAGTAGACAAATAATAAAAGAATATAAAATGATTTAAAAGTAGTCGAATAATAAAAGCGATGGATAATTAATGGAATGAATTTAATTCTACAAGTGAATTAAAGGTTGGGTTTAAAATTTCAGGCTCATCTCTCTGATTAAATGGAATATAATATTAGTAACTAGGTGTTTATTGTCATTAGTGCTTAATCAGCTGTAAATCGGAGTCGTTAAAGGAGGAACCGACCCAACGGTCCTGCAACAAAGAACAATTACTGATAGTGCTTATCTTCGTGTGACCTTTGACCTGAAGTTTTACACGGTTCATCATTTTGACACTAGAAGGCCGCCGTACGTTCTTAGAACGGAAGGTTCACATCGTCATCAACCGGTCTGAGCTGGTCTGACACCGGCTGGCTCTGATCCACATCCGCCAATATGACAGCGGTTCGGACCAGAATCAGCGACTGTTGAGTTTGTCCTGATTTGAAGAGGAAGTAGAAGAGGAAAGTTTCATAAGAATACAGTTTATCCTCAGGTCAGAGGTCAGCTAGGGTCAAGCACTTCCTTGAACCAGAATGTTTCTGGTTCTGTTTCACCGTAGAAGGAAAGCGAGAATCATGAAGTAACACACACACACACACACACACAGGATGACTCGAGACTGATGCAACTCTGTCACAAGAAGTCTGATGAAACCAAAGTTTCATAATCCCTGATCAGAACCATCACAAGTTCATTAGATCCTTTAACAGTTCTTCAGAACCATCACAAGTTCATTAGATCCTTTAACAGTTCTTCAGAACCTTTAAGGTCATTAGTTCCTTTAACAGTTATTCAGAACCAACACCAGTTCTTCAGAACCATCACCAGTTCATTAGATCCTTTAACAGTTCTTCAGAACCATCACAAGGTCATCAGAACCATCATCAGGTCATTAGATCCTTTACCAGTTATTCAGAACCAACACCAGTTCTTCAGAACCATCACCAGGTCATTAGATCCTTTAACAGTTCTTCAGAACCAACACCAGTTCTTCAGAACCATCACCAGTTCATTAGATCCTTTACCAGTTCTTCAGAACTATCATAAAGTAACAGATCTAGTGTCGACATGTTGCTGTGGGTCTGGGGGCGGGGCTAGATGAGGAAGGGAGGACTTAAAGGAAAGTGGGAAGTTAGAGGAACATTCCCTGAGTGAGATGTTTTCATTCAGGCTGTGGGCTGGAGCCTCTAACAGCTGGCGTTGGGCGAGGAACACCTTGAGGAGTTTCAACATCCACTAAATAATTCTACTGATAAGATTCCAGAGAAGCAGGAAGTCAGGATCCATTAAAACAACAGGAGCAGGAAGTTAATCATTTCTCAAAGATTCCTCGTCGGTTGTGGAGAAATAAAAAATCTTTTTCTGCGTTTCACATTTCTGCTCAGGAATTTCCTGTTTTGCACATTAAAGCCGTGACTTCATCGTTCTTTGTTCTTCATCATCAAACGTTTGACGGAAAAGTCCAGAAACGTTCCAAACGAGCGGAAGGAGGAGCAGCTTCACATTTATAACATAATTATCTCCATTTGAATAAACCAATATCAAGAAAATAACTTTAAATATATTTGACTGTATTTTCTATGAATATTATAACAATATATATTTTTGATCTGTCATAACATGTTTATTTAAAGTCTTTTATGTCTATTTATTACATCTTACTTATGAAGATTTATATCATAGAGACCAGAACTGAGACCAGATACCAGTACAGATACCAGTACAGAGACCAGATACCAGTACAAAGACCAGATACCAGTACAGAGACCAGATACCAGTACAAAGACCAGATACCAGTACAAAGACCAGATACCAGTACAGAGACCAGATACCAGTACAGAGACCAGATACCAGTACAGAGACCAGATACCAGTACAAAGACCAGATACCAGTACAGAGACCAGATACCGGTACAGAGACCAGATACCAGTACAGAGACCAGATACCGGTACAGAGACCAGATACCGGTACAGAGACCAGATCCAGATACCGGTACAGAGACCAGATACCAGTGCAGAGACCAGATACCAGTACAGAGACCAGATACCGGTACAGAGACCAGATACCGGTACAGAGACCAGATACCAGTACAGATACCAGTACAGAGACCAGATACCAGTACAGAGACCAGATACCGGTACAGAGACCAGATACCAGTACAGAGACCAGATACCAGTACAGAGACCAGATACCAGTACAGAGACCAGATACCAGTACAGAGACCAGATACCAGTACAAAGACCAGATACCAGTACAAAGACCAGATACCGGTACAGAAACCAGATACCAGTGCAGAGACCAGATACCAGTGCAGAGACCAGATACCGGTACAGAGACCAGATACCAGTATAGAGACCAGATACCAGTACAAAGACCAGATACCGGTACAGAGACCAGATACCGGTACAGAGACCAGATACCAGTACAGAGACCAGATACCAGTACAGAGACCAGATACCAGTACAGAGACCAGATACCAGTACAGAGACCAGATACCGGTACAGAGACCAGATACCAGTACAGAGACCAGATACCAGTACAGAGACCAGATACCAGTACAGAGACCAGATACCAGTACAGAGACCAGATACTAGAACATATACCAGTACAGAGACCAGATACCGGTACAGAGACCAGATACCAGTACAGAGACCAGATACCAGTGCAGAGACCAGATACTAGAACATATACCAGTACAGAGACCAGATACCGGTACAGAGACCAGATACCAGTACAGAGACCAGATACCAGTGCAGAGACCAGATACCAGTACAGAGACCAGATACCAGTGCAGAGACCAGATACCAGTACAAAGACCAGATACCAGTACAAAGACCAGATACCAGTGCAGAGACCAGATACCAGTACAGAGACCAGATACCGGTACAGAGACCAGATACCAGTGCAGAGACCAGATACCAGTACAGAGACCAGATACCAGTAGAGCCCAGACCTTCATCTGATGCCATCGGGTCATTTGTAACTTTGACCGGTTCTGTCTGTGTTTTGATGAACCAAACCCTCCTAGATGTTTCAATCCTTTGTTGTCAGGCTGAGGGTCTCTAGGAGTTTAGTGTGACACCATCTTCTTTCTAGTTCTTGTGGGTTTGTGGTCCGGTTCTTAAACCAGGAAGCTCCTCTCCTGTGTCTCACAATCCTCTGCCTTGATAGAGGGGAGTTACCCTCCTCTTCCTCATGGAGGCGATAGAGGGGAGTTACACTCCTCTTCCTCATGGAGGCGATAGAGGGGAGTTACCCTCCTCTTCCTCATGGAGGCGATAGAGGGGAGTTACACTCCTCTTCCTCATGGAGGCGATAGAGGGGAGTTACACTCCTCTTCCTCATGGAGGCGATAGAGGGGAGTTACACTCCTCTTCCTCATGGAGGCGATAGAGGGGAGTTACACTCCTCTTCCTCATGGAGACGATAGAGGGGAGTTACACTCCTCTTCCTCATGGAGGCGATAGAGGGGAGTTACACTCCTCTTCCTCATGGAGGCGATAGAGGGGAGTTACTCTGCTTCTAGAGACATGAACATTATTACTGTTAAAATAATTGAGTATGTGGTTTCAGTTTCGTGTTTATTTTATACTTTTGTGTAACTGTGTAAAACAAAATTAAAGACAAAAATGTCATTATAAATTAAATGTATTATTATTATTATTATTATTATTATTGTTCTGTTAATGTATATACGTCATCTTTTACTGTAACACATTTATAGTTAATATCTATTATCCCTATAATGACTGAATTCTTCTTTAATAGTTATGATTAGGATAATGATAGTTCTTTAATAGTTAATAGTTATGATTATGATAATAATCATTTAAGCAGTGACTTTGGTTCTGTGTGGATCGACATCATGAGTGACAGTCAGTCTTTCTGGTCTAGAGCGCCCCCCACTGGTTACATCCTGTCAGACCAGGGAGGCTGGGATCAGTCAAGACATAGAGGGGGAGGGGCTGGGATCTGATCATGTGACCTGTATGAGTCCGTCACGGAGGTTGGGTTGTTTACATTTATTGATAAACAGGATTTAAAGTCACACCATTAGAAGGTAGCAGTAACATAAAATGACAGGTATGATAAATGATGTCATCAAGCCGCCATCACCTGACCTATGACATCACTATTGACCCCTCGCATCTTGGTGTTAAGTTTTCTGTCCCGTTTAAAGCTGCATCTCATACGTCTGTGGGTTCTGTAACGCCACACCAGGGAGTGATGTCACACAGCAGGATGGCGTTCCTGAAGCTAAAGAGGCGTGGCCTACATCACAGCACTCGACGGCGCTCTCGTCTCAGAGGCAGAAAAATGCCGACCAAGCATCATTTCTTTGTAGCGTTGACACCGCCGGGCGCCAGCACGCATTGTCCCACGTGACACATCTGACACAAACAGTTCACGTTGATGATTGTCCACAGCAAACGTCTCCTGAGCCTGACACAGCGACGGTCCGTCTCAGAGAAGACCCCCGAAGCCGGACCATGACATCACTGCTGCGTGATGACGGGGGCGGGTTTCTGACTGACAGACACGTAACCGTCTGAGGCGGCTGCGTCCTCCACGGCTCGTTTGATCGGCTGCAGGCTCCTGGTCTCCGGGGGAAGCAGAGCGTCTGATTGGTCGTTAATACCCAGCACCTCTCTGTGGATCTCCAGGGAGGCGGGACTGGACTTGGTTCCGAGGATCTCACAGAGGCCTTCAGCTTGTTTCTGCACCGTCCGGATCGCCTGCAAAAAAAACCATGCACTCAGGAAAGTGTATTTATTTAAAAAAGCGAGAAGAGAAGGAGAGAAAACCGGCCTGGGAGGAAATCACTGCCCGAGTGAATGTTTCTATTGTCTTTAACCGTATTTTCACCGAACATGTTGGTGACATGGTGGCGGAATGCTCACCTTTAAGCAGCTGAACAGGAAAGATAAAACCCGAGTTAATCCTTGGTGGAACCAGAACCCACAAGAGGAGTTTCATATTTCACTTGGGACGTGGATCAATCTACGCCTCATCTATAATCAACATGGTAATAATCTACCTATCCTCTATGTCTGTACAAAGACGGGGCTGTACGTTACCTTGATGACCTGTATGGCCTCTCTCACTATCCCAGGAGCCGCTGCTGACAGATCCTTCATGATGACCTCTAGTGACAGAGAGACAAAGGCAACACCTCTTGATTGAGCTCAGATCCCTCTGCTGAACTCCAATAATCTGGGATCAAACTTTGAAAATTGTAGGTCCTTCACAGTCCAACCAGCAGGTAAAAGAAATGTGTGCGATGGATTATTGGCTACAACCTTGTTCTGGATCTTTGACGATCTCTGAAGGTTTGACAGCGGTTTCATGCAGCCCCTGAAAAATACAGTCAGTGAATGCATCATTTACGCATAAACAGTCATTGACAGTCTGGTTCTGGACATCTACCTGTCTGTATATGAAGACGTCTGCTGGGTCTCACCATGAGTTTGCGTTCAGCTTTGAGAGAGTGGACTACGTGGGGCAGGATCTTTCCGGGGTAGGACCGGCGTCTCCAGGTCGTCTCGACGATGGTGTCGTCCAGTTGGCTCTCCATATCCACAGCCTCTTCCAGCGCTGAGACCAAAGTTTAGCACAGATCGTGTTTAACTCCTCCATAACCTCTGAGCAGTTCTAACAGGATCTATGGTATCAGTTGGTAGGTGACCCACCTTCCACATCAGGAGACTCCTCCCACGACTGACCGTTCACCAACACGTTGTCCTGAACAGCCGCCTCAAAGTTCTAAGAGAAATCGTTGTTATAACATGTTTAGTTAGCATTATGCTAATAGCCTGACCCAAGGTGGTCAATTGAGGCCGAGCGTGTGTGTAGCTGAAGGTGTGTAGCACACATGTTTTACTTTGAAAACCCCCATTTAATACATCCCACAGGATATGTTAAAACAAATCAGAACACTTTTTATAAAACATTGGCAAGCTAAACTTCCTCTCTTTCAATATAAGAATACTGATTGGTAACGAATCCCATTGTGCCTATGCTGTGGCCAAAAATCATAAAAAAAAATTTCATGTTTTTGTCAGGTTACAGTTAAAAGGATTTTCACTTTTATTTTAAAAACATCCTTTTTGTCGTGAATATCATAAATTCATACCATGTATAGTTACACAAACAGATATTCTTTCAAACAAGAAAGAATATCTCCCTTTTCCCAAATTTTTAAACTCATCAGCCACCATTGATCGTAATGTGTACATTTATATAAAAATTAAGGTTTTGCCTGGTTAAATAAAGCATATCGTAATAAAAAGTTCAGTAGCATGATGCTAACAGACTGACCGCTAACAGCTCCTGCAGTAAAACTCTTCTCGTCTCTTCTTCTAGGTCCGTCTGTCCATCCATAGCACTCCTTAAAATGTCTTTATATCGATTAACCTGATCGATTACTTGTTTCTTTGACGTTACTTGGACTCTGAATTCCTGGTTCGTTTCCATCTCTGCGTTCGCCATCTTTAGCGCCAACTCTGTTTTGAAGTAAACCGGAAGATAGTATGTTATTTCCGTGTCCGACTGATTACTGTTCCCCCGGAACCAAAGGTTAAGCAGATAAGTTCCACCCGTGAGCTATATGAGTTAAATAACTGAAATAAAGCGTTTTAGTAGTGAAACTAATTTATTCTGAATAAAAAATAAATAATATTTTCACGACTAAAACCAGCCTTCCCGCTTTGTTTTTAACCGGGAGGAATGAATAAAGCAGTTAGATTGAAAAAGTTGTCACTCATCAATGACGTTAATATAACCTTAATTAAAAAAAAAAAAAACTTTTTACGAATAAGTTAAAGAACTTAATTTCAACGTATGAAATTGAAGCTGTATGAAATTCTTTATTGAGATGTACTGGACTTAAGTACAGCAGACTTCTTTCATAATAATCATTGGTATATAAAAAAACTAAATGTACCATCACATATAAACAGAGTTTATATTATAAGCATTGATTTATGTTGTTTATTTGTTTGTTTGTTGGTTTGTTTTTGATGGGTTGATAGTTGTGCCTTACTTCTGGGTCAGCTGTTTGATGATGAGGGTTGTGTATTTACATATTATTCCTACCACAATCTAACTTTCCTGTTCTCCCGATACAAAGTCAGATTCCAACAGGAGAAAAACTTATTTTACTGGACTTATTCAGAACAAAAAAGATTTTTGTGTTGGATCTAGTGAGGTAGAGCATCGACTGATCCGAGCCTCAGCTGCTGGATTGGATTCAGGTATGGGGAATCATGGAGACCAAACAGAACCTTGAACTGGTTGTTGTGTTCCTCAAACATTCCTGATATGCTTCCCGCAGACCGGTCCAGGAAGTGCTTGGTCCTTCATCAATGAAATGAAACAATAAAACACATCAGGTCCTGGATCGGTACAGGTCTGCAGCGGACCAGCACCAGGTAGAACCAGTTCACAACCTGACTGATTGGGCGGGGCCAGAGCTGCTGTCAATCATTAGTTATGAGCCAATCCCCACATCTGAACAACGGATGAGCTGACCTCATCCAGTCAGCAGAGAGTGGACCCAGACCACAGACCACTATGACTGGTTTGGACCAGGACCACATCTGGAACACAATAAAAGACTTCTTGTTTCTTTAAGGAACAAAACGTTGAGAATTTAACAGAAAGAAACATGAAAGATTCTGTTAAAATAAAAGCAATTCTATTTATCTGCAGGATTTTACATTTTCATTTTGACTTCTGAGGTTCACAAGGACAGAGAAATAGTCCAGGTTCACACAGAGAAACAGTCCAGGTTCACACAGTGAAACAGTCCAGGTTCACACAGTGAAACAGTCCAGGTTCACACAGAGAAACAGTCCAGGTTCACACAGAGAAACAGTCCAGGTTCACACAGAGAAACAGTCCAGGTTCACACAGTGAAACAGTCCAGGTTCACACAGAGAAACAGTCCAGGTTCACACAGAGAAACAGTCCAGGTTCACACAGTGAAACAGTCCAGGTTCACACAGTGAAACAGTCCAGGTTCACACAGTGAAATAGTCCAGGTTCACACAGAGAAACAGTCCAGGTTCACACAGAGAAACAGTCCAGGTTCACACAGTGAAACAGTCCAGGTTCACACAGAGAAACAGTCCAGGTTCACACAGAGAATCAGTCCAGGTTCACACAGAGAATCAGTCCAGGTTCACACAGAGAAACAGTCCAGGTTCACACAGAGAAACAGTCCAGGTTCACACAGAGAATCAGTCCGGGTTCACACAGAGAAACAGTCCGGGTTCACACAGAGAATCAGTCCAGGTTCACACAGAGAAACAGTCCAGGTTCACACAGAGAAACAGTCCAGGTTCACACAGAGAAACAGTCCAGGTTCACACAGAGAAACAGTCCAGGTTCACACAGAGAAACAGTCCAGGTTCACACAGAGAAACAGTCCAGGTTCACACAGAGAAACAGTCCAGGTATTGAGTCTTCTGGGTCCTGTCCATACACAGTTTCCTGATACTGAGTCCAAATGACCGGCTCTGGACTTATGTCGGTCCTGATGTTGGGTCCAGAACCCCCTGCAGTTGTACGATTCAATTTTGATGGAAGAAGCTGAAACCAGTTTGCCCAGCGGGGTGAGGGGTGAGGTCAGCGGGGGGTGAGGGTGATGGTGAGACAGTGAGGGTCTGTATTTTTGTTTCATATCAGGTTTATTATTCAGAAGAGGGAACGGTTCCCAGCAGGCCCTCTACAGTCTGACCATTCTCACGGATCAGGTTCTTTAAAAGCCCAGTGGGTTGATGGGAATCTCCAGCCAATGGGGATAAAATTAAAGGTTCAGTCAGTAAAATGTAGGTGTATCATTTACATAACTTCTGAGTCATCTGGACTTTTTTATTGTTAACTTTACAGTACTTCACTACTTAAATGTATTTTTTTGCCAAACAAATCCTACAGATGTTTTTTATGAAAATGATGTTTTTAGTGAATAATCGAGAAACTCGCATTAAAATTATTTGCGTCAAATTCTTCATTTCTTGGTTTAGATGTGGTTATTTTTAGATTAAATTACTAAATGTGGGGGTTTTTGCATTGGTTTCAAAAAATGAATTAAAGACACCATCATACAATTTTATGTTGAAAAAGTTTTATACAAATTTATGAAAGCAGTTTCAACTATTCATTTAAGCTTTAATTCACTTTTGCGTTTTTACAGTGCAGATGACCTGAAGGCTAATTTAATTATCCGCTCAAAGCTAAAAACAGGGCGATGAGATGACATCATCGTCACCTGTGGAACTTCAAACAGCAGAAAACGACCTGGAAGTAGAGAAAATACGACATTTCTGTTCCCTCAAACTGTTTTATGCTGACGACTGCAGACGATTCTTCTCAGATGATCAGGTAAGAACCCGACCGGCCGACAAATGGTAGATCAAACTGGACTACACCTCCTGGTGGATCAGGTGAAGTCCAACCGTCTCATTGCCGGCGGTGGAGGCTCACTGGGTCAAACGGTGATTAGGATTAGAGCAGATAACAGCCTGAACATATGGACTCACTCAGACCACCCAAAGATCTCTACAATGGTTGATTGTCTTCACTGTAAAAGTGAAGACTTTGAAAAGACTCAAAAACTTATGTCGTAAAAATAATCGATCATTTCAAATATAGATTTGAAGCTAACTCAATATTTGTATTTCTTTTTCCCAGATCAGTTTAAATTTCTTTTTGACATAATTGGTTGGTTACAGTCAATTTAACCTACCTATGTGACTATGACGTCATCATCTTGTACTAATAAGGAGGGACGTTTTATGGATCATAAACAGATGAGCGTTAATACCGTTAATAGCTATGTAACAACGATAACAACAATAACTTATTATTATTATTACTAATAACTTATAACGCTTGTTATGATAATATAACAATACAACAATAATAACCATTATTACTATTATAGGAGTGGAGCTGGTCCACTATTGGCTCCTCTGTATCGGAAGAGAGAGAGGGAGGGGGGGGGAGTGTAGTAGACAGTCACATGACCTCCTGAAGGTCTTCCGTTCGGTTCTGAGTGTTTTTTTATCTCTCTGACGACAGTAGAAGAACAAAACACAAAATATTTGTCTTATGAGTGGACGGCGCGACGGAGGGAAAGAGGGTGAGTGAAAGAGAGAGAGAGGGAGGATGTGAGAGGGGCGTGGCTTCTTCAGATGTGACGTAGACGGTACTATTCTAATGCTGTGGATTACCGGACCGGTACCGGCTCTGTTCTAAACACATGTGTCTCTCTCGCGTCTCTCTCCGCCCTCTGATCTACGTCATCACCGTCTCTGATCGAGGAAGCGGCTCCTCCTCTCAGGAACCCAGAGAGTCAGGCGAGCATTATGGTCGCCGGTGAGCTCGTGCAGGAGCTGGTGCGAGCGGACCCTGGCGCACCTGAAGACGTCACGGAGGCCAGGAAGAGTCTGGGTCTTCGAGGGGAAACCGGGGGATGCTCGGACCTGATACTCCGGTCTCCAGAAACGGACCAGGACCGGGTGGAGGAGCGGGAGGAGGAGCTGGAGGTGACTGCTGGGGAGAGTGAGGAGATGCTGCCTGATGAAGCAGAGGGGGAGGAGAGGTTCGAGACGCGGCTGTACCGGCACCGGTTCGCGGTTCTGACGGTGTTCTGCCTGTACTCCCTGACGAACGCCTTCCAGTGGATCCACTACTCCATCATCGCAAACGTGTTCGCGCGCTACTACCGCGTGACCAGCGACCAGGTGGACTGGCTCTCCATGGTCTACATGCTGGTTTACGTGCCCCTCATCTTCCCGGCCACCTGGCTACTGGACCGGACCGGGCTGCGTATAACGGCCCTGCTAGGCGCAGGACTCAACTGCGCAGGCGCGTGGCTGAAGTGCGTGAGCGTGAGACCAGAGCTGTTCGCAGTGACGGTCACCGCGCAGGTGGTCTGCGCCGTGGCCCAGGTGTTCATCCTGGGTTTGCCCTCACGGCTCGCCTCAGTCTGGTTCGGACCCGGAGAGGTCTCCACTGCGTGCGCAATCGCCGTGCTCGGTAACCAGGTGAGAGAGAGCGTGAGATACACGTGATGCTTTGTCGGCACACACACACACACACACACACACACACACACGTCTGTTTCTACATTTGTGTGTGTGTGTTTATCTCTACACGTGTATGAGAGTGTGTATATAAATACAGTGTGTTTATGTATAAGTATGTGTGTATGTGTGTATACTTTATGTGTATACATGTATGAATATATATGTAGGTATCAGTGTGTGTATGTATATGTGTGTTTGTGTGTGTGTCTATGTGTGTGTTTGTGTGTGTGTGTGTTTGTGTATGTCTATGTGTGTGTGTGTGTGGTGGGTGGTGGTTGGAGGGGTGCAGACAGGCTGACCTTTAACTCTCTCTCTCTCTCTCTGTCTCTCGCCCACAGCTGGGCGTGGCCATTGGTTTCCTGTTGCCTCCTGTCTTAGTTCCAAAAACACCCGATGACATCGACCTGACGACCCACAACATCAGCGTCATGTTCTACGGCACCGCCGCCGTATGCACCGCCCTCTTCTTCCTCACCCTCATAGGTACACACACCCCCTCTTCATCCTCAGCTCATAGATAAACACCCCCCCTCTTCATCCTCAGCTCATAGATAAACACCCCCTCTCTTCATCCTCACCCTCATAGGTACACACACCCCCTCTTCATCCTCACCTCATAGATAAACACCCCCTCTCTTCATCCTCACCTCATAGATAAACACCCCCTCTCTTCATCCTCACCCTCATAGGTACACACACCCCCTCTTCATCCTCACCTCATAGATAAACACCCCCCCCTCTTCATCCTCAGCTCATAGATAAACACCCCCTCTCTTCATCCTCACCTCATAGATAAACACCCCCTCTCTTCATCCTCACCTCATAGATAAACACCCCCCTCTCTTCATCCTCACCTCATAGATAAACACCCCCCCTCTTCATCCTCACCTCATAGATAAACACCCCCCTCTTCATCCTCAAAAGTACACAAAATATAAACTGGGAAAAGTAAGAGGAACTTGAGGTCAAATGTAGCCTGCAGGAAGAATACTTAGAAGGTACTAAAATAACTTAATTAAGTTAACCTAAACTATAACAGTAACTGAACTTTACGTTAACATAGTTCAGTTGCCGTGGCAACTGATGCTACTCAGATAACCTGGTCAGGGATAGGCTAGGCTAATCGTCAGGCTCGTAGTCAGGCTATTAGTTTGGCTAACAGTTCGGCGAACAGTCAAACCGATTATCAGGCTAACAAGCTAGGCTAACACTGAAGCTAATAGTCAGACTAACAGTGAAGGGTTCATAAGCTAACATACATTTTATACCGTGTGTATGCTGCCATCACAGCGTTTTCTTTTGAAGGAGGCCACACCCCCTCGCACCTCTGTGATGAGGATTAGGAGCTGAAGTCAGGATTAAGATCCGGATTAGTTCAGGTTCACTTTAGAATAATATCTAAGCGTCTAACGGGTCTCTGTGTTCTGTCCAGTCATTAAGGACCGCCCTCCGATGCCCCCCAGCCATGCTCAGGCCGTCCTGTCGGACCGCCCCCCTGAGGACTACTCCTACAAACGCTCCATCTTCAACCTGATGACCAACAAAGCGTTCGTCCTCCTCCTCATCAGCTACGGTCAGTCGCTAATGAAGGCCGCGTCCACGCAGGACACGGCCAGATCCTTTCACGCGGCTGATAACATAATAGGTCAAAGGTC